>OZ007597.1:58156863-58756863 GCA_963931845.1 Maratus michaelseni
ATTACTATGCGATGGGTTCATGAAAATTGCTTTCCATTGCCTTTCCAAATTTTTTGATTGTGTATGAGAAATACCTCTGCAGAACTAGCAGAAATCAATTACCAATCAATTACTTCCTTTCTGTGCCGCATATTTGTGTGAAAAGACTTTCTCCAATCTTGCGCACATGAGAAACGAATGTAGACATCGCCTGGATGTCAAACTAGACTTACGGAAACATGTTTTAAACATTGAACCAAATATTGCACATCTAATAGAAATAAAGCAGCAGCATCCTTCACATAGCAAAAAGTAGTATGTATATTTTAACTGTTTTAAAATGTGTGTTATAATTATTTTTCTACTTATTAATGCAGATTATTTTTTTCCAACACTGCACACTAAACATAGAATATGTGTAATGAAAAATAAATAGGGTGTATGCATTAAAATAATTTATTATCTTATATTACATAAAATATTGTTGGGGGTCCCCGAAATGTATTCCACATTAAAAGGGGATCGTGAGATCCTAAAGTTTAAGAACCGCTGAACTAGAGGATGTAACCCGGGCTTCCAGAGTTTCAGATTATAGGGTAAAACCATTTTTTTTAAACTGAAAACTCTAATACATTTTTTGCATTAAATGTATTTTTTAGATAGCCCACTAACAATAGTAAAAATCATTTTCATATAAAAAATAGCAATTATTTATTCAAATAAAGTTTTGAATTTTTTTGAAAGCGATACTTTCTTCTTGGCATCGTGCCCTGAATTAACAGTCGGGAAATCACCAAAGATTGCTACTTACATCAGTCTTTTTGATTCTGAAAATTTCAGTGATTTAAGCGCGTATTCAATTACATGTCTGAAATTTGTGTTTCATTTATATATTTTTTATTTTATCTAGTTATTGGTGAAGGTCTAAATTAACCATAGAATATAAGCTGGAAACAAATGCTGAACTTTTTATATTAATTTAAGTGCAGACAAAATTTACCTTTCGTAATCATCTGCACGCGATAGTTTTAAAAAATATGCTTCAAAAATATTTTAAAAACCATAAAAAATGAGTAAATTGCTATACAGTTTTGAAACAAATTGGGATACAGTTTTCAAATAAACTGCATTTGAAAGAAGAATTTTTTCTCTATTCGAAAGTGTAAAAATTGAAAATATGCTTAATTAGAAGTTTTAAAAATTGCAGTAAAAGAGAAATTTAATAATCTGGTGTTGCCGACGTCAAAATGACGTCAGCGTTACGCACGGACATGTTTTTCCCTTATAATATAGAAAATTAATTATTATTTTTTTCATTTAGTGACGTTACTATGTGTCATGCAACCAATATCCTTCCAACCCTTTTTTGTTTAAAAAAGTAAACGGAAGTGAAGAGAAGAGGAGAGGGAATGGTGGTTCGTTCGGAGTAAGTAGGATGTGGGAAGACATCCGAGTATATTTTGGTTGTTTAAGAAGTAATGTGGTTTAGGTGGAATTTTTATGAATATTAGTGAAAGTGTACATAATGTAAATAATCATCTTGTAAATATCAGCTCTCATTTAATAAACTGTGCATTTAAATTTTAAAAAGAAGAATTTGTGCGTCATTCGGCTGTCATGATATTACAGCTCGCTCTCATAACGAGAACAAGAGTTATTTCTACGATTTAAAATAATAAAAGTTGTGCTTTGGATCACAGTGTTTGGATTACAAAATAGAGGTGAGCTATTTATTTATCTGATTGTGTAGTAAGATACTGTTAACTTTATTCGAAAATGTTTAAAAACGTAACTAAAGCAGATTTACTTATTGTTCTGGAAGAAATAGGTGAAGAAGCTGATGCTAGTAAGAGAGTACCCGAATTAAAAGATTTGTTATTAAAATCTAAAGAATACTTAAAAGATAAAGATTTCGTAACTGAATTTTTATCTACTACAGTGTCAGAAAGAAAAAATGGCGAGGAAGTAAATAGATTGCGTTTACAACAACAAATGAGAAGCGAGAATTTAACCCATAACGAAGGGCAAAATAATACGTCATTATCATTAGATAAATTAATTAAAGCAGTTCAAGTTTTGGTAATCCCAGTGCCCAAGAAAAATGAAACATGGAATCTTTTTCTTGATTCTTTAGAAAGAGCGTTTAAGCACAAAAATGTTCCTAAGGAATATAAATCGGAAATTTTGCTAAAATTAGTAGGTGAAAAAGCAGGAAATGTTCTTGTTTATATTGATGATGAAGAATTAGCTGATTATGATAAAATTAAATCTTTAATTTTGAAAGAATATGAACCGTCCCCATTTACTTGTTTACAAAATTTTAGAAACGCTAAAAGATTACCTGGTGAAACCCATCAACAGTTCGGTTCGCGATTAAGATCCTGTTGGTTAAATTATTGTAGAATTCGAAACGTTAAAGATTTCGATTCACTTATTAATTTAATAATATCAGATAAAATTTTTGAAACTTTGGATAATGAGCTAGCTACTCACATTGCAGTCAAGCAAGGAGAAAGTTGGCTTTTGCCCGATCAGTTATCGAAAGACTGTGACATTTATTTTACTGCAAAAGGCAGGTCTTTTGAGGAAACAAAATTTGAGAAACGACCTATTTATCGTGAAGTGAATAATGATAATAATACTAAATATGTTCCCCCACAACTAAGGAAAAATCAAGCTACGTATGAGAACAGACACTTCTCAAAATCGCATGATTGTTACATTTGTAATTCCCCATTACACCTAGCAAAATTTTGCCCAAACAGAAGAAATAAGTATGATAAATCTTATACTCAAAATGATGATCAGGGTCAGAGAAAACCGAAAATGCAACAAGATACAAATAAATTGAATCCAAATAAAAATAATAATGCAGTAGTCACTAATGTTAGTTCCATGCATTTACACATGAATGATCAATTAAACGAAGTTACTCTTTTTCCTTTAAAAAAAATCATTATTTATGTAGAAGGTAAAGAAATAGAAGCTATTAATGATTCCGGTACCCAAATTAGTATTTTAAATACGTCATTAATTCCCGATCTGAAAATCGAAGCTAAAGGTAGTATTTTGTTACAATCCACTTTCAAAGAAAAAGTACAAGCAAATTTGGCTACTATACCCATCCATTATAAATTACCTAACAGCGGAATTTATGTTACCTTAAATACGCTTTTTGCTTTCACTGAAAACTTAAATGTGCCTTGTTTATTAACTCCAGACGTGTATAATGCTTTGATTGAACTTCAAAATGAAGAGTTGTGTAATAATAGTCAACTGCAGGAGTTCGAAGGTCACGAAGCTAAAAATAGCTCAGAACCCTCGCTCGCGGAAGAGAAATTAAATGTTTGTTTTATTTCTTCAGAGAATAAACAAAATGATCGAAATGATGAATTTTCAGAGTTTAACAAGTTTTGTAAAGAACAAAAAGATTGCGCAACTTTAAAGAATTCATTCAAGGACGCTAGATTAGGAAAAAATAATTTTTTGATACGGGATAATTTATTGTATCATAAAGAAACTATTTGCGGTGATAAAATATTTCAGCTCGTTTTACCGGAAAGTTACAGGAGTAAAGTGTTAGAATTAGCTCATGATTCAATTTTTGGAAACCACTTAGGGATGAGAAAAACTAAAGAAAGAATTAAATTATCTTTTTATTGGCCGAATATTTCAAGAGATGTAGAAAATTATTGTAGAACATGTAAGAACTGTCAGTTAAAAAGCCCTGAGAAACAAACAGATAAAATTCCGATTACACCTGTTGTCCGCGCTCCATATCCATTTCATACTGTAAATATTGATTGTATAGGTGAAATTATTCTGCCGTCAGGAAGGAAGCATAAATATTGTCTTACCTTAATTGATCAAAATTCTAAATGGCCGGAAGTAGTACCATTACGGAGTCTCTCGGCGAAAACGGCATGTGATGCTTTATTAGATATTTTTATGCGCACCGGAATTCCTGAAGTTATCTGTTCAGACCAGGCCACTAATTTTAAATCTGAACTGACTGAAGAATTTGAGAACCGGTTAGGGGCATGTCCTCGCTTTTCAACTCCATCATATCCCGCTTCGAATGGATTAATTGAAAAATTTAATCGTGTGTTTAAACAAATGCTACATCATGTAATTCGTACGGATCCTGTTAATTGGGATAAACATATTCCTTTTCTACTTTTTGCCTACCGTGAAGTGCCAAATTGCACAACTGGAGTATCACCGTTTAAGCTCATGTATGGTCAGGAAGCTAGAGGTCCCTTGGCAGTACTAAAGTCATCATGGTCAGGTGAAATCCCCTTACCATTGAATCTTAGTAATTCAGCAGTAGACTATTTACAAGAATTAAAAATAAATTTGGAAAGAGCCGCTGACATTGCTTCCCTAACTGCTGCAGAAAAACAAGAAAATTACACTCGCTATTTCAATCGTCGAAGTAGAATGAAAGAATTTGAAAAAGGCGATTTAGTATATTTGCTTATCCCTGATTCTACCAATAAATTATATGCTAGATGGACAGGACCCGGAGAAATACTTGAAAGAATAAAACCACATTTGTATAAAATGAAATTACCTGATGGGGGTTTCAGACATGTTCATGCGAATAAAAGAAGGAAATTTAACATAAGAGTACAGACTGTTGGGGTCATTTTTGAAGACGATGTAGAATTTGGTGAAATTCACCCAACACCAATTAAAGCTAATACTTTGAATGAAAATAACATAGAAGTAGACCTTAGTCATCTGGAGGTTGATAAACAATTAGAGTTACGTAAACTTATACAAAAACATGCATCATTATTCTCAGGTAAAATTCAAGTTGCCAATGTTGGAGCACACAAAATTCGTTTATTACCACGTGCGGAAAGAAAGAAACCATATATTTATAAAATTCCGGAATCGCTAAAAAATGAAGTGGATAAACAAATAGAAGAGTTAGAGCATCTAGGACTTATAGAAAAAAGTGAAGCTGAAATAGCTTATCCGGTCGTATGTGTCGCAAAGAAGGACGGTAGCATGCTCTTATGTATAGATTTTCGTCAATTGAACACAGTGACAAAACCTTTTGATTACCCTATGGAAAATGCAACTGAATTAATTAATCAAATAGGAAGTGCTAACATAATTACATGTTTAGATGTATTAAAAGGGTATTGGGAAATTCCTCTAGAAGAACAGAGTCGAGATCTTACTTCTTTTAAAACCCATCGTGCTCAATACCGATGGAAAGTCATGCCTTTTGGATTGCGCAATGCGGCTGCCACATTCCAGAAATCGATCAACAATGCTCTGGATGAACATCGTGAGTACAGTCGAGCATATCTGGATGATATTGCTATTTTTTCAAATGACTGGGAAAATCATCTGAAACATCTTGACGCTGTTTTATCTAAATTAACTGATCTGAAATTCACAGTTAATGTTAAAAAATGTGTTTTTGCAAAGGCACAGATTAAGTATCTAGGTCATGTCATAGAAGGAGGTAGACATGAGCCCGATCCGGAGAAGTTACGTGCCATTGAGACAATAGAATCGCCTAAAACCAAAACAGCCCTCAGAAGTGCATTGGGTTTATTTAATTATTATCGTGACTACATAAGAAATTATGCTGAAATCGCCAAGCCTTTAACCGACTTGACAAAAAAGAAAATCCTAGAAATCATTCCGTGGTCTGAGGTTGAAGAAGAGGCTTTCCAAACTTTAAAACGTTCATTGTGTGAAGCTCCTAAGCTGTATACACCAGATCCTAAAAAGCCTTACACTATTCAAAGTGATGCCAGTTCTTATGGAGTTGGTGCTTGTCTATCGCAAAGAGATGAGAAAGAAAATTTGTGTCCTATTAGTTTTGCTAGCCAAAAGCTCACTAAGGTGCAACAAAACTGGTCGACTATTGAGCATGAAGCTTATGCGGTAGTGTGGGCATTAAAAAAATTTGAAGTTTATGTGTTTGGTGCTGAAATTGAACTAATAACTGATCACAATCCCTTAATATATCTTCAGAAATCTGCACCTCAGTCTGCAAAATTACAAAGATGGGCCTTATCTCTACAAAGATATAATATAAATATTTCTCATTGCCCAGGTGCAAAATTAAAAAATGCAGATAGTCTGTCACGACTAGTTACTGTATAAGGATTATTTAAATGATACTTTATTTTGTGTTTAATTTTGGTATGCAGTATTATATCAAGTCGTCTTTCCGTCTGTTGTGAATTGTTAGTGTTTTTTATATGTTTATTATATATTCATTATAACTATTATAACAAGGCTTCTATACATCTGTTTTGAATTGTGTTTTTATATATATTTTATGCTGTATAGTTGTATGGTTGCTATTTGTCAGATTTTGCTTCGCTTTGCGTAGCACAATCTTATCGGGGGGGTGTCATGCAACCAATATCCTTCCAACCCTTTTTTGTTTAAAAAAGTAAACGGAAGTGAAGAGAAGAGGAGAGGGAATGGTGGTTCGTTCGGAGTAAGTAGGATGTGGGAAGACATCCGAGTATATTTTGGTTGTTTAAGAAGTAATGTGGTTTAGGTGGAATTTTTATGAATATTAGTGAAAGTGTACATAATGTAAATAATCATCTTGTAAATATCAGCTCTCATTTAATAAACTGTGCATTTAAATTTTAAAAAGAAGAATTTGTGCGTCATTCGGCTGTCATGATATTACACTATGCATTTCGACTTTTAAAGATTTATAGTTTAATTTCGAATCTTGTCTGATGAAGATGGCGTAATTTAGCACAATATTTCCATTTTAAGAATTTAAACACACGGTATCTTTTTAAAGTGTCATTTTTATCACTTAAAAAATTACATATTTAGATTCAGCGAAATTCTTAATCGCTATCTACTTATTAAAAATGTTAAAAAAATACTTTTTCACATTAACAGACATCTCATAATTCTCGTCAGTTTTCTTCTGCCTATTTTAAAGACAATTGAATAACCGATTTGCCAGCATTACAGATCAAGCATTAAAAAAAATCTTGGAACCTAATTTAAAATACAAAATTTAAAGTATTATTATTACATAATCGGATCCGTGTGAATAACTGATATTAGTTTATTCGCGAATTTTGCAATATTCAAAGTGAAGTATCTGTGGAATACAAACACATAGTTATATTTCAATATAAAATATACTGCAATATAAAATTTTTTACAAAGCTTTATACAATTCTTTTTTTTACCTATATTTAAAAATATATATATATTTAAATTGCATTATAATACCGCTTCTCCTTTCAAATGATAATTCTCGCATTCTTTTAGAGTAATTTAAAATTTTACTCATTGATTTTTTTTTTTTTTTATGAACTACTAACTGACACGCCCGGCGTTGCCCGAGATCGTAATAATAACCTTAAACATGCCTAACATCAGCGTTGAATTCAGACATTTTACTCCGGGAGGGGTTTAGTGTAGAGTGACTACGGCAGCGTACACATTGGAATTTCTATGATATTATATTTTTAAACGAAAATCTATCTAAAAGAGCCTAAAGTTGAGGACCCCAAATGTCTACGGCAGCGTACATCTTGGCGCACTACGCCCGCTCCAGTTTGTTTTTGCAAACGAGCCTTGAATTTGTATGATTTTATGTTTTGAAACGACAATCTATCTAAGCGAACTTAAAGTTGGTGACCCCACAGCCTTCGGCAGAGTGCACCCAAGAGTTCTACACACGTTGCAATCTATTTTTGCACACGAACTTTGCATTAATATGATTTGATACTTTTTAACAGCCGGAAAAGAAATCCCACCATTTGATCTTTTGCCATCTTTTAAAAGCGCGAAATGATATCTCCGACTATAGAAAATGGAACTGCGAAAAAAAAAAAAAAATTCTGGCGCAACTTTAAAGGCACTGAGAAGAATTTTTTTTTTCAAAAAATATATTTTTTAAATAGTAAATATTAATATTATTTTAAGTGTCGTGAATAAGTGGGTATTTTATTTTTTACATGCTTCTTTTAACTTACATGTCTGTATGTATGTGGCAGTCAAATCTTGTTATTTTTTCACCCAATTCCTGTTGATATAGAGCTTTGAAATTTGCCATATATATGTATTCCTAAGGGCAATACCTGAATTGAACATTGATTTTTTAAAATTCAATCCTTGGATCGGCCCAATACTTGCATTTTCCCCCGAAATAACATTACGATTGTTTAATATTAATTAAAAAAAGTCCTTCCGGCCTGTACCGGGAGGAAAAGGTAGCTTTCCCATATCTTCGTTTTAAAATTTTAGCTAATGTTACACGAAAACATCAAGTTAAAATGCAAAGAAAACGTTTACAAAAGATTCGTTAATACTGAATTTGAATAAGAAATTCGCCAAATTATTGAGCAATAGCCAAATTGGCTTCATTTATGAAGACTTATTTTGGTCGCCAAATTTGGCGATATTTCGCCAAATGTCGCCAAGTTTGGCGAGATTTTGGCGCTAACGGATATGAATATATAGTTTTATGCGTATGATTGAGAAAATTATTACAACAAAAAAAAATTTTGTAATGTGCTGTCTTGTTTCAAAATGTCAGCCACCCTAGAATTTCAAACTGCTCTATCTCAGCCATTTTTTAAGATAGAGGTAAAACAAAAAATGCTCTGGAATCCTTATATCAAGGCCTAACACTTAATTAAAAAATAAATTTGAATTTTTAACTTTTTTGTACATTTATTTTAGTTTTAAATTTTTAAAAGGCCGCCATCTTAAAACAAAATGGCGGACCAAGCTGGCTAACGAACTAGGTCGAGACATTGGTGAGCTTAATACACACAATTAGTTTCATCAAATTGATTTATAAATACGAGCGTTATCGTATGACATAGGTCAGATATATATATATATATATATATATGGATATATATATATATATATATATATATATATATATATATATATATATATATATATATATATATATATATATATATATATATATATATATATATATATATATATATATATATATATATATATATATATAAATCAACATTTGAACGAGGGTGGTTTTGGGGTCTGGGGGTCATGATCGGTGAAAATATATCGAAATTTTCCGGAACTGCTTTCCTCCGAACGGCTGCAATAGGTAGCTTTATACTTTTTTGTATTGAAAGCTACCTAAAAATGGCTCCATTGTTGCAACATTCATCCTTTTTAATCACATTGATGGTCGCATCATTATGACGTCAGCATTGAGCAAAGCATTTATTTGTGTTCTATAATATAAGTTGACATTTTTTTAAAATTTTAATGAAGGCATGCTTTTTGAAAACATGTTTTTAGATTTATTTTATTTTATGTGTATTTGTATCCGGAAAACGTAAAAGAAAAAAAAAGAAAGAAAGAAAAAAAAAAAAAGAAAAAAATCGGAAAACATGAAAACGATGATGAAATCGACCTACAGATTTTTTTTTTTAATAATCGTAATATTTTTTAAGCAAAACATATTGTTATAACCAGACATGTACCGCTAAAACGTTCGTATTTTTCTTTTTCTTTTTTTTTTTCTGGTAACTCCATAGAGGACCAGACGGGTAGGATTTTTAAATGTAGCTGAAACGTAATTTTTTCCTCTTCGTCTGCTTGTAAGACCGAGGATTTCCCTGTCATGCGCGGAAGCCATCTTAATGTCGGCGAGCTTCCAAAAATTGAAGCTCGTTTATTAGGGTTTTTAATTAACATCTCGGCTAATTATCAAAAAATGAAAAATATGAGTCTCATGTGCATTTCGAACTGTCTTAATTTATCCTTATCCAAAGTTCCAGACTTTTACGTGCGATAGATTTCCCTAACCATCGCCAACAAACAAATTCACACAGAGATTATTTTTTATTAAAATAGATGAGAAATAAACGTAATATAGACTTCGGTTTATCGCATTCTTCTACAGCAATTTTAAACTATCTCTATTTTCACGAACAATCAAAATGTCTTTGAGAATTCAGCAACATTTAGTCGCAAAATTTTCCTCAAAATGTAGCATTTGATTTCCCTTTTCCTAAAGAAATTATTTTCATGTTTTCTATGCAATACATTATCAGGAAGGGATTCTATTTTCCCTAGATCTGGAATAAAAATGCAATCAGTCTTTATGAACTACAGTGAAATGTTTTATTTCGCTACGTGCATTTATTTTACTTATTTCTCATGGGAAGCGATACTAAATAGTGTGCTTTCAAATCAATACCCAAGAGCATAGTCAGCAAAAACCATTAGTTAATGCCAAAATAGTTTTATTCTTTTCTTTTTAATCCTGAAGTAAAAGAATCGATGTTTAGTTATGGAAAAAGAACAAAAAAAAAAAAAAAAAAAAAAAAAATAGTAAAAAAAAATGTTTTGAAATTTATGTCTATAGAGGAATAAAATTTTAAATTTAAAACAAACGAGTTATTTTGTAAAGAACTGCTTTTGTAAAAGCAAACGATTTTTATTAACATTTTCCGACATCAGTTGAAATGTGTTTATTATTTCAGTTTTCCTGACCGTCAGTCTGTCCGCGCACTAACTTTCATAAATATACACGGTGATTCAAAAGTATTGAGCGTAGAGGACAAAAAAAAAAAAAAAAAATAGTAAAAACAAATGTTTTGAACTGTCTTTAGAGGAATAAAATTTTAAATTTGTAACAAACGAGTTAGCTGTTTTGCAAAGAACTGCTTTTGTAAAAGCAGAACATTTTTATTAACAATTCCCAACATAATTGAAATGTGTATATTATTTCAGTTTTCCTGACCGTCAGTCTGTCTGCACTCTAACTTTCGTAAATATACATGGTGGTACAAAAGTATTGAGCGCAGAGGATTAAAAAAGAAAATAGTACCTTTTTTTTAATTTATATTTTTAGAGGAATAAAATTTTAAATTTATAACAAACGAATTAGCTGTTTTGTAAAGAACTGCTTTTGTAAAAGAAATCCATTTTTATTAACAATTTCCAACATTAGTTGAAATGTGTTTATTATTTCGGTTTTCCTGACCGTCAGTCTGTCCGCACTCTAACTTTCGTAAATATACACGGTGGTCCAAAAGTATTGAGCGCAGAGGACAAAAAAAAAAGAAAATAGTAAAAAAAAAAAAATTAAGTTTATGTCTTTAGAGGAATAAAATTTTAGATTTATAACAAATGAGTTAGTTAGCTGTTTTGTAAAGAATTGTTTTTGTAAAAGCAGACCATTTTTATTAACACTTTCCAACATTAGTTGAAATGTGTTTATTATTTCAGTTTTCCTGACCGTCAGTCTGTCTGCACTCTAACTTTCGTAAATATACATGGTAGTCCAAAAGTATCGAGCGCAGAGGACAAAAAAAAAAGAAAGTAGTAAAAAAAAATGTTTTAAAGTTTATGTCTTTAGAGGAATAAATTTTTTAATTTGTAACAAACGAGTTGGCTGTTTTGTAAAGAACTGCTTTTGTAAAAGAAATCCATTTTTATTAACACTTTCTAACATTAGTTGAAAGGGGTTTATTATTTCGGATTTCCTGACCGTCAGTCTGTCCGCACTCTAACTTTCGTAAATATACATGGTAGTCCAAAAGTATCGAGCGCAGAGGATTAAAAAAAAGAAGTAAAAAAAAATGTTTTAAAGTTTATGTCTTTAGAGGAATAAAATTTTTAATTTGTAACAAACGAGTTGGCTGTTTTGTAAAGAACTGCTTTTGTAAAAGAAATCCATTTTTATTAACACTTTCCAACATTAGTTGAAATGTGTTTATTATTTCGGTTTTCCTGACCGTCAGTCTGTGCGCACTCTAACTTTCGTAAATATACACGGTGGTCCAAAAGTATTGAGCGCAGAGAACAAAAGAAAAAAAAAGAAAATAGTAAAAAAAAAATTAAGTTTATGTCTTTAGAGGAATAAAATTTTAAATTTATAACGAATGAGTTAGCTGTTTTGTAAAGAATTGTTTTTGGAAAAACAGACCATTTTTATTAACCCTTCCCAACATAATTTAAACGTGATTATTATTTCAGTTTTCCTGACCGTCAGTCTGTCCTTACTCTAACTTTCGTAAATATACATGGTAGTCCAAAAGTATCGAGCGCAGAGGACAAAATAAAAAGAAAGTAGTAAAAAAACTGTTTTAAAGTTTATGTCTTTAGAGGAATAAAATTTTTAATTTGTAACAAACGAGTTGGCTGTTTTGTAAAGAACTGCTTTTGCAAAAGAAATCCATTTTTATTAACATTTTCTAACATTAGTTGAAAGGGGTTTATTATTTCGGATTTCCTGACCGTCAGTCTGTCAGCGGTCTAACTTTCGTAAACATGCACGGTGGTCCAAAAGTATTGAGCGCAGAGTACAAAAAAGGAAACAGCAAAAATAAATAAATAAATGCTTTGAAGTTTATGTCTTTAGAGGAATAAAATTTTAAATTTGTAACAAACGACTTAGCTGTTTTGTAAAGAACTGCTTTTGTAAAAGAAATCCATTTTTATTAACACTTTCCAGCATTAGCTGAAAGGTGTTTATTATTTCGGTTTTCCTGACCGTCAGTCTGTCCGCACTCTAACTTTCGTAAATATACACGGTGGTCCAAAAGTATTGAGCGCAGAGGACAAAAAAAAAAGAAAATAGTAAAAAAAAAAAAAATGTTTATGTCTTTAGAGGAATAAAATTTTAAATTTATAACGAATGAGTTAGCTGTTTTGTAAAGAATTGTTTTTATAAAAGCAGACCATTTTTATTAACACTTTCCAACATTAGTTGAAATGTGTTTATTATTTCAGTTTTCCTGACCGTCAGTCTGTCTGCACTCTAACTTTCGTAAATATACATGGTAGTCCAAAAGTATCGAGCGCAGAGGACAAAAAAAAAAGAAAGTAGTAAAAAAAAATGTTTTAAAGTTTATGTCTTTAGAGGAATAAATTTTTTAATTTGTAACAAACGAGTTGGCTGTTTTGTAAAGAACTGCTTTTGTAAAAGAAATCCATTTTTATTAACACTTTCTAACATTAGTTGAAAGGGGTTTATTATTTCGGATTTCCTGACCGTCAGTCTGTCCGCACTCTAACTTTCGTAAATATACATGGTAGTCCAAAAGTATCGAGCGCAGAGGATTAAAAAAAAGAAGTAAAAAAAAATGTTTTAAAGTTTATGTCTTTAGAGGAATAAAATTTTTAATTTGTAACAAACGAGTTGGCTGTTTTGTAAAGAACTGCTTTTGTAAAAGAAATCCATTTTTATTAACACTTTCCAACATTAGTTGAAATGTGTTTATTATTTCGGTTTTCCTGACCGTCAGTCTGTGCGCACTCTAACTTTCGTAAATATACACGGTGGTCCAAAAGTATTGAGCGCAGAGAACAAAAGAAAAAAAAAGAAAATAGTAAAAAAAAAAATTAAGTTTATGTCTTTAGAGGAATAAAATTTTAAATTTATAACGAATGAGTTAGCTGTTTTGTAAAGAATTGTTTTTGGAAAAACAGACCATTTTTATTAACCCTTCCCAACATAATTTAAACGTGATTATTATTTCAGTTTTCCTGACCGTCAGTCTGTCCTTACTCTAACTTTCGTAAATATACATGGTAGTCCAAAAGTATCGAGCGCAGAGGACAAAATAAAAAGAAAGTAGTAAAAAAACTGTTTTAAAGTTTATGTCTTTAGAGGAATAAAATTTTTAATTTGTAACAAACGAGTTGGCTGTTTTGTAAAGAACTGCTTTTGCAAAAGAAATCCATTTTTATTAACATTTTCTAACATTAGTTGAAATGGGTTTATTATTTCGGATTTCCTGACCGTCAGTCTGTCAGCGGTCTAACTTTCGTAAACATGCACGGTGGTCCAAAAGTATTGAGCGCAGAGTACAAAAAAGGAAACAGCAAAAATAAATAAATAAATGCTTTGAAGTTTATGTCTTTAGAGGAATAAAATTTTAAATTTGTAACAAACGACTTAGCTGTTTTGTAAAGAACTGCTTTTGTAAAAGAAATCCATTTTTATTAACACTTTCCAGCATTAGCTGAAAGGTGTTTATTATTTCGGTTTTCCTGACCGTCAGTCTGTCCGCACTCTAACTTTCGTAAATATACACGGTGGTCCAAAAGTATTGAGCGCAGAGGACAAAAAAAAAAGAAAATAGTAAAAAAAAAAAATAAGTTTATGTCTTTAGAGGAATAAAATTTTAAATTTATAACGAATGAGTTAGCTGTTTTGTAAAGAATTGTTTTTATAAAAGCAGACCATTTTTATTAACACTTTCTAACATTAGTTGAAAGGGGTTTCTTATTTCGGATTTCCTGACCGTCAGTCTGTCCGCACTCTAACTTTCGTAAATTTACATGGTAGTCCAAAAATATCGAGCTCAGAGGACAAAAAAAGAAAGAAGTAAAAAAAAAAAAATGTTTTAAAGTTTATGTCTTTAGAGGAATAAATTTTTTAATTTGTAACAAACGAGTTGGCTGTTTTGTAAAGAACTGCTTTTGTAAAAGAAATCCATTTTTATTAATACTTTCCAACATTAGTTGAAATGTGTTTATTATTTCGGTTTTCCTGACCGTCAGTCTGTCCGCGGTCTAACTTTCGTAAACATACACGGTGGTCCAAAAGTATTGAGCGCAGAGTACAAAAAAAGAAAATAGCAAAAATAAATAAATAAATGCTTTGAAGTTTATGTCTTTAAAGGAATAATATTTTAAATTTGTAACAAACGACTTAGCTGTTTTGTAAAGATATGCTTTTGTAAAAGCAGACCATTTTTATTAACACTTTCCAACATAGTTGAAATGTGTTTATTATTTCGGTTTTCCTGACCGTCAGTCTGTCCGCACTCTAACTTACGTAACTATACAAGGTGGTCCAAAAGTATTGAGACCCTTTCATGTTTGAAAAAACAAAAAGAAAGAAATGAGCGACGTGCTTGTTTATTGTTTTCTTGGAAAGACAAATTAAAACAGTTTTACACAACAGCATTTTAAACAATAAATAAGTTTCATATGAGCCGGTAGATGGCGTTTATTATTATAGCACTATTATTATAGCAAAGCTATTATTATAGCTCTATAAAAATATTCAAAACGATTTCTGAAAATCGGTGACAGCAAAAGAAACTTTGATTTTATAAATGTTTCATTAAATGTCGAAAAGATATTGGTTTCTGATGTTTCAAAAGATAAAGAATGCTTTTCGGAAAAATTGGTAACTCGAAAGAAGTTATTGTACATTTTTACTCATGGTTATAATGTTTAAAATGTTGTTGTGTAAAACTATTTTAAATTGTCTTTCCAAGAAAACAATAAACATGAACGTATCGCATTTTGTTCTTTTGTATTTCAAACATGAAATGCTCTCAATACTTTTAGACCATCCTGTACTTGTATTTCTGTGAATTGACATACGTCAAACGTGACAAATGAGGTGCGTTCGTACTGTTATTATTTCAGTGAAATGAATTATATCGTCTGTTATTATAATACGATTAATTTCTATAATAAAATTAAATTCTATAATAAAAATAAGTACATTTTAGGGAGGGAATATTTTATCTTTTGTTGACATTTACTGAAAATTCCAATGGGAAACTTAAGCCCAGCTTTGAAAATTTCAGAACTTGAAATTCATATTTAGGCTGTTTTTCCATTTAATAGTTATTTCTACGAAAACATCTTTCCAAAAAACTGTCGGTAGATTATAGGATTACTATAATTAAACAATTTTAATATACAAATTAGGTTTTTAAATTCAGTAATACGGAAGTAATATGACTCCATCTTAAATAGGACGTAATCATCATCGCAACCTAGAATCATTACATACCATTTGATATCATTGAATTAATTACATATGATAGGATTTAATAGAATGAAAAATGTGACTATAACTTGGTCATTGAGGTTATAAAATATCATATATACGTCATATATGATCATAACGTCATGCATGTCAGATAACTTGGCGATACATTTCGGTCGCTTGACGATTAATCCTAGGAAGCTGCTATAACAAGGAAGTACCGATTTTAAAAAAATTTCAAACCATTCTGTTGGGTAATTTTTGCGCTGTTATATGCGGACAGGCGGACAGATGGACGAACGGACCAGACGACAACTATAGGTGCTACGTATATATATATAATTACAAACGCACCTAAAAATATCACTAAACACCTATGTTTAGTGAATTAGCACCGATTCAAAGAAAAATGTTTGTTCTCAACGACAAATTTTGTTACTTAAAATTACATAGAAAACTGATATATAAATATTTTTAAAAATCTTGGGTAATTCCCTAGAAAAATTTGTGACAGTTAATATCCAAAATATAGAGCAGATTGATTGAAAATTAATAGAGTAAGAGTATCCACCGATTTCGAAAATAATATTCTGAAAAAAAAAAAAAAAAAAAACGCGTTATAAGTTCTCGTTACATATTTTATCGCTATTTCCCTTAATTCCAAAATTGCCCTTCTATTTTCAATATCGATTTTTAACAAATTAAATTGATTTTCGTGTATTTAAACTAATTTCTGCGCCAAAAAACAGTTTTGAAATTTTGAACCGGTCCAAATGGTGTTACCTTTTAATGCCACAAAATTTCATTCAGTTATTTTTTTTATAACATATCCAAAATATTTTTAGTATTCTCAAAATTATATTATTATATGGTATATTACCGAAAATGATAAGACAATTGTTTTAGAAGACACTAAAAGCAATTTTCAGTTGTGAGATTTACTTCGAATTGTTTCACTTTATGTTCGTTTTCGAAAGAAATTATTTTAATGTCTTCTATACAATACAATAGCGGGAATAAATTCGATTTATTTCTGTTGGAATGAAATAAAAATGCAATCAATTCTTGTATATTGCGAAGAAGTAAAATATTTATTTGCGTAGATATATTTCTTATACTCCTAACGCAGCAGAACTCACTACGTGGCCCGCAAGTTCGGCAGACAATTAAAATATATATAAATGTATACAAATATATACAGGGTGTCCAATAAATTATTGTCGGGGTTTCCTTATATCATAAACTTTGATTTAAGAACACGAGGTTAATTATTATTCTATATTTGTGAACAATTCATTATTTTAATAACACAAACAATGTTACATATGCATAAATTTCCTATTCAAAACGTTAATAATCAAATAATAACTAATATGAAAATTTTATAAAATTTATCAAAAAGTTATCAATGAATGAACTGAATCTATCTATCTATCTATCTATCTAACTATGTGGTCACAATTCATTAATAACTTTTTAAAAACTTTAATATTAATTATTATTTGTTTATAATAGTTATTTGATTTATAATGTTTTGAGTAGCAAAATTTATACATATGTAACATTGTTTGTGTTATTAAAAAACATTTTCACTTTTACTTTATGAATGTGCAATAATATGTTTCGTCACGTTCTAAAAACATAAGTTATGTAGTAAGGACCCCCCGGCAGAAATTTATGGACACCCTACATATTTTGTGAAGTGTTTTTCTAAGAACCTCGTGATTGTTTTTAAAAACTTACGCTGTAAAAATAGACATAAGGCTTCAAAATTTTTCTTCAATAACTAAACCTAATATTGGAGTAGATTATTGCAATTCTTGACTATGATGTTTGATCTCATCTAAAGAATATCCCCTATTAGCTAATGAAACTTATGCATAGCGCAGTTATATTAAATAACTGGTTGATCAGACCGGCTTTCCCCGGAAATCAGTTATATACAGGGTGTCCACGTATAACCTGACCGACCTTTATTTTCGCAGCCGTTGGTCCTAGATGTATACTTCCAATTACAAAAATGGTTTAAATAAGGTAAAGAATTATTTTTAAAGCGATTTGGGTCAAGAAAAACATTTATTAAAAAATTACGAAATTTAAATTTTTATACGGTCCCCCGGTCCTATAAGTGATATTTAGTAAAAATTTACTGTGACACAAACAAGTAAGATAAAAAAAGTTCCATTCATCTGCGATTAAAACTGACCGAGTAATAGCTGTTTAAAGTTGGAGTATATCATTTGTTGCGAAATAGGGGTCATTCACAAATGTAGTAGAAATATAAATAATCGTCAGATATACCAAAAAAAAAGTTGAGAGCGAAATTATGTGAATGTTTTTCATTGCAATCTAATATAAATGTGAAATCTATAATCATTCTGACATATTAATGCAAAATATACAATTTGTACTGAACATATAAGCGGATAAAAATTACAGAATTTTTGTTAAATAAAAGGATGAAAAACAACAGCCGCAATTAAGATTTTAAAATGCTGTTAGATTACACTGTCTTTCAAATTTTGGGTTGTGCCATGTTTTTTAGCTTTTGAAAATTTTTTCTAATATATTTTTTAGCGCTTCATTTTAAACCATCACGTCAGGATTTTTCTCAAATCAAAAATTTCAAAGTTAAAATTGATCCCCCCTCCCCTCCCAACCTCATCGGACCCCTGAGCTATTTAGTTGTAAAAAACCCAGTAAATTGAAAAAAAAATTGAATTGGCCAAAAAATTGAATAAATTATTGAATTAAATAAAATTAAACTGAATAAAAAAGTCGTACATCTATTTTATAGTATCAGATTTTTCGCTATTTTTTAACCTTGAAATTTACGATTTGCGAAAAATCTTGACATGAGGTTTAAAAGTGAAGGTACTTTTTTTATTCAGCGTTAAAAAATACATAAGACGTAATTATAAAAGTTAAAAAACTCAACCATCGCAGGTTTATGTTATCTAATTTAAATTTTTTTCTTAAACTTGTTGACGGTAATCTATCCGATTTTTTTTTTTGTGTTATCCTCTAATATGAGTATTATTAAGATGGTAAGCGTCGAAAATCATAATAATATTACATTGTCATCGGATTTAAATCAGTATGTACAATTTAACTTCGATCGGAAATTTGAAAGTGAGTTAAAGTTCGAGTACAAATTTTAAACTGGAAAGACGATCGTTGCATGTTAAATAAAACCTTATGAAAATAATATAATTTTTGTTAAAATAAATCATAGCCTCAAATCCTTACAAAATAAAACATATGATAAAATACAATTATTTTAATTAATCTGAAACTTCAGTAATAAAATTTAAGTCAATCGTAATAGTTGTACGATTTCTTTCAAAGTGCAGATACCTTGAAATAAGCTTAAGTACATTATATATGACCCCTGAAAGCACGGGCGAAATCATATGTTTTGAGATGCAAAAAAGTGGTATAAGTCATGCATTTCAAAGTTTCATAATTCGGTCAATTTTAATGTTAGACGAGTGGGACTTTTTTTTATCTTACTTGTTAGTGTCACAGTAAATTTTTACTAACGATCACTTATAGGACCGGGGGACTGTATAAAAATTTAAATTTCACAATCTTTTAATAAATGTTTTTCTTGACCCAAATCACTCTAAAAATAATTCTTTACCTTATTTAAACCGTTTTTGTAATTGGAAGTATGCATCTAGGACCAACGGTTGCGAAAATAAAGGTCGGTCAGGTTATACGTGGACACCCTGTATATATATATATACAGAGAGAGAGACAGAGAGAGAGATAGATAGATAGATTAACATTGTTAAAATTAATATTTACATTTTAATAGTCAGTATACACTAACTGGCCAAAAAATTAGAGACACCTCTTATTTGAAAGCAAACCACTTCGACAGTTAGGTAAAATAACGCAACAACACAGAGTTGTTTATATAAGGAACTCACAGCGTCGTACGACGTAGTTAGAACAGAAATTATTGTAAAAATGGGTAAGACGAAGGATTTAAGTGACTTTGAACGAGGATGATCGTCGGTGCAAGAAGAGCTGGTGCGAGCAACTCTGAAACGACGGCTCTTTTACAACCTTCTTGCACAACATTATCTCGACTGGTTAGACAATGGCAGTTGAGAAACAAAATTCAAGCGATAAGAACCTTGTCGAATAAGGCTGATGAAGGAGAAAGGTGAAAGGCGAGTAGGACACATAGTCCGTAGCAACCGAAAGGCAACAACACGACAAATTACAGCTGAAATCATTGCAGGTGCATTACAAAGCATATCCCAACGCACAACAAGACGATCTTTGCAAAAGATGGGCTTTAGCAGCCGGGGACCATCAAGAGTTCCTTTGATATCACAGAAAAATAGGAAAAGACGCCTGCTGTAGGCGAAGGAACGACGAAATTTGTCACTTTAGGACTGGAAAAAAGTAACCTGGTCCGATGAATCTCGTTTCCTGCTCCATCCTGCAGATGGCAGGATCAGAATATTGCGCAAACAGCACGAATTCATGGACCCCTCCTGCGAAATGACAACTCTTCAGGCTGTTGACGGTGAAATTATTGAGTGCGGAATGTTTTTCTGGAATATATTGGGTCCCTTGATAACTGTGTACGCAATTCTGAACAGCACAGCTTACTTCAACATCGTTGCTGATCATGCACACTCGTTTATGGCTATAATGGTAATGGTCACTTTCAACAGGAAAATGCACCTTGCCACCGTGCTCGATCGGTCTTAAATTGGTTTGAGGAACATCACTCACAGTTTAATTTGCTTCCATGTCCAGCTCAGCCCCCTGAACTCAATCATATTGAGAATTTGTGGGACGAAGTTGAAAGAGCGGTTCAAAGCTCAGAAACGCCACCAACTAATCTGACCCAACTTACAGCTGCCATTAGGTCAGCAAGGGCCAAATTCCTCAGAAAAGGTATCAGCAACTTGTTGAGTCCATTCCAAGAAGAATATCGGCTGTAATCAGAGCTAAAGGTGGAGCAAATCGTTATTAGAGTGTGTCTCTAATTTTTTGGCCACTCAGTGTATGATAGTAATTTCATTAATTGATAAATGTGTTAAATAAAAATAATAAAACAGTATAAAGGTTTTTGTATGAACTGTTTACATGTTTAGGCTTCACCAAAGCTTTTTTAAGGGCATAAAATGCTTACATCATGAAATCCAGAAAGAACAAAGCTTCTTTCACAAGAAACTAAAATGTAGCATGCACTATAGAAAATTAACATATTATTCGCTATAAATTTTTCCATTTATCTCGAGCAGTTCTACATTATACCTATTTGCACGAACCAGCAAATACTCGAACTATTTGCGAATCCACTTCCGCGAACCACGTCTTTGGAAATTCATCAGTTTCAAAGTGAAACCATTAGCTCGAATGTTTCATTTTATATTCTTTTTTCAAAGAAATTGTTTTAATGTTTCCCATACAATATGACAGAGGGAAGAAGAAATTCTATTTTGGGATGAGATGAAACAAAAATGTAATGTACTGTTGTAAATTACATCGAAGTAAAATATTTATTTCCGTGGATTTATTTCATATATTTCTAACGGAAGAAAAACTCAATAGTGTTGTCTGTTCAAAACATCAGAGTATCGTTGGCAGAAATAATTAATTTAGTCTGAAAACGATTTATTTCAGAATTGGAAAAGTTTTGAGAAAGCTTGGAATTAGAATAAAATCTAATACAAAAACTCATCCAGTTAGTTTCTTTCTCTGACACATCCAAAACTATTTTAATGTTTTCAAAAATGCATTATAATATAGTCTATGACAAAAATCTCATTTTATTACTTTCTTCTATCTTTACAAGAAGAAAGTATTGGATTCATGAAAATTTTCGACTTCCCGTTTTCGACGGATTTATACGTTTTAGAAGGTCCTGAACACGATTTGACTGTTTTTAGAAAATATCTGTCTGTATGTGACAAAAATTTTGTGGGCGCTCTATCTCAAGAACTAATGCTCGGAATTTAACAAAACTTTATATTCAGTTAGTTCCTGATATAAATTGGTGCTGATTAGTTTTGGGTAAAAATCGCCTGCTGCTATGCAGCATTTTTCGCGGTTTCCGCAATAGCTCTATCTCAAGAACTAATGCTTGGAATTTAATAAAACTTTATATTCACTATTCAGTTAATCTCTAATATAAGTTGGTGCTGATTAGTTTTTGGTAAAAATCGCCAGCAAGTGGCGCTGCTATGCAGCATTTTTCGCGGTTTCCGCAATAGCTCTATCTCAAGAACTACTGCTCGGAATTTAATAAAACTTTACATTCACTCTTCAGTTAATCTCTAATATAAGTTGGTGCTGATTAGTTTTTGGTAAAAATCGTCCAGCAGTTGGCGCTGCTATGCAGCATTTTTCGCGGTTTCCGCAATAACTCTATCTCAAGAACTAATGCTCGGAATTCAATAAAACTTTATAATCACTATTCAGTTAATCTCTAATATAAGTTGGTGCTGATTAGTTTTTTGGTAAAAATCGTCCAGCACGTGGCGCTGCTATGCAGCATTTTTCGCGGTTTCCGCAATAGCTCTATCTCAAGAACTAATGCTCGGAATTTAACAAAACTTTATATTCACTATTCAGTTAATCTCTAATATAAGTTGGTGAGGATTAGTTTTTTGGTAAAAATCGTCCAGCAGTTGGCGCTGCTATGCAGCATTTTTCGCGGTTTCCGCAATAGATCTATCTCAAGAACTAATGCTCGGAATTTAATAAAACTTTATATTCCGTTAGTCTCTGATATAAATTAGTGCTGATTAGGTTTTGGTAAAAATTGCCCAGCAGGTGGCGCTGCTTTGCAGCATTTTACAGGATTTACACGATTTTAGCGATAGTCATATCTCAAGAACTAATGCACGGAATTTATAAAAACTTGAGTTTCAGTTAGACCTTGATATAAATTGGTGTTGATTCTTTTTAGTGTATGCGAAACGTGTGTGAGATAGAAGAAAGTTTCGGGATTGACTCATCCGACTAGTTTTTTTAAAATGGACTAAAATGTTTCTTAAAATACGGAAATTACTTCCTCAATTAACTGGGATACATCCAGAAGTTTTTCTTATAGATTATCAACAACACAATCTTATATATTATTTTTATTGTCAACATCCCTTTTTCTAAGCAAATAAAAAACGCAGAACGATAAATGAGATACCATATTAAAGGATTGTGAAGCGACTTCTGATATAGTGCATTCACATTTCGTTAAAACATGTATTTTGATTAAAAATTGAAATTAATTAAAAATTAAATTGGCATTGTTTTCGTAAATGAAATGAAAGGTTTTCCTCAAATTAGCGTTGCCACAAAAATGAAATATCGCAACAATTATTATAAAAAAATTGTAAAAAAGAGAAAGTGGGAAATAGTTGCTGCATGGGTTGACTTTATATTTATGATTAAAAAGCAAAATTTAAATTCAAATGCTTAATTTATTTTTCTTTATCCCATGTTTTTTTTTTTTTTTTTTTTTTTTTTTTTTCCGAATGTTACCTTCTAATGCAGTTAAAATATACATATATTGTGTTTTCTATCTTCAGTCTGTTTGTTGTAACTTTGATGGAATAAATCAGATCGTTCATCCTTGATCGTTTATCATCATAATTTCATCTTTGACTAATTTTGTTTGCAGATATTTTTATTCTTAATTTTTTTAGAACTTTAACCGGTTCTAAAAAATATTAGATATTGCTAAAAATATTAGACTGCAGTGAGAAATCTTTGCACAGGTCCACTCGTTATGAAATAATACGATTAATAAATGAAAATGAAATAATGAAAATAATATAAATTAATAAATGATTAAATTTTCATTTATTTCTTTAAAATGTGGTGGGATATTTTATTTCCCATCTAATTTTAATCAAGGATTTGTACCAGATTTTTTCAACATAATTTTACTTTTATAACAATGGTGAAAAAAGTTGTAAAAATCCATTTCATTATTTTCAAGTAAAACTTTTCGGAAATTCTGGTGTGAATTCAACATTACAGAAACACAAATACTTGAGCCTCAAAAAGTTAAGCTATTCCATTGTATGGTATTTTGTACTATTTTTTAAAATGATAACAAATATATTAATCATATCTATATATCTATATATCGGGTAAAACCAATTTCAGCAGATCTGAACATGCGCAATGAGCACTTTAGGGTGATTTTCTGTCTCTAAACGGAATGCGAAATCACTTTTGAACTGGTTTCATTTCAGATGAACCTTTATCGACGTCTAGATGTTCGGGTGATTTAAGCCGCCAGAAACAGAAATTCTGGTTTTCTAAATCGGGTGTCGGTGCTATCTCGACGCCTGGCATAAGATGTTTCTCTGATATTGTCAGTGTTTTGATAACTCAGTTGAATAATGTAGTAAGTTATATTTTAATTCAGGATGAAACGTTAAATATTTATTTTTCTTTGTTATTATTAAAAGGAGTTTCTATTTCTTTGGGTGAAATGTTTCGATTTTTTAAGTTTGCAATGTTTGCATATCTCAGTAGTGCAGATTGTTGCCTTAAAGCAGTTTCATGATATTATAATTCCTTACAATATTTTTTGCTCATTGAATGTAACGTCGCTCGTTGAACGAAACGCATTTTCAAAACTTTAAACTTATTTTTCTTGAAACCATGTTTTTAAAACTGGGCAACCCCTTTTCTCCAGAACTATTAGACCGACTTCCTCCAATTTTTTTATTTAAAAGAAAGCTAATCGTTTTTGTTGGTGCTAACACCACCGAAAAGTATTATTTTCACTGACTAATTATTATTTTCGAGCTGGCAAAAGGTAAATAAAGTGGCGGAAAAATGGCCATCAAATGACCATCATTTTGTTAAAAATCAACTTTTTAAACTAAATGGTATTATGAGTTCCAGTTAGTTTAATGCCTTTTCATCATTTGGTGACTAAATTTATTTCAGATGGTTGTGACCGGGAAAAACGGTCGCCCGATTGGCGCGCACCTGCAGGTACTCTCTGTCGTGACTGAAAAAAAAAAAAATTGTAAGAATCACGTGAATTTTAGGAGCCTACGCTAGTCATTCGAAGAAACTCTAACTTAAGTCGATGTTACTCGATGTTAAGTCTATGGGAAGGTTCTTTCTCGCTCGCATTTTAATATTTTTTAAATGATTTTTTTTTCTTGCATAAAAAAACTGAAAGCGATCCCTAAAGCTGTTAGTTTTTACTTTTTCGATTTTGGTTCAAGTTTTTTTATATAAGGGTACTTTCACTTTCAGAACCGGTTCCAACCGGTTGTGAAATTGAAAATGTCTGCTTATAAAAAAAACTGTAGCTAAAATCAAAAAAGTAAAACCTAACAACGTTAGGGATCGGCCTCAGCTGTCCTATAAAAAAAACAATCCTTTAAAAATATTAAAATGAGACCGATAAATCTGTCAAAAACCTTTCTCAGACTTAACATTAGCTTGAGTGTTTCTTCCCTTGACTAGTGTAGGCTTTTAAGTGAAATTTACAATCCCCAATATATATATATATTAATTAAAGATTTTGTATTTAAAATTTTAAATCAAAAGCTTTTTGGCATGTAATTATCGATTAAATAAATTAAAACGATGTTCAAATTTTGGTATCGTTTTTATTACAATTGATCGATAATTCATATATACTAAGAAAAGTAGGTGACTATTTTCTATAAATAAATAAATTAATAAATAAATTAAAATAAAATACTTATATAAAAAAAACTGTGGTATTATCTTTTGATATTGTAATGCAGTTAAATGTTTGTATTACAGAAATCTAATAAAAATTTAACTCCCATTTTTTTTTGAAAATTTTAAAGAAAAATATTCTGTGTTGTTCTTTTGAATCTGGAAATTGAATTGTATGGAAAATTTTCTGTTGTGTGTATTCGCGTTAAGAGAGTTAATATACATCCGGAGGATTGTTACAAGGAGATGTTTTTATTTCTTTTACCTATTGCAAAAAAACATTAGGTATAAATTTCTAACATTTTAATGATGTTACTTTTTTTTTAACCATTCGGAAAATGGTTGTTTTTTTTTTTTTTTTTTTTTTTTTTTTTTTGGTCGAGAATGGACCTTTTGGTGTCGTCGTTTTATTTTTTTAAGCGTTTTTAACGAAATTCTGTATCTTTAGAAGATTTTTTTAAAGCCTTTTTAACGAAATTCTGTAACTTTGAAAGAATTTTTCTTTGAATAAGCAATAGAAATGCATAAAATCGTTAAAAAAATTTTAACTTACAAAAAGAATAGATGCAAACTGTCAGATATGGAAAAAAAGCCGAATTCAAAAATTGACGTCAGATGAGAAATCGTCTTATAAAGCAAAAAAAACGTGGTCTTCAACTTTAATTTCCTCAAAATACCTTTAGCTCAGACATCAATCTAAACAAGAGTTAAAGTTATTGTAGGAAGGACCCGACTAAATATTAAGGTATAGTAAGACGACTGCGGGTGTTAAAAAAAACGCGGCACCCATCCACTACTGGACATTGCCCCCCAAGGTATAGTAAGGGAAAATGCGTTTCAATAACTGCGGCGATGGTTCAAACGAATAATTTTGCGAGGATAGAGAATGCCAGGATCTCTTCAACTGTAGTAATGGAAAATGCGCTTATTTGTAGATGGTTCTGATAAATATTTTTGAATAATTAATACTTTTAATTAATTTGATTTTTTCTTTTTAAGCGTTCGGAGCATTTTCCCAATGGTTGTTGTAATTTGTTAAATTTTATTATTATTTTTTTTTCTACGGAACCTTTACTTTATCTACTATTAAGTTTTGGCGGGTACTACCTAGTTTTCTTTTAACTCAAAAAATTGTACAAGATTACATTAAATTTTATTTTTTTTTTCTACGGAACCTTTACTTTATCTACTATTAAGTTTTGGCGGGTACTACCTAGTTTTCTTTTAACTCAAAAAATTGTACAAGATTACATTTAATTCGTTATTTTATCTCATATCCAAAAGAATTTTGACATTTTCAAAATAGCCTTATTTTTATTTAGTTCCCAGAAAATGATAAATACTTTCTCACGTGAGACTAAAATGATTCATAAAGTATGGAAAACTAGCATATTATTCGCTCAGGTTTTATTCATTTATCTGGAGCAGATCCAAAATTTCTCCATTTGCGCGAACCAGCAAAATGTCTCAGAAAAGTTCAGCAGTTTTTAACTCTAATATTCCTCGAAATATATCATTTGATTCCATTTTACCAAAGAAATTATTTTTATGTTTTTCATGCAATAAAATGTAGAAAAGAAATTCTATTTTCAGTTCTGATGAAATAACAATGCAATGAGTTGTTATGAATTGCAGCGAAATAAAACATTTCTTCGCGTGCGTTTGCTTTATTTATTCCTCATGGGAACAATACTAAATAGTTTGTTGCCAGATGGAAATTCATGAGGTTAGTAAGCAGAAATTGTTATTTCAGGCGGCGAATAGTTTGTTTCTCTTTAATTCCAAAAATAATACTGAATAGGCAAGTAATTAGAATAAAATAATATATTTTGTAAAAGTAATGTTTTTTTTTTTAAATAAATATTTTAAAAGTTAAAATGTTTAACAGATGAATTAACTGAATTGCACACTGTAAAATAAGAAAGATGTTTACAAATATGAGACAAATATACGAAATTATAATATAACCACAAACAAAAATATACAATAACCTGTTCCGAGTTACTCATGATTTCAAAAAGCATTATTTATCATTATACTCCCCTGAAACCAATATATTTTCCAGATTCAAAGAATCATGGGGATAGTCAGCAGAAAGTGTTATTTTATACGACGGATAGTTTTTTCTCTCTTTTATTCCAAAAACAGAAAAATAATTGATTAGGCATGTAATTAGGATAAACAAAAATATTTTGTAAAATTAATGTTTTTTAAACAAAATAGTTTCAAAGTTAAAATGTTTCACAAATGAATTAACTGAATTGCACACTGGAAAATAAGATAAATGTTTATAAATATGTGACAAACATACGAAAATGTAATATAACCACAAACAAATATATACAATAACCTTTTCCGAATTACTCATGATTTCAAAAAGCGTTATTTATCATTAGACTCTCCAGAAAGCAATATATTTTCGAGATTCAAAGAATCGTGGGGATAGTCAGCAGAAATTTTTATTTTAGACGGCGAATATTTTTTTTTCTTTTTTTCCAAAAATAGAAAAAATAGGCATGTAATTAGGATACAAAAATAATATTTTGTAAAATTAATGTTTTTTAAACAAAATATTTTCAAAGTTAAAATGTTTAACAAATGAATTAACTGAATTGCACACTGTGAAATAAGATAAATGTTTACAAATATGTGACAAATATACGAAAATATATTATAATCACAAACAAAAATATGCAATAACATTTTTCGTTTTACTCATGATTTCAAAAAGCGTTATTTATCATTAGACCCCCTCAGAGACCCATATACTTTCGAAATTCAATGAATGATGGGGATAGTCAGCAGAAAGTGTCATTTTACACGACGGATGGTTTTTTTCCTCTTTTATTAAAAAACCGAAAATAAATGAATAGGCATGTAATTAGGATAAAAAATAATACGTATTTTGTATAATTAATGTTTTTTAAACAAAATATTTTCAAAGTTAAAATGTTTAACAAATGAATTAACTGTATTGCATACTGTAAAATAAGATAAATGTTTACAAATATGTGACAAATATACGAAAATATAATATAATCACAAACAAAAATATGCAATAACATCTTTCGAGTTACTCATAATTATCAAAAGCGTTATTTATCATTAGACCCCTCTCCCCAGAAACCAATATATTTTCGAGATTCAAAGAATGATGGGAATAGTCAGCAGAAATTGGTATTTTAGACGGGGAATAGTTTTTTCTCTTTTACTCCAAAAATACAAAAATATCTGAATAGGATCTAATTAAAATTTAAAAAAATAGTATTTTGTAAAATTAATGTTTTTAAACAAAATATTTTCAAAGTTAAACTGTTTAACAAATGAATTAGCTGAATTACACACTGTAAAAAAAGGCCCATGTTCTTTAATCTACGAAAATATCATATAACCACGAACAAAAATATCCAGTAACCTCTTCCGTATTACACATGATTCCAAACAGCATTCTTTATCATAAGAAACTTCAAGTATACTTTCAAGATTCAAGGATTCATTTATAAAATATAAAATATAATCATATAAAAGTTTTTTTTGCTTCCAGTGACTTTCTGAAACTTTTCCGAGTTGTTTTTATAGTTTATTAAACAGTTCTCTCAAACCGGCATTTCGGGTTTTAGGATGCTATTAATTCTCAATTAAACGTTTTGCTGTATAATTGAATATACACAAGAATTGAATTTATACAGAAATTGAATTTATACAGCTGCGTAATTGAATTTATAACATATTTAATGTTAATGTTAACTTATGTGCAGGGCAAATGCGGTCACTAGGTTGCGACCAAGTTTTTTCATTTGGCGACCAATTTATTTAATATGAAATTTTTTTTTGTGCAAAATTGGCCTAAGAAATGAGCACAAACGGCATTTTTCTCTTCCCTTCTTGCTTACAATTTATATCAAGAGTAGCATCTGTTAATCATTATAGTAAAAATGTTATAATAAAATTCTCATAAGATGTCTCATTATAGATGTTGCAAAATTACAAAATATTAAGAAATATAGAAAATATATTCAAACAAAATCTATTTTTAACTTTTTCTATTAATTTGCCAAGAATAAGTTTATCAAATGCAAATTTTTAAATAATAAATTCTGAATTATTTAACTGACTTTGATAGGAAATTAGGCAAAAAATTGTTTTCCTGCTTCACTATTTCATAGATGCCACCCTCATCAGATATAGAGTTTGTAGAACCTAACTATCTAGACATTTAATGCATTTGGTAATCAGCATCTCCTGAACATGCCGCTTATTTCCTCCTTTACTGTATGTTTTTCAGTGATATATAATTTTGATAAGTTTATGCAGAAAACTTAGCTTATAACATCTTTCTAAATTATGTACTATTCTCAACTATTTAACTAATAATAATTTTAAGCTATGTTGCATACTATTTTTTTCAATTAATTGATAAAAGAAACTTTTGCGGTTTTTGGAAATCAATAATTGGGGAGGGGGGAGGGGGAGGTAAATTATTTTACTGGCGACTGCTGACTACCACATTTTATCAAATTTGTATAGCCTGATGCTTATGTGTTAGGTTATCATGTTTGTCTGTGAAACGTGTTTGTTAAACAAGAAAATGTTTACTTGAGAATTGATAGCATCAGAAAAACCTATAATCCGAGTTGAGCAAACTAATTAATACACTATAAAAGCTACTCGGAAACGTTTTTGATAATCAGTGGAAGCAAAAGAAACTTTATTTTTATAAATGCTTCTTTAAATCAAATATATATATATATATATATGTCGTGTTTCCAAGTTCAAATCCGGGAAGAAGGCAGTCGTGCTCGTGATAAATAGGGTTAGCTATGTTATTGGTTTCCCTTTTAGCTCGCATCAGGCGGCCGTGTGGTATCATCAACAACAAGAAATGTCAGTCCATATTTTTGTCGAAGAACCTTTTATTTCCAGTTTAAGACATCTCTTCAGGGAAAATGCTCATTAGCCAACGCTAAACGAAAAAAAAAATACAACGTTCCATTATTTACTAGAATCCGTCCCGATTCTTTTAGCAAACACCAGCGTCGAAAAAATCCTCTCCGAATCAGGATGATCGTGTTTTTAAACTAGCTTCCGTAATAATACAGAATACGTTACGTGATCCACTTCTATCGAATCAAAAGGTCTCTTTTGGAACTTTATCAATATTTCCGGTGGATTTATTTTGTTGTAAAATGCAAAAACTTTCTACGCCCTTTCAGAATATTCCATAATCTCGTACCAGATGCCTGTCATATCAACAAACGAGCTTATCTGTTTTTGAGGCTGTAGCTAAACTTCGAATTTAATACGTAATAAAAATAATAAGAAGAAAAGAAAATGAATCTTTATAAAAGGGAAAAAAAAAAGAAAGAATTAAACTTTTTCGGAAATATTTTAATAGACAATTGATATTTAATAATAGGATAACTTTATGAAATAAGGTTTTTTGAGCGGAATATTTTAAGAGATACGATATTTTAGCATTTAAATAAAGAAGTTATAGCAATTTGACCACACGGGAATAATACTAATGAATTTTAATAATGGATTAAAATAAAGATGTTCTATTTAAAGAATAAATTAAAAAGCTATCGCCATTTTTAGAATAACTACATTCGAATAAATATTATTAAGTGGATTAGGAATAATTGGCTTTACATATGGATAGTAAAAGGCTATTTTAAGAATGAGAATTATTTTAATAAGCTGGGTTATATACCGAATATTATTGAATGGACAAATTTTATAGAATAATTGCGGGAAAAATTTAAATTTTGTAATATTATCCCCCCTCCCTAAAGATTTTGGATGAAGTTAATAGTTAAGTAACTATAAATTCAGACAATATAAATTTAATACTTTAGAAATTTGAATTTTGACTAGTATAAATTTAGAGACTGCCAGCAAGGAGATGGGGAATTTCTGAAGAACTGGAAGACAAAAACAAAAACAAAAATAAAATAATAGTAATCAATTAAAATTAATAGATAAATAAAAATAAAGCTACGAGCATTTCCCCTGTAAAATAATACAAGAAATGGTTAGAATCTCACTTACCATTTGTAAGTGCACAAGAAAAATACAATAACAATAAATAATAAATATTAATAAACAGGAAAAACAGGATAATAATAGTAACAGAATTTTGCTTTTACCAAGTTCACAAGCTTTAGAATAAGTAGTCACTAGCAAATTGTTAAAACAAAGTTTTTTAAAAAAAAATTCGACTTAATTCAAATTTGAGTTCATTAGATCCAACTGTTTTATTTCAGTCTCTTTCTTGGATCGTGATAAGTCCTCATTTTGTTTTTAAAAAAAAATGGTTACTGCAGTCCCTTTCTTAAAAATACAGTTTTTATGTAAAGGCTGAAAATAAAGACATTACTCCATCAAAATTTTAAAACTGTAGTCATTCTTACCAATACTTTATAATGACCTTATATTGCTAGCACTTGTCACAACATCTTCTCTTAAGTATCACATTAATTTTCTCACATAATAAACAAGTAAAATTATCTCTTGGTCGTTTATTGTACTTGGAATATGTTATCTTTGTTATATTCCTGTGGGATTTGTTATATTTCTGTTGGGATCCCACCATCTTTAACTAATATTTGTCAAACATTTTTTCACTAATAAATAATATAACTCTTCAATAATATAAATAAATGCTATAATAAAATTCAATTCATAAACATAACAATAATAACTTCCAATATAACTAATACTTCACAACATATGTAGTAATTCATAATATAATTCAATAGTAGAAATAATAATATTATAATAACATTTGTATAATTTAAGAAAATATCACAGTTTGCTTATTTATTGTTAGGGAAAATATTGGTTGAGGAATAAAATAATTACATAGCAAATAAATAAATTTCCTATTTTTTAATTATATAAGAAAGTATTTTTGCCAGTCGAAAGTATACAAAAAAAAATATAATAATAATTTCAAAATCCAAATAAATTTAAATCTAAATATTTAGAAATTGAACTCTCAACCATTAGTTCCTTACAATAATTTTTTCCTCTGATACCCTTTTACAAAATTATACTGTTAAGTTATAAGTATTCATATCCTAAATGCAGAGAGTTGTTTTTTTTTTTTTTTTGGCAAACTTAGAATAAATAAAGACAATAAATAACAAATAAAAGATGTTAATTTTAGCTGAGAAATGGAATACAAAGGCAATTAGTTTAGATACTTAATTTTCTATTGTTACACAAAACAATCACTGTAACATCACATCATCACTATCCAATTATTTATATGTTTGTATAATTATAGAAATATTTATAAAACGGTTACTATTTGATTATCTATTGAAGTAAATAACATAATATTAAATTTTCGAAACAATTGGTTTAAGAAAAAGTAAATAAAGTAAAAATAGTTTATTTTGATATAGAATTAAAACATTTAATTTTATTTTTCAACATCAATTTGACAATTCCTAAAATCAAAATACACATCTTATGCCTGCATAAGGTGTCTACTCAACCTCAAAAACTCTCAAAAACAAGTAAATATTTTAGTTGATCAGGCTAAAATATAACCACAATGTTGAAATAAAAGCTGTGACATTTATTTTAAATTTTAAAATATTAAACTTTCAAAAATGGGTAATATCTCTGTTGTACACCAAAGACATACCTGATAATGTTGAAACTAGAGTAATAAGAGATATTTAAAGAATTAGAATTTATTCTATTGTTTTTACTTTAGTTTGATTTTGTGATGGTGATTGTGATGTCTGTGGTGATTTTGATTGTTGTTTGGGTTGCTCATGAAATAGTCTGAAGTTATCTGGTGAAAAATAGGTTGCGAATTGTTCCATGTCTCCAAATTAAGACCCTATATACACTTCTGACAGAAACATAACTGAATTCAAACCTTTCCTATTGAATTTTTAAGAATTATAAGAATTTGTGAATCCAAATTAAGCATTAACCAGAACATTTATTCAATAAAATACATAAAAATCTCCTAAATTTTATTTATTATTTTTGCTAAATTTAAATTTAATATGTTGCATTAACTACCTTAGAATAATTTTTTTTTATCATAGTAATAATAATAATAACAATTGTATCATCAGCAAAAAGAACAAGAAGAGCAACATCATCAACAAAATTTTATTTACATAACTCATGAATTTTTTGAATACAACTTACCTACATTTTCCAATTTCTCTTCTAAATATTTTTATTATTTGTCATCAAGGAAAACATGACTTTATCTTCATATTGATCGTCATCACGTATTAATTCTATCATCACATCATAATTATTCTGAGTATTCAATTCTAGTAAATTTATTACTGCTGAGGACTTGGTAAATAATGAACTTATTTTTACCTAAGCTATGGACAAATGAGGTGTAAAAAAAAAAAATCCCCATTGGTGAGCTTAAGATTATTAAAATTCAAATTACCTAATAGCGCAATTCAGCTAGGTTAACATAGTGCTAAATGTCTACATGTTCCAGTAATCTAATTTCTACCTGACCTAGCATTTTATTTAAACACTTTATTAACATTATAACACCATCAAAAATTTTCAAAGTTTCTATATTAAATATTTTAGCAAGTTGGTAAATGCATCATAAATCCTACATTAAATGAAAATAAACAATAACATACTAAATTTAATTTTATATATTCACAGTTTAACTAAACAATAAAATACTAACACTCTATTTACATATTTACATCATAAATAATCTTTCAGTGGCTCATTAATTTACTAAAATTCAGACCACCAGTCACTTATTATTCAACATACAGATTTTTTTTTTTCTCATAATAGCTGTTTTGTAACTTAGGTTTGGCATGGTGCCAGGAATGTTCCCTTAGGATAAAAGTTGTCTCTTTATAAAATACAGATCATATCTCAGTAACATATTAAAAATAATAGAATTTTTCTTTTAAGAATATCTGTTCTTAAAACATGAAAATATAAATTATACCGCTGTCTATAATATTACAATGACGTATCACACGAAATTATCAAATAAATTAATTAACCTTAACAACACTTAAATATTTGCAACAGAAATAAATTTTAAAAACAAATATTTAATCAGTATAACATAGTATATAAAACCTTTACATTTCAAGTAGACTATTAAATAAATAAAACATTTTAAATATAACATAAACTAATAAATATCAACATATAAAGATACCAATAAATAAAAATACCAACTTACAGTTACTCTTGAGCATATTTCACAGGAAAGTTTCACACATCTAAAAATCTTTAATTTTCAGATAACACAAAAGTTCTGCTTTTTCGCAATCCTTTAAAACCAACACCATGAAGACGCTTATGAAGATGAATAGTATATTCTCTAGCAACAACTTCACTTAGGCCAACTTTTCCTCTTCTTTTCTCTTTTAGGCTTGACCATTTTTAATTTATTATAAAACTACAAAATAATAAAACACCAGACGTAAACGTGCTGTAATGGCGTAGACGTCCTCGTAACATATTCTTCTAATCGGCAAATTTCACGTTTAACTACACAAACTTTCTGTTGATCACCAGCATCCTGTTCGACTTATTATATTAATGTCGTGTTTCCAAGCTCAAATCCGGGAAGAAGGCAGTCGTGCTCGTGATAAATAGGGTTAGCTATGTTATTGGTTTCCCTTTTAGCTCGCATCAGGCGGCCGTGTGGTATCATCAACAACAAGAAATGTCAGTCCATATTTTTGTCGAGGAACCTTTTATTTCCAGTTTAAGACATCTCTTCAGGGAAAATGCTCATTAGCCAACGCTAAACGAAAAATAAAATACAACGTTCCATTATTTACTAGAATCCGTCCCGATTCTTTTAGCAAACACCAGCGTCGAAAAAATCCTCTCCGAATCAGGATGATCGTGTTTTTAAACTAGCTTGCGTAATAATACAGAATACGTCACGTGACCCACTTCTATCGAATCAAAAGGTCTCTTTTGGAACTTTATCAATATTTCCGGTGGATTTATTTTGTTGTAAAATGCAAAAACTTTCTACGCCCTTTCAGAATATTCCATAATCTCGTACCAGATGCCTGTCATATCAACAAACGAGCTTATCTGTTTTTGAGGCTGTAGCTAAACTTCGAATTTAATACGTAATAAAAATAATAAGAAGAAAAGAAAATGAATCTTTATAAAAGGGGAAAAAAAAAAGAAAGAATTAAAGTTTTTCGGAAATATTTTAATAGACAATTGATATTTAATAATAGGATAACTTTATGAAATAAGGTTTTTTGAGCGGAATATTTTAAGAGATACGATATTTTAGCATTTAAATAAAGAAGTTATAGCAATTTGACCACACGGGAATAATACTAATGAATTTTAATAATGGATTAAAATAAAGATGTTCTATTTAAAGAATAAATTAAAAAAGCTATCGCCATTTTTAGAATAACTACATTCGAATAAATATTATTAAGTGGATTAGGAATAATTGGCTTTACATATGGATAGTAAAAGACTATTTTAAGAATGAGAATTATTTTAATAAGCTGGGTTATATACCGAATATTATTGAATGGACAAATTTTATAGAATAATTGCGGAAAAAATTTAAATTTTGTAATATATATATATATATATATATATATATATATATATATATATATATATATATATATATTTGGAGATTTTCAAGATAAAGAATGCTTTTCGGAATTTTTAGGAACTCGGAAGAAGTTGTTATATTTTTTCGTGTTTGCGATCATATTAAACTTTCATAGATAAAGAAACATCTGTCTTTTTAACACTTTCCAACAACGTTCTTTATCTTTAGAAACCTCAGGAATCAATATATTTTAGAGATTTGAAGAAGGTTTTTTAAAAACAAAGTTTCTTTCGCTTCCATTGATTTTCGGAAACATTTCTGAATAGTTTTTGCAGTGTAATCTCAGTTTTTTCAATCCGGAATATAGGTTTTTTGGATGTTATTAATGCTCAATAAACATTTTCATGTTCATCAGATATGTTTTACAGGCAAACAAGATACATTAACAGCATTGATAATAATTACAAGCCCACATTAAAATTACCATCATTGCTTTACTCTTGCATGTATAAATTCCATTACGCAGCCGAAAATAATTAACTGAAGATGAATAACATCCTAAAAACTGATATTTCGGTTTGAGAAAACAGATTAATAGACTATAAAAACTATTCAGAAACGTTTCCGAAAATTGGAAGCAGGAAAATAAATGTTTTTTATAAATGCTTCTTTAAATATCGATAAAATATTGATTTCAAAGGTTTCTAAAGATAAAAAACGCTTTTCGGAATCATGGATAATTCCGAAGAGGTTACTTTATAATTTCATTTGTTGTTACATTATATTTTCGTAGATTAAGTAAAATATCTTTTCTTGCAGTGAACGAAAATTAGTCGCAAATTACACGATGCATAACACGACTCGAATTGTTCTTCGCAATATATTTTAATATGACTTATGTCGAATGGATACACAAATGGAATAACACAATTGCGGTTTCAAATGCAAAAGCGTAAAAGTTGGAAAATTAAAAGTAAAATCTTGCAACAGCAACAACTTTGGTATTGGCAAAAGCTCCATGATAAGAATCAGAAAGGGAAAAGAAAATGACCTAAAAACTTGTTTATGTACAAGATAAATACTTTAAATGTTATACAAACGCTTGACACCCGTAGGTTTAAGTGGTAGACTTTTCCCAAATTTTTTATACTTAAAATCAGCAATCTAAGTAAGCGCCCTGCTTTTTGTAAAGCCTGCAAAAATATTTCTATCTATTTTTTTCTTCTTAAATTAGTGGATTTCCAGTAAAACATTTTGGGTGTGTACAAATACGTAATACTGAATTTAGTACGTTCCTCTAGATCAGCTTTTCCCAACCTGGAGTACGTGGCGGACTAGTAAGGGGTACGTGAAACTTGCATCGGTAATGGCGGAAAATGTGAAAAAATGAAAGGTTAAAATAAAAAACTTAAAAAAATAAAATAAAAATAAAAATTCTAGAATTTTTGCTTACAAAGAGAGATTTATGTAAAACTACAATTGGCTACTCGCAAAATGAAGGAAAGGGGCTAAACTTAGTAATTGATTAATCATTCGTTACTAGCTCCGCCTACATATTTCGTATACGTATGTGCCCCCTCCCTCTTCGCCAAAATTGTCCATTTTTGTACTGTTCTTTTATCTCCACCCTTTCTCAAACTTTTCTTTTAAAGTTCATTTTAATCTAATGATTCTAGAAATATGGAAGAAAAGAAAAATTTATAATTTCATTTTAATGCCCACAAAAAGGATCAGTATACAGATATTTTAACATTTGTTGTAATATTTTTTGTTCTTCTTAAATTAGTGGATTTTCAGTAAAACATTTTGGGCGTGAATAAATAATTAACGCACAATTAAATGTGTTCCTCTGGATCACCAGTTACTAACCTGGGATACACGTACCCTTGGGATTATGTAGAAGAATAGTTGGGTGTTCGGGAGAATAATATCGATAATGGCGGACAACACAAAAAAAATGAAAAGTTAAAATTAAATCAAGAAAACTCATCCCCATGATACCAGCTCGCAGTCAATTTGAAATGATCAAAAGCCACATCTAAATCTTGCATATCATTTGCATAATGTATGATTTTTGTGAGCTTTCATCATAAGTTAATGTGGTTAAAAATTACTTTATTGCTGTTTATGACTATAAAATATGAGAGAAATTAAAAGCATATGATTATTTTAAGTGTAATTTGTATCGCTTGATTACTTAACTAACTTAAGAATATTACCAAAAACAACTAATTTGCGTGGGGATATGAGCAGTAGCGGTTTTATCAGAGGGATTGGGAGTACTCATAAATAAAATCCAAAACTAGGGGTACAGAGGAGGAAACATGCTGGGAACCGCTGCTCTAAGATAGAGTAGTAAATAGTTTCTAAAAGACTAAGAAAAATATTCAAAAGTGTTTATTTGGCATTTTCAAATCCTTTAAAAGCAGCCGCTGCTGTTATATATAGACAAATTCTGGGAAACATTTCAAAGATCCCAGTCTTTTTATATTTACAGAAAATGTTGTGTATCGTTGCCGACATATGTTCATAAATCAACCGCTATATCCTCCTATGAACTAGAACATACATTGTAAGTGGCACCTTTAAGCTATTCAAGGTTTCAGAATTTAGAACGATTCGCAACCAATCAACTGCGACTGTTTTCATTTCTGCTTTGTGAGTTCCGGAATAGAGTCTCAAGTACATGATTTTAATAAAGCATTAGTAGATCTTTTTTTCTCAGCCGTACTCAACCTTTTTTTCTCGCGGGCCGAAAGCATATGTTTGCGATGTTAGGCGGGCCGCAACGCACTAATAAGAGTCTAAGAAAGGCTAATTAATGTATTAAGTTAACAAAAGTAGTATAACAAATCAATATCACAAAGTTAATATTATCAGTACAGTTGAACGTTTGTCTCAGAAGAAATATTACGAAACATTTAACACCGCTATTTCCCAACAATAAACTCTGTGGTAGCAATTGCAAATGTAGAAATAGGCTTCGATATTTGTTGTTTAGAAATAGTAGGTGTAAAAAAATTTTGGTGCCAATGTTTTTCCTTGACAAGCGTTCACCCTAATTATATAATAGGTAACACGGTATAAGTAATAAAATTTTATAATATAACAATGCTGAATTTCCAAGTTCTAAAGGAAAAAATCAGGAGATTTTCTCTAGTAAATCAGTATTTTGCTCAATGCAGAAACTTTATTTTTCTATAATTGTAGAAATACATAGTGCAAATTCAATTAATTTGGAATAATATTTTATTAGTATTGCTGTTTAAGAAATGTATACAACACTGCAGCACAAACAGGACTATATGTAAAAAGAACTTTTGACTACGAAAATGATATTTGACATATTTGAACATAATTTTAAATTAATTATAAATAACAGGGCAGATTTTGTCTTCCCATGAAAATATTTAAAACAACAGTGAAGAGCTTAAATACTTTTTATTCACATCTAAATTCATTTCATAAATATGGATTAATGATTATGTGTCTCGGGCCGCACATAAACGGTCGCCGGGCCACATGCGGCCGGCGGGCCGCAGGTTGAATATGGCTGTTCTAGATACTCTCGCTCAGTTACTTTTAGATTAATTTTAATCAAGCGCAGTTGTGCATGTTGTTTTGTTTTTCTTTTATAATAATTTAGCATGACATGCTCTAAACACAAGAGTGAATTGAATTTTTAAAACGTATTCTTAATGATTTACATATAAGCGTTATATAACTACTTTTACAAATATTTTATCTACTTTCTGCGCATATTATTTGATGATCCACTTCATTTAAGTTATATTCGTTAGCAAGTGCTAGATATTCTCGTTTAGTTAATTTCAAGTTGTTTTAAATCAGGATATGTGTTGTGCGAGTTTTGCTTATTTAACCCTCCTAATACCAACTTTTTTTTTCATTCATCGAGTACCACTGAGATCATATGTGGCTCTGCTAAGATTTTTATTTTGTTACATGTAATATTATAACTAAATGATTATAAACCTTAAATTTATTCGTTTTGTTACAAAAAATGTGTTTTAATGTAAAATAATATAAAATTTTGTATTCAAAATTTGATGTAATATATAAATTTATATTAGGCTCACAGGTGACTATAGTGGTACTCAGTGGATAAATTGTAAATAAAAAATAAAATTTACCCACTTTACTAATTTCCTCTATATGAGTCAAATGTTAAGCATAAAAGGAACAAATTCATTTTTTTTTCAGAATTGTAAAACTCGTACATTTTTACAGTTGTACAGTAAAGTTGATCTGTGGTCACTGGCGATCCCATGGTAGTACGGGGTTAATAATATTATTAGTAGTATTTCTAATATTTTCGCGTGATGAAGTTTTAAAAAGCATTTTTCTATTAAAAACACAGAAACATTACTTGTTAACTTAAACAAACATTTTATCTAAAAACTTTAAAGCTTTAACACAAGAGAAGTGTACTTTCATTAAATTGTTTTCGTCAACAAACATATTTGCAATTGGACATTTGCATTCTTCAACACACACATGGGAATTTAATTATTTACATTTTTTCTATACAACTATTGCAGACAAATATTGAACACAACTACTGAAGACAACACAACTTTATTTATTTATTTATTTATTTTAATTTTAACGATAACGAAGGAAAAGCTATTTCATATATAGGTATGATAGAAAGGAAAATTGAAGACAGAATGAAAGAACACAGAAGAGATATAAACTTACATAAATCAACCGTACTGCAATAGCAAGATTAAACAACAAATCTCCAATTGCAATAGACTTCAATAATGTTGAAAAATTAGTCAATTATAATAACTTAATCTGAGCATTACAGAAGGAAGCCATAGAAATATTTACATGAAATTCAGAAACATGCAATGATATGACCCACGCAAAAATAGATAACAGATGGCGCCATATGTTATTAGAAAAAGGTAAAATGAGAGTTTTCAATAGATTGACTGACGAAGCAGAAAACATAACATCAGTGACTGAAAATGCCTGAGAGTGACAGGTGAAAATATTTTTACTGTTTTACAATTTTTAACAGATTGACTAGTTTTGTGTGGTTTTAAAAGTATTTTTTAAGACTTTTAGACATATCCATTGCTTATTTATGTGTTTGAAAATAAAATAATATCTGTGAAAATGGGTAGTGCAAAAAATTGTTATATTATATTATTTAACACAACTTTATGTGAGAAAATATATAGCTTATTCTTTGGAGAATACATATGTATTTTTAGACTCCACTTGGAAGAAACTAACAATATTTAAAAATATATTCTTTTTTAAATTTATCGCAAATTTTTAAGTATTAACGCAAAGTGTATACCCGCTTTAGTTAAAATTAAAACAGGTATAATTGTTTTTTCTCTTTACGGTTATACCATCTTAAATACTTTTTTTTTTTGTTATTCCTAATATCAAAGAAATAGTCTTGTGTTAAATCTACCCTGTAGTTTACTATAATCCATAAAACATTAGTTTCAATTTACACATTTAAGCCATTCATTTTTCAAAATTTAGAACGACACGCGGCCAATCAGGTGTGGCTGTTTTCATTTCTGCTTAGTGAACCGCGGGTTTAAGCTTAACTTACGAAAATTTAAGAGAACGTTGATGTATCTTTTCTGAAGTCTAGATGTTCTTGGTTAGTTATTTTCAGGTTAATGGTAATCATGCACAGAAGAGAGAGTTAGTAATATTTCTCCAGAACATGCACTTAACGCAAAACTGAGTGGTGCGCTCAATTTTTAAATGTATTCCTCAGCAAACGCATGAAAAGTTATTCATCTAACTTAAACAAAAATTGTATATACAATTTAAAAGTTAACCACAAAAGAAATAAATTAAACTGCATTCCTTAAGAAATATACTTGAAATTTAAATACGTTCACTAGCAGATATAAAATTTAATCATTTATATATAGGAGATACTTTATGCATAAGTTGTAGAACTTTACTCGAGAGAAATCCCGTTTGTTTTAAGCTGTATATTTTAGCCGATATATATATACTAGCGGAGCTTCACCCTCTATGCTGGTCGATTTATTTAGTAAGAAAATTTAATTTCGAAACCTGCAGAAACTGCATCAATGTATTTAGAAACTGTGATTGTTGATTTATTTTTCTACTCGTGAAACTCGGAACTAAAATCGGTAAGTTCTATCGATATCGAGTCGAATGAGCCAAACCGCGTCGTGATCGGGCCCATACAACCCGAGATAATTTTAAATGAACTAGCAAAATCTTTAGTGTTTTATTTATTTCTTTATATAAAAATTGGGATTTTGCGAAAATAAAAAATTATGGTCCAAATTCAAAAATTTATGAAACTCTGAAATCGCAGCGCACTTTAAGCAAGGATGCATACGTTTCATATCCAAAAATCCGATATTTAAAAAAAATTTACAGGGCACTGAAATTTGGCAGTAATATATATATATAGTCATTTTTTACTAAAATTTCATTTAAAAAAATACACATTTAATCTTTTTAAAAATTTATTGTTAAATTCTCAAACTTTTTCTCCAATTACCCTCCTTTTTCTGGGAAAATTGGATCTGGCATTAGCGAAAAGTTTTCATCCATACATTCTTCTTCAAACCAGAACGTTTGTTGTTAAAAAAAAAAAAAAAATTAAATTATTAAAATTTGTTGAAATATATAATTTTTTCCTTTTCCTTTACAGATATTTATAGCTAAATTCTCAAATATACTCTATACTTTTATCCTTTCTTTACCAAAATTGGTTCTGGCATCGACGAAACATATTCATCCATCAACGTATAGAGGCCTCTTCCAACCAGAACATTCGTACATACAGATACCGATAAACCAACCACGCTTGAGAATTCTGAGCGACTCATGGGTACTCGGCTGTAACAATATTCATTTCTGCTTGGTCAGCTCCGGCATGAAACCTAAATTACTCCATTTTGAAAAGGTATTAATGAATCATCCCTGGCTGCCAGATTTTCTCGATCGTTTGCTTTCGACTTTCTATAAGAGAGGAAAGGAATTTAGGTATTTTATTGAATGTTTTGTGATTTCCTGTATGTAGTAATGGGTGTTTTTGGTGTGTTATAAATGAAAAGGGGAAAGATATTTTCATGCAAAATGCAGAGTTTCCTTAGGGAGAATTTTAAAATGACTATTTTCCATAGACTTCCATTTTAGGAGAATGTGTGTCTTTCAGCCATAAAATGTTTATTAATTCATATTATATAATAATGGTATATACAATTTACAATAAAAACGTTTGTTATCTAAATTAACATCTTTATTTTATTTCGTGTTTCTCGAGTTTTTTCTTCTCTGTGAACAAATCTATAACAATTTTTTTTTTTTTTTTTTTTTTTTTTTTTTTTTTTTTTTTGCTTGATATAATCCAAGATCTGTTTTCATTATTAATGTTGATTTTATTGCATATTGGAATACGTACATTTGAATGCAAATAGGAAGAAAGAAAAGATAAAAATTGTACTGGAAAGAAGTAACTCATATCCCCTAAATTTAACCATTTTCTTAAATTTTTATTTAAAATCTGCAAAAAATGTGGTGTTGGGTGCCCAAAAATGAGTATATTAATATATTAAGTGCAGCTAGAGTTATGAAAAAAAGTTCAAATTAAATTTCATCAATTATGTACACAGTTAATGCGCTGTTAGTGCGTTACATTGAACAAAAAGTTGAATTACCAATTTGAATTTCGAATTGACACTAAATGATGTGAAATCAAAATTGATATACGCGTAGTAATTTTCCCATCTGAGCGAAAATGTGTCCAGGCTGGGACTCGAACCCAGAACCTTTCGCTTCAATTTCCAATGGACTTCCATGTCGTTCATTCAGCCCAACTGGAAGAGCATTAGCAATTGAAGCCAAATGTTGTGAGTTCGAGTCCCAGTCTGGACACATTTTTGATCAGATGGGCAAATTACTACGCGTATGAATTATTTATCAGTTGATTGTGTTAAAAATAATTATAGTAAAATTTATATATACTAATGAGTATTGGCCATGTGTGAAACTAGTTTTTTTGGCTACAACTAATTTTGAATTGTAATCTTCGTCTTATTTAATCGCAAGAATTCTGCGAAATAAGGCGATGATTACAATATAAAATTATTGGAAACCATAATATAGACTAGTTGGGGATCCCTGGTCGAGGCTTATTAGGTGCGTTCGTAATTATATAAATACGTAGCACGTATTGTCGTCGTCTGGTCCGTCCGTCCGCATATAACAACGCAAAAACTACCCAACCGAATGGTTTTAAATTTAAGATATATTATCTTTGCAGAATTTTGTCGAGACATTTCAATTTTTTTTAAAAATCGAATCCAAACTTTAGAAAATATTAATAAAAACATTTATTAAGAAATCTGATTTTTTCTTTTTAAATCGGTGCTTTCTTGTTAGAGGAGCTTTCGAAGTTTAATCGTCAAGCAACCGAGATACTTATTTTATGACAGAAATTAGTCCGCAGACGATATAATTCATTTCACAGAATTAAAAATCATCAAGATCTGAATATTTATATAACTAGCTATAGTACGAACGCACCTCGTTTGTAACGTTTGACGTACAATTTTCAACTTGTTTTTTCAGATGAAGTTGATTAAGGGATTAAAAACTAGAAACAAATTTTACCAAAATAGAGCAACTCTATATGTGAAACTGCAACAAAGATATATTTTAAACACTAACAAGTAGAAAATATAAATAATAAATAGTGAAATAATTAAAAAGTACTATTTTATTATTTAATACATTAATGTTAATGAAATTAAAATTATACGTTGAGAATCAAGTGAGAGATCCTGAATAGATAGTTTAACTCCATTGTTTTTATAACACGTAAACAATTGTGAACTGAAGATTCTTTGATGATTTAAAACCTGTGCCGCTAATGAAAAAATGCCTTAAGATTAATTTGTTAATTTGTAATAATATTAAAATGATCGGAAACACACCCTTGTACATATTTTTTTATAATTCTACTATATCAGAAAGTGAATGAAAAATCGTTTGCAAAATTTCATCTTTACATACAAAGCAAAGTTATGTTAAATAAAAGTTTAGTAATACACTGTTAAAAAAATCTCTGTAAAATTACGGGCAGAGGCCGGCAGCAGAGATTTCAGTCATACCCCGTAAAAAAAAAAAAAAAAAAAAAAAAAAAAAAAATCATGCCCATCATTTTATGCAGCTCGTAATTTTACGGGGCAAAGTAATACGGCATATAATGCACAGGATATAATGCACTCTAAAACACAATAACACTTTACTTACTGTTCCGTAGCACGTTAGATAATTATCGCTTTTTTGGCGAGTTAAAAAATATGTTAGATTCGCGTTTGAGTGACATTATGTTTCGAAACACAACTAAAATGAAGGGTTACACCCTAGCGGAAGAAAATGTATGCAGTCGTACCGTATTTTTACTAACAGATGGGCTTTAAATGTAAGAATATGTGGATTGTTCTTAATTTTCTAAGTATCTAAGGGATAAGGCCGCTTATATTTAGTGGATCAGACCGTTTTTCATCAAATAAGCCTCGAACCCGTGAAAATTGAAGGGCAAACTTTCATAAATTTACAGTTTTTTCTGAGAGTGTAGCCAGTTTAAAGATTACACACCTTTTTTTTTTTTTTTTTTATCTTATTCAATCTGAAATGAAAATCACTGGATCCTTTTGAAATTTTCTCATGCTTATATTGATATTATAATACAAGCAAAAACAAAAATTTAAATGAAAAGTACACGAACAAATGCAATATCCGCGTGTTTACACTGTAAAAAAAATGGGTCAATCTACTAAAAAAAGTTTAGTTTTTCTAACAGATTTTTTGGAAATTACTAAAAAATTTTTAGTATATTTGTATTTCACAGATTTTTTAGTAACCGGTACTAAAAAATCGGAATCATTGCTAGCTGTTTTCTAGTAATTCTTACAGATTATCTTTTAACTGAGTAAGAATACAAAAAAATGTTTAGTTATTTTGTACCGATTTTTAGTACCGGTTACTAAAAAAAATCTGTGGAATACAAATATACTAAAAAATTTTTAGTAACCTGAGAATTTTTTTTTTTACAGTGTATGCATGTAGTTCGCCTAAGTATAAAGAAAATGTCAGGAACTTGTATTAAACACTATTAATCAACCACACGCACATAACTACTAAGAAAGAAAAAGAAAGAAATACCTGAGATTTGTAAAAGCACGTCATATTCTTGAAAGATTCATTAGACTTTCAAATAAAAAGAAAATCCGGAATCGTTCCAGAATGGAAGAAGAATAAAATGAATATCATTATTTTTTCCATAAGCCTTGGAATAGTTGAGGCATCTATAGCAATGGAGAGTCATTTTGGTACAAAAGAATTGCTTTAGTTGGAAGGAGACAATCTCTTTGATAGATGATGCAATGTAATTGTTCCTAAATGTCCATAGTTCTGAAACTATAGTAAAGTGACATACTATTATAATGTTCCTTGTCAGATCGTTTACCAATATTTTCTTAACAGAAAATATGAGATACGAAAAGAAAAAGCGTATAAAGTTGTATATTAATAATAAAGTTGTATATTAATTAAAAAAATGTTGTATTGCACCAATCTGACAAATAGTAAAAAGACAAATCTGAGACTTTACAGCAAGCTATTCAAGAAATCTTCATAAGTCTTTCAATTAAAAAAAAATGCAATTTTATTCGAAAAAAAAATTTTTAAATAAAAATGGCCGTTTGACCATGTTAAAAAAGGAGTGATTTGCCCGTTTTTGTTTTCCTCAGTCACATGACTTGCGCTTTTATTATATAGATTACGTACGATAGGATTTAACAAAGAAAACTTTTATTAATATATTTTTACATTTTGATTCTATTTTCATTAAAATTTGAAATGATTCGACAAAATTATGCAACGATAATATATATTACATTTCATGCCTTTCGGTTAAGTAGTTTTTGCACTGTTATGTGCAGACGGACGGACAGACGACGACTATAGGTGCTACGTATTTATATAATTACGAATGCACCTAATATCGGAAACAGACCTGTGTACATATTTTTTATAATTCTACTGTATCAGGAAGTAAGTGAAAAATCGTATTGCAAAATTCCATCTTTACATACAAAACAAAGTTAAGTTAAATAAACGTTTATTAATAGTTAGTTTAAAAATTACATACCTTTATTTATTTTATTCAATCTGAAATAAAAATCACTGGTTCCTTTTGAAATTTTTGCATGTTTCTCACACTTATATTGATATTTAGTAGAAGCAAAAACAAGAATTGAAATGAAAAGTACACGAACAAATGCAATATTCGCGTGTTTATGCATTTAGTTCGCCTAAGTATAAAGAAAATGTCAGGAACTTGTAATAAACACTATTAATCAACCACACGCACATAACTACTAAGAAAGAAAAAGAAAGAAACATCTGAGATTTGTAAAAGCACGTCATATTCTTGAAAGATTCATTAGACTTTCAAATAGAAAGAAAATCCGGAATCGTTCCAGAATGGAAGAAGAATAAAATGAATATCATTATTTTTTTCATAAGCCTTGGAATAGTTGAGGCATCTATAGCAATGGAGAGTCATTTTGGTACAAAAGAATTGCTTTAGTTGGAAGGAGACAATCTCTTTGATAGATGATGCAATGTAATTGTTCCTAAATGTCCATAGTTCAGAAACTATAGTAAAGTGACATACTATTATAATGTTCCTTGTCAGATCGTTTACCAATATTTTCTTAACAGAAAATATGAGATATGAAAAGAAAAAGCGTATAATGGTGGTATAAAGTTGTATATTAATCAAAAACATGTTGTGTTGCACCAAAGCACAATCGATCTGTCAAATAGTAAGAAGACAAATCTATATCTTTACAACAAGTTATTCAAGAAACCTTCATAAGTCTATTTCATTTAAATGCTAAAATGTGTAAATTAACAAAATAATATACAGTAAAATAACTTTTATTAGGTTGTTGACATGTTTCGGCTCTCTCCGAGCCATTTAAAAGAACAAAGGGGAATATTCTATAATTGCACGGTTTTTGAAGTTATTAGTTGAAATGCTATAATTTATTTTTCACGTACTTTTTAAAATATTACGCACGTTATCTTTTATCTATTACTTGGTTGTTTATTTTCATATTTGTAATCATGGAGCAACTCGAGTCAAAATTAAAAAAAGTTAAATAGCCAAAAAGCCAAAAGTTAAAAGATGCTGCGTCGTTACATAATATACAAGGTGTTTCACAAAGGACCCCTAACTTTAAAAATCAATAACCCGGAAACGGTGGTAGATAGAAACATAAAATCAGTGGTATGTTTATTAAAAAAATCGTAAGAATGTTGTACATAAATCTCAAAATTTAGTTAAAAATAGCGCCGATAAATGGCGTTGCGATAAATAGGCGTTTTGAAGATTCGCGTTTGAAAACTTCTCCCAGTAGGACTCTGATTTAATCGGTGGTTCGCCAACACAATAAACACACGTTCCTCTACGGTATACATCAATTTCGGAATTATTTTCACTATACGCTAATAGCGGTCAGATTTCAATGGCGAAATCTTCGACGGCTCGTCTTTCTATGCTTCTGAACTCTCTTTAGAAGGATTCCTAACGCTCTCAGCGCCATCTATCGGTGCTATTTTTAACTAAATTTTGAGATTTATGTATAAGATTCTTACGATTTTTTTAATAAACATACCACTGGTTTCATGTTTATATCTATCACCGTTTCCAGGTTATTGATTTTTAAAGTTAGGGGTCCTTTGTGAAACACCCTGTATTTTTGCGTGTTATTATATCTATGGTTTCTCTTATTATGGATGGATAGTATAGACTGGAGGAAAAATTATTTTACTTTCATTGAAATTTATTTGGATACTTTCTTCTTGATATTATCTTGCCAGGGCCGTGGTTTTTCAATTATACTTAATGTAAGCTATAGGATCCTTTTTTCTTTAACTAAATTTCCTGCTTCTCACGCCAATATAGTAATTTTTAGATCCGTCTTCGTTAATAAAAGGTATTTCATATACTCCTGAATGATTCTCAAAATTAATTGGGTCAATTTTACTGCAAATGATATTATTTAATTTCTGAGCGGGTTTGGCTATTAAGCAGATATTCAAATGTTTAAGTCTGTATTTTAATTTTTCAAAAAAGCTTGGATAATATTGAAAATTAATTTTTTACTCTTATTTTTAAGCCTCAGTGCCATATATTAGTTTCAATATGTTTGAAATTGTGTAACATCATTAAAATAAACAGAAAATGATTTTCCCCATAGATAGTAATGTAACGGTATTCTTTTGAGTGGCCCTGTAAAAAAACTATAAGTTCTACACACTTCATTTTCAATACCGAACATGCTATAGTAAACCTCTATAACATATATCAAATGCATGACAATCCGAGTATATTTACGCGAGTTAGAGCAAGGATAGACAGACAGACAAACCGAATTCAAAAACACTTTTCAATTATTTTGGAAATATTTCTGATATTTTTGTAACAGAAAATAAGATGTAGCAAGAAAAGAAGTGTGTAAAATGGTGGAATAAATAAATCTTTTGAAGATATGGTACATAAGTGATAATACATTTAAACCGTTCTATTGAAATAAATGTGTTATTTTTATAAATAAGCCTTTGAATTATTTACACTTTGCACAAAACAAAATATCGTGCACATGAACTAAGCACTACAAATTTGCTAACAAAAATAGAGGAAAGAAAAAAAAAACAACTGAGATCTGCACAGTCAAAATTTTCTGGAATAATTTCGTAGATTTTCTAATGAAGAAAAATCCAGATAACTTTTAGAACTGTACAAGAATATACAAGTACCTTTCAAAAATCTGAGCACACTTCCAAAAAGAAGCTTATTTATCGTAAATTTTGCTACTTGTGTATGAATAGAGGATGATAAAAATAACAAAATACGGTAGAACTCCAATTATCCGAACTCCGACTATCCGAATCGCTGATTATCCGAATCGCTGATTATCCGAATCGCTTTCAGAATTTCAGAAAGAAAATTAAGACGGAAAAGTACTGCGATTCACAAAATAATCATTCTGTCTACGCGCGCTATTGTTCTTGGAGAGTGGATGGTGTGTGATTCGTCAGACCCTAGGTTTCAAATTCTAAATGATGATGAACTTTTTGAAAGTGTGAGAAAAGAAAGTGTCGAGGAAGAAGATGACCTTAATGTAGAAGTTGAGGCAGACATGGGTCACCAGCTTGTGAAGCATTTGCCGGCCTTGAAACTGCATTGAAGTGGATGGAGCGTCAGCCCGAGTGTGACCACATGCAATTTTTCGCTGTCAAGTGGATGCACAACTTGGCTGCCCGAAAACGGATAAAGACTGTTAAACAGCTTACTTTGACTAAGATGTTCAGCATCACTTGTAAGTACGCATAACATGTAAAAGTGTTGCCTTTTCATTTAATTAGTTAAAAGATCTTTTTCTTTAAAAATAGTTTTTTTTCTCCCATTTTCAACATACATACAGTAATTCATTAAAATAGACCATTTTTTAGGAAAAAAATCCAACTATCCGAATTTTTGATTATCCGAATGGTGTCCGGTCCCAATTGATTCGGATAATTGGAGTTCTACTGTATATTGTTTCCGTACTGATTCAACCTCATGCAGCGATAGAAATGTGATTTTTTTTAAATGCTTGAAAACATAATTTCAGCATTGTACTTCACACGCTTCCCCAGGAGTTGCATCTCTACACTGCAGATTTTACAGTATAATACTGGCACCCCAGCTGCCAGATTTATCCCGTAAAATTAACAGTAATAAACAATAAAATAAGCAGTAATACACTTCCGCGCATGCGCGGTACTGTATTACTGCTTATTTTATTGTTTAGTACTGTTAATATTACTTTATAATACTGGCAGCTGGGGTGCCAGTATTATATTGTAAAATCAACACTTTTTTTTGGCAGTGTATATTGCCATATAGCAGGAATTTCACCTAAAGTTTTGAATTAGTTGTTTGTTTACTATCAGCAGCAGTCGTTTAAACATGTTGTAACGCATCACGTGGTAAGGGTTTCACTTCAATGAAAACAGACTACCTAAAATTACCTAAATAAAATTGCCTAAAAGTTAAAACAAGTACTTTTATTTTTATTTATTCCGAAAACAGCTGTTTCTATTGTAAAGAAAGCCAATACAACAAGTTTTATTTAGTTATTCTACAGTGCAATTGAAAATTCCTTAAATTATACTGATGTGCTCAGATTTTTGACAAGTACTGTATTAAATATAAAATTAAATGTGATATTTTCTAGAATACGCTTTTGAATTATTTATACTTAACATAAAACAAAATAGTAGCACAGAATAGCTAAGTACTACAAACATGCCAATTAAGATAAAGTAAAGAAAATACAAGTGAGATTCGTAAAGTCACCATTTTCTGGAATAATTCATTATGATTTCAAGTGAAAAAAATCGAGATTTATTTTAGAATTGTATAAGAATAAAATAAATATATAAGTAAATTAGACACTTTCGTGAATATGCCTTTGAATTATTTAAGCTTAGCATAAAACAAAATAGCGTACACATGAACTAATCACTACAAACACTCCAATTAAAATGAAGGAAAGAAACTACAACTGAGATCCGTAAAGTCACCATTTTCTGGAATAATTCATTAAGCTTTCAAGTGAAAAAAAATCCAGATTTATTTTAGAATTGTAGAATAATAAAATAAATATATAAATAAATGTGACACTTTCGTGAATATGCTTTGGAATTATTTATGCTTAGCACAAAACAAAAAAACGTAGACATGAACTAAGCACTACAAACATGCCAATTAAAATAAAGGAAAGAAAATACAACTGAGATCCGTAAAGTTGCCATTTTCTGGAATAATTTATTATGCGTTCAAGGGAAAAATCCATATTTAATTTAGAATTGTGGAAGAATAAAATTAATATATAAATAAATGTGACACTTTCGTGAATATGCCTTGGAATTATTTATGCTTAGTATAAAACAAAATGGCGTACGCTTGCACTAAGCACTACAAACATGCTAATTAAAATAAAGGAAAGAAAAGAAAATTGAGATCCGTAAAGTCCAGATTTTCTGGAATAATTTATTATGCGTTCAAGTGAAAAAATTCTGATTAATTTTAAAATTGTCGAATAAAATATAAATAAATAGATAAATAAATGTGATACTACCGTGAATATGCCTTTGAATTATTTAAGCTTAGCATAAAACAAAATAGCGTGCACATGAACTAAGCACTATAAATATGCCAACTAAAAAAGAGGAAAGGAAAATCAACTGAGATCCATAAAGTCCAGATTTTCTGGAATAATTTAATATGCGTTTAAGTGAAAAAAATCCAGATTTTCTTTAGAATTGTAGAAGAATAAAATAAATATACAAATAAATGTGACACTTTCGTGAATATGCCTTTGAATTTTTTAAGCTTAGCATAAAACAAAATAGCGCATGCATGAACTAAGCACTACAAACATGCCAATTAAAATAAAGGAAAGAAAATACAACTGAGAACCGTAAAGTCAACATTTTCTGGAATAATTTATTATGCGTTCAAGTGAAAAAATTCAGATTAATTTTAAAATTGTCGAATAAAATATAAATAAATAGATAAATAAATGTGATACTACCGTGAATATGCCTTTGAATTATTTAAGCTTAGCATAAAACAAAATAGAGTGCGCATAAACTAAGCACTATAAATATGCCAACTAAAAAAGAGGAAAGGAAAAATCAAGTGAGATCCATAAAGTCAAAATGTTTTGTGATAATTTGACTTTCATGTGAAAAAAATCCAGACTAATTTTAGAATGGTAAAATATTAAAAGGAATATCATTGTTAATTCCGTATGTCTAGGGATAGCTGAGGTATCTATAAGAATAGATTGCCAATTTAATAAAAAATAATTTATTCAGTTTCATAGTTGCCAACCTCCCGATTTTTTGAATACCAGTAAAATCTTACAGACATTTTCGCTTTATTAAATTGTAGAAATTGTACAATTAAATAAAATAAATATTTTTACATAAAAATATTGACATGAAAAAAATCGGGAGGTTGGCAACTATGAGGTGTATGGAGAGATTTTGTGTGATAGATGATGCAATGCAAATGATACTGAATGGCTATGTGACTGTTGGATAATATTTTACTAGCAAAAAATCTGCATTACTAATTAAAACGAATGAGTAAAATGCAGTAATATATATTTTTAATAGGAACAAAATTTTGTGCGCATGCATTAAGCATTGTCAATCTTCCAACTACTTAAAAAAACCTAGTATCCGGAAACCAAGTAATTTTAGTATTATTTATTAGACTTTCAAATAGAAAAATGTACAATCGTTCCAGAATGGGAGAAAAATAGAATGAATGTCATTATTATTTCCATTAGTCCACAAATAGTTGCGGCATCTATGGAAATGGATCGTCATTTTGGTAGAAAAGAATTGCTTTAGTTGGAAGCGGGCATTCTATTTGATATATGATGCAATGCAAATGTTGCTAAAGGTCCATTGTAGCAGAAAATATCGTAATGCGACATACTTTTATAATGTTCGTTGTGTGAATGTTTCTAGTATTTTCTTAACTGGAAATATGATATTTGCATGCATATGCTTATTCGTTTATTTTTTCTTTAATACAAGCAAAATGTCCTGTACCTGCACTAAGCACTATCAATCTGCCGACTATTAAAAAAAGACATCTGTAAAAGCAAATTATTCTGCGATATTTCCCTAGAATTTTCAAGTAAAAATAAAACAGAATCGATTCAGGTTGGAAGAAGAATAAAATGAATATAATTTTTTTTTACGTATTTCTGTAAACATTTGAGGCGGATATATATAAATGCATTGTCATATTTTACAATAAAATAATTGTTTTTTGTCGGATGGAGATATTCCGTTTAATAGATGATGCAATGTAAATGATTCTGCGAGAGTAAGTCATTAAATAAGTCACAAAAGAAAATTAAATAATAACTTACAATGATATTCACTTCAAAACTATTTTTATTTCTCAACATATTCTCCACCAATATTTATGCACTTATATCGCCGTTTTATCAGTGCCCCAATACCAGCTGCATAACATTCTTTGGGTTGCTGTCGCAGCCACATTAGGACTTCAAGTTGAATCTTTTCATCATCTGTGAACATCATCTTGCTTCCAAGATGGTTTTTTATTGGACTAAACAGATGAAAATCGAAACGGTATGGTGAATGTTGAAGAAGTTGCAAGATGATGTTCGCAGATGATGAAAAGGTTCAACTTGAAGTTCTAATGTGGCTGAGATAGCAACGCAAAGAACGTTATACAGCTGGTGTTGGGGCACTTATAAAACGGTGATATAAGTGCATAAATATTGGTGGAGAATATGTTGAGAAATAAGAATAGTTTTGAAGTGAATATCATTGTAAGTTATTATTTAATTATCTTTTGTGACTCATTTAATGACTTTACCTCGTATAAATGACAATTGTTGCAGAAATTATCGTAATGCGACACACTCCATAATATTTATTAATTGGAGGTTTTCTAATATTTTCTTAACAGAAAATAAGATGTTCGCGTATATATGTCTTGTAGAAGAGCGCTTAACAATGATATTCACTTTGTTATTTATACAATATTATTTATATTATTAATAATTATTTGTTATGTAAGCTACAAGGGTACTGTGTGAGGGTAATCGAAGCTTTAAAGTTTATGTGCGATCTTGGTGTTTTTAATTATAAAATTCGTGCGTGAAAGAGATCTATTCTGTCATTTTTTTTAAGTTTCCCAAAGTATGTATCAATCTCCAGGAATTTTACTGTTACGGTTATTTCCGCAATGATATGTTAATTACGTATCTGTGGTTGTGTATTTTTTCTACATATAGTGCGGTAACGGATGGATTCGGGGGATTTTGAATACATTCTGCCTTTGGATATTTGAGTTCTCCACGTATTGACTTCAAGCGCAGTTTTCAAACTAGCTATTTTGGATAGTGTATACAGCTGTGAGTTTTCGCAAGCTTGATAAAACGCTGAGCTTCATATTACGAATAAATAATTTTTAAAATTCATGGGGTTCCATTTGATAGCGATGTTACTTGTTAATGTGACTTTTTCAGGTTTCTGCAGTACGAACAGTGAGACTAACTTGAGGCGAGTTGAGTTTAATAAGTTTGGGAAAGTTTCTCCTTTCAGTCTTTTGTAAATTGAGCTTATTTTTCTGTCCTCTGTATTAAAATCTATCGCTCCTTTGCCAATATGTTTTGTTTATCGTTTTAAATAAATTGATGTGATTTTGTTAAACCCTTTTCATGACCCCGAAGAATATGTCGCAACCTTTGTATTTTGTTGCATATTAATACAAACAAAAAAGTCGTTCATATGCTCTAAGCATTATCTGTGCACGAGCTATTAAAACAGAAAAAAAGAAATCTGTAAAAGTAAGTTGTACTTTAATGATTCATTAGACTTTCAAATTAAAAAAATGTACAATAGTTCCAAGAGGGAAAAAGAATCATTATGTTGAAGAATGAAAATCATTATTTTTTACATAAGTAGAGAAAATGTTGCGAGATCTATAGAAATGGATTGTCGTTTTGTAGACGAAAATCCCTCTAGTTGTATGGAGAAATCCCATTTGGTAGATGATGCGATGTAAATGCTTCTGCAAATGTCCATTGAAGCGGAAATAGTCACAGTGAGACATACTTTTATAATGGTTAAAGTCTGATAGTTTTTGTAAAAGAAAATATGATGTAACAGAAAATGTGTGTAAAAAATAAAATTAAGGCTCCCTGTGGTCGAGAACGTAAAGGCGTTCATCTGTCACGGTGGCACAACTCGTGGTGACTACATTGCACACACACAGCGTAGAGTTCCCGCTTGTATTCGTAGCGTCCTGTGGATCATCTGTAACAAGGCTTTATTCCTTGTTACCTTGTGTATGGAGTTTGGGAAAATGAATAAAAAGATATATGTAAAAAGGTAGAAATTTGTGTCAAGACTTGTATGTGTTCTAAGATTACGTAAATAAATTTTAAAAAGTTCATTTGAGATAACAGACGTAGTAGCTATATGTTTCAAAGCATCCTCCTCTAAATGTCAAATGTTAAAGCAACGAAATAAAGCTGAGATACAATTCTTAAATGACCTTTCTTTTAAATCTTTATAATCTTATCTACTGGTTACCATTCTTGTTTTGCAAAAAATTGAGGATTTTTGAACTGATGTATCGTTTTAATATTTAGAGTTGACGAAATAAAATTTTCCTTAGCTTGGAATGCCTTATAGCGTGTTGTATGTGCCATAATGATATGAAATTCCAACAACAGACACTTCAGATCACGCGGTAAAGATGCATTAAATACAGCAAAAAACCACTTCTGTGTAAGTCCTACTGCAGGTGGATTACTCTAATCGTAACAGTGGCGTTCTTGTCATTTTGGAAGAAAAACTTTTTTATAAGAATTTTAGTCTAAAGTGCATTGTATTATGATCCATACAAGGCTTTATACAGCAATCAGACGATTGTTTTGCTTAGGACGGTTTAAAAAAATATTTTTCCTCGTTTAATAATGTGAAAGAACGAGCTTTCGGACTTATTCTTAAACGTAAAAGCATGAGAATTATAGGCACGATTATTAAAATGTTTTTTATAATCGAACAGCTCTTTTTATTTTTCGTTAAATTAATTACATCTTGAGCTCCAAGCGATTGTTATCTCGTGACATCAATTGGTACTTTTCCGTTATACGCCAAAATGTATGCTAATGCGCCATTTATTTCAACCTTGATATAACAAAGGATTTTTATTGCAAACCGTGTCAAATATTGTGATTTGCTCTTTTTTTAACATGAATATACATTTTTTTTATTATTGTTATTTAATCGTAACCTCCGAAAACATTTTAATTTGCTATTTTTTGAATAGAAAATATATATTATTATTATATGTTATACATATATAATATATATAACTTACATTTATTATTGACGCTGAGATGGATTTTACCATTTGGCAGTTACTTGATGATAAGGAAGCTTCAATAAAATTGTATCAGGACTTTGAATACATAAAAAAGTTTTATAAAAAAAAAAAAAAAAATTAACGTCTTTATTCAAAGAATGAAATGTTTGCTGCAATGCTAAGATACATTCACAATTTTATGCCCGCAGTTTAAATTGAGTATTATTTTCTTAATTTATAGTATAATATTCATTTTAAGTACATATTTGTATTTGTTTAATAAAACAGATCGTGAAAGTCTGTAATTTTCAAATGTTATATTTTTAAATGCTCAATTTGTTGCCAACAATGTTTCTTTTTTAAATGATTCATTTCACACGAATTTCATTTTGTGCCAACTATTACGATTGGCGACAATGGTGTTGGTATAACAGAAAAGTACCAAACATTTTTTTTTTCTCTTCCGTAATGTCGTGTTCGGTAAATTCGTTTCAAACCTTCAACTTTGACAGCATTTTCTGACAGATCTTCTGCGTTTACCGAAAAAGGGGAAACATAGTTCGATTACAAAGCTTATGAGTAAGCTCACCTGCAAATTTCATGTGTTTGCGAACAAAATGAATTTTAAAAAGGTATCAGAAAGCAGCCAGTTTAGATTGGCGAGCAGCCTTAATTTAAATTAATTCTTTCTTGTGCATTTTCAGGAATGATTGCTAATTAATTTAAGGTCATATTATGGGCACTTCAAAAAAACTGGGAATAAAAAGTATAAAGAATTATATTTAAAAAAAATATGAAAATAACTAACAATTTTTGATACAATGATAGCCATTATTTTCAATATATTGATAATTAGATTCTTCATTTTATCTTTTCTGTTTATATAGAAAGTTTAGAAAAAATGTTTACATCGCAAATCAAAAGATTTTCCCTGTCATCACATAAATCCAGTTTGATGTTGTACAAAGAAAATTGTAAAGAATCTGTCATCTTTTTACAGAGTCGTTATCTTTTTCATTGTGTGATTGCTATGAATGGAGTAAAATTGACATGAAAAGCTGTTAGAAGAGCTATGAATACTGTCTGCCTTGTGACATATTCTTCAACGCAGTTTTCAGATCTTTTGTAATTCGTACGATTGCATAAAGGTTTGATATTGTAAACAATTTCAAAAGACTGTTATCTGAAATACTTCGTACATTTCACTTCAATATAACATCTGTTTTTTACACTAATTAGATAGTTTCATGATGTTTAAGAAAGTCGGAAATAAATACATTATTATATCTTTAGTAAAACATGTTTGTTTTTTTCTTTGATACAGGTTTTTGATCTGTAGCGTTATAAATAGCTTCAGTCAACATAATTTATAATTCTTTATATTTATCAATATGTTGTCGACTTTCACTAATTCATATCCTTACATCGAATTTTAACTTTTTTTCTACAAAGAAATGCTTTTTGAATATTTTGATAGTTTTCAATGGCGAAGTTATTATTTGTATATATTCATATATTTAACATACAAAGTAAAGAAAATATTATATATATTTAAAAAAATAATAATTTATAAGAGACAACAAACAAAAGAATTATTCTTGGAAAAAAAAATTATAAAAGTATTATGAAAAATTATAAAAGTATTATAAAAGTAATATGATTTACAAAATAGCAATCTTTACTAATCAATTTATAATATGTTAGATTGTGAAACTTAAAAGAAAAAAAAAAGAAAGTTCACACAAAAGATTTGTATTCTGTACTGAGAATTTCACATATGTAAAGTAATACTACAAATAATTTATCGCTGTTCCATTTAAAGTATTTAATGATTTCATTGTCAGTTCTATTTTGATACGGAATAAAGTAATGTAAAGATCGTTCTTAACACTTTACGTAACTAATAAGAATATAATATCAATAATTTCCTGAAAAATACATTTATAATCTAATTTATATTACAAATCATAGTTTCACTATAACATTTTTAATATTTCAACTGTAGCAAAAAAAGTAAATAAGCAAATTGTAGCTGTCCTTATTTTTATTAGGTACATTTTTATTTTGAACGACGATTCGTATACACGTACGTCAATATCGCGTAATTATCATCCTCTATTTTTGCAGTGACTCAAACATTTCCCACATGTCGTACACATAGTTCTTTAGTAAACTATAAATTTCGATTAAATATCACCTTTTTCTTTTGCATTTGCTCAAACATTTGAGTCCCACCAGTGGCTGAAAGGTTCTTCTCTCAAAGCTGGTAGACGGGAGGTGTTGGGTTCAAACCCCTGTCGCGCTGGTCGACCTAACCGTTTCTAACCTTGCCGTAAATAAGAGTTAGGATCCCTTAGAAAGACCCCCACGGAGGGCACTCTCCCCTAGGGCCTATATCCCTCGTGTAGATAATCGGCCGTCATAAACCAACCAACTCAAACATTTGAACTTTTGTTTGTCAATATATACATACAGGGTGTTCTAGAAAGGACTCCCCAACTTTGAAATGACATAACTTCGAAACAGTGAGAGATAGAAATGTGAAACAAGTTGAATGTTAGACAGATAGGTCTGGAATTTTTTATACATCAATTTAAAAAAATAGTTCCAATATTGGACACGAGAGGGCGCTGCAATCACAAAGCTGTGTCTTTGAAATAGTTCCTGAAAGTGAGCTGTTTGCACTGAGATAAAAATCACATTACAATGGTTTCGATATGGTTACCTTTTTCAGCAACAAAATGACGCAACCTACAGGTAACGTTCGAAATCACTTGTTGTAATACTTCTATCGAAATGGATGCACATGCCTCACAGATGAATTGTTAGAGCTGTTCCAACGTTTGGGGATTCTTAGAATAAACAGCGTCCTTCAAGTAACCCCACAAAAGAAGTCGCATGGATTCGGATCCGGGGAATATAGTGAATACGGCATGATATTCTTGAATTCCGAATTATTCTCTAATTCTATACAACTTTTTTACACGTGTCAGCAATGAAACAGACGCACGAATGAAATTTCTGTCCTTCTGAGTACCATTTAAAGTTCCATGTGCTTGTGCTGCCACCTATTATCCAATATTGGAACTATTTTTTCACATTCGTGTATAACAAATTCCAGACCTATCTGTTTGACGTTCAACTTGTTTCACATTTCTATCTCTCACTGTTTCGAAGTTATGTCATTTAAAAGTTGGGGAGTCCTTTCTAGAACACCCTGTATATTAAAAGTTAATTCTAGACCACAATTACTGTATCTCAATGAAAACTATTAATTGGCTAAAATCATAAGAATAGTAGTTAATTTACCACTAATTCTTGCGTGACATGTCTGGAATAACATTCTCATATCTTGTAATAATGGCTTTTAATTACAAACATGTAGTTAAATAAAATAAAAAAATTCTGCAGATAACCTTTTGAAATGCATGTCCTTATTTTTAATACATACAATTTTCTTTTGAACGGTGATTCGTACACTTAGATCTTTATTAAACAACCTATTTCGAGTAAATATCACCCTCTTTTTTTGAATTGACTCAAACATTTCATGTGTTCTTTGTCAATATATAAATATATTAAAAGATAATTCTAAAACCACAAATTATGTATCTCAAAACTATAAACTGGCTGAAATGGAAAAGAAGTATTAGTTTTGCAAAAAGCACGGTTTGCACATGTTTTATTATTTTTGTAATTATTTTCTTTTGTAATTTACCGCTAATTCTTAAATGATATGTCTTGAATATCATTCTCATATCTTGAAATAACAATGTTGTTGTTAAGTTAAAAAATTTCTACGATTAACCTTTTGAAATAAATAACAGATTCAACATTTACTAAGCGCGTTTTTAGTACAAAGAAAAAAAAACTAAAACTGCATTAAATGTATTATTAACTGTAACACACGTGAATTTTTATTTTTTTTTTTTTTCACTTTGTCACTTTATTTGAATTGAAGGGGCCTCCGTGGCCGAGTGGTTAAGACACCATTCCGCTAATCGCTTGAGAGCGTAGGAGTCAGGTCGGCGGGTTCGACTCCCGCCAGCTCCATTGCACACACTTTGTGGAGCTCCTGTATGTAACTCTCTGATGTTGTAAATTTCCTTGTGGCTATCTCGTCCCTGTATATTGACGATGACTTATAAGCGGGCACTAGATGTCAGATGTATCTTACAAAACAAAACAAAAATTTGAATTGAAAGCACTGGCAAAATATAAAGACGAATGTTTTGCTATAGGAAAAAAGGGGAAAGACTATTTTTCAAATGTTTCAAACGATATAATCAGTAACTAGCATAAGAGGAGAAATTTTCAATAAAATATATTATAATATTTTTCTAAACAAATTGAATTACTTTTAAAATAAATATGATTTAATATTTTGCTACATGTTTGCTAATGTGCTGATTGACATTAAAAAGCAATAGTAACTCATACGACTGTTGAAAATATGATTCCATTTTTTGTAAGTACCATTTTATCTATCATAGTAATGTATTAATATTATTTCAAAACATTAGCAATTTTTTCTTACATTATTAACACTAATTCTTATACGATATGTCTTGAATAACATTCTCATATCTTGTAATAACAATTTTTAATTACGAACTTGTATTTAAGTTAAAAAAAAAATTACGATTAACCTTTTGAAATACATAACAAATTCAACATTAAATAAGCGCGTTTTCAATACAAAAAAGCTAAAAATGCATTAAATGTATTATCAACTGCAGCACACGTGAATTGTCTTCTGTCACTTTATTTTAAATGAAAGCACTCGCAAAATATAAAGACTAATGATTGCTATAGGAGAAACAATGAAAGATTATTTTTCAACAGTTTCAAACGATATCATCAGTAACTATCATAAGAGGAGAAATTTTCAATAAAATGTATTATAATGTTTTTCTAAACAAAATGCATTACTTTTAAAATAAATATGATTTAGTATTTTGCTACATGTTTGCTAATGCGCTGATTGACATTAAAAAGAATAAAGAGTAACTCAAAAGACTATTGACAATATGTTTCCATTTTTTGTAAGTACCATTTCATCTATCATAGTAATGTATTAATATTATTTCAAAACATTAGCAATTTCTTTCTTACATTCTTAGCTTATATCTTCCAGTTGTACAAAAGAGAAGTTGTATTTTCCGATAGCTATTCAAAAGTGTCAAAAGTCAAACTTTTCAAAGAAGTAATGAATTCAACATTTCATGCACTTGTTTGAAGTATAAAATACTGAAGTTACATTAAAAGATGTCATCAGGTAAAGAAAGATGAATGTATTTTCAAAAGCTTTTCATGTCACTTAAATTCAAAGCAATGAATAAACTTGATTTTTATGAGATAAATAACAAAGGATATTTTTTAATTTTTCAAATTTCCATCAAATAACATAGTAAATAAATGATAAATGAAGAATGTTGTATTACTCTGTATGTAATAGAAATCTCATTTTGAAATAAATTGCATTTTTAAAAATAACTTTATTTTATCGTTAAATGTGTGACATGTCTGTAAATATATTTGTTGAAATTAAAAGAAATAAACAATAAGTCGCAAAATTTCAGAAATATATATCTTTTTTTCATATTTAAATCTACGTATCATATTTTGAAAGGTTTTAGTATTTTTGACGCTATCTTTGTATATGTCTTAAAAGTTTGTTTCATAATATAAATGTTTTTTCAAAATTAAATTAATATTTTCCATTAGAAGTATTTTGAAATAAATTCTAATGTTTAATATTAATTGATAATTTTAAGTATCTGGAAAGTCCGCATTAAAAAAAAATGTCATTGGGTAAAATACACGTATACATGATGGGAATCCTATTAGTTACACAGGCATTTAATTTAAGAACGAATGTAGGTACAATTTTAGAATTGATGCACACATTTTTATAACGGTTTTATAACAGGACTTTTTAAATAAATAACTGTAGAGTTTAATTTAACTTTTTAGCTCTCTCTCTATTTTTTTTACGAATCTGTCACATTCTTAATAGGTAATAAGTGTTTTAAATCAAACTAGCGGAGCTTCGCCCACTACGCTCGTCGATTTATTCCAAACGATTCTCGAATTAAACGAACTTAGGATTGGTTGCACCACTGTCTTCGGATCCGGTCAACTAGGATTTAAATAAGAAACAAAAAAGAAACTTTCATTTACAATCCTGCAGAAGCTGCATCAACGTATTTTTAAAAACTGTGATTGTTGATTTATTTTTTTGCCCGAAAGGTGAAGCGTTTCTCTTCAACAAAAATTGACCCAGGTTCCAGGCAACAAACTGGCTGCTTGTAAAATTCATCCGAAAGAAAAGCTGCCATTTCAAAGAAAGAGAAAGTTTTTCTTCCTATTGGAAGTGGGGGAGAATGATGAATGGGTTTCTAATTATGTGGGTTGGAACCGTTCCCTGTTTCCTTTTGTTTTCCTTGCTCACTCTCATACTATAGAAGGGAAGAATCCCCATGGTATTTCTCTTTCTATTACTACTTTGAAAAAAATTGGAGCATGCGCATTGAGGTCAATTTCATGTGAAATCTGAAAAATGCTCTTTTAGCTTTAAATATATAGATGCTCTTTTAGCTTTAAATATGTAGATACTGCGAGAATTGTATTAAAGACAGTCCACAAATTTCGATAACGTTTTGTCACCTTATGGCTACATATACAGGCAAGCGAGTACACTACAGATGCCAAATATCAATCACGCCATATTTCTCGTTAACAAAATTCATATTAAATTTAAATATTAGCCTCACATTAATTTAGAGTCATATGATATACATAAAACCAGTGGATCCTTGCGAAGATTTCGCATTGCAGTTGAATATATTTTAGCAATATATAATATTTTTTAGATGCAGGTTTAAGTTTCTAAAGGAAAATTAAGGATTAAAAATATCTTTGAACAACATTAGTGGACAGAATATCATCGAATTTACAGTAAAAGACGATAAAATTACGATATATATATATATCGTAATTTTAACTGCATTAGAAGATGACATTAAAAAAACATGGGAGAAATAAAAATAAATTGAGCATTTGAATTTCAATTTTGGTTTTTAATCATAAATATAAAATAAACCCGTGCAGCAACAATGTCCAACTTTATCTTTTTTGCATCATTTATTTTTTTATAATAATCATTGAGCTCGATATAATGCGGCATTTTATTTTTGTGACAACATTGATTTGAAGAAAATCTTTCAATTAAAGTCTAATAATGCTTAAAATGATAAAAAACATAGCACGGATTATTTAAAATACCTTTTTAATGTAGATTACAAATTTTTCGTTCACACTATCGGTGACATCTTCAGATCTAAATGATAAATACAATATTCTCGCATTTTTTGAAAATGGTAAACATAAACCACGAGATTGCATGTCCAAGGCTAGCAGGTGCTTAAATTGGCCAAACTGGGAAACGTGAAAATTATTATTTGTTTTTATTTTTATTGCTCTTTCAATCTATCGATCATCGCGTGCCAAATTTTAGCTAATTCAAAAGAAGCGGCTTCGTTGCAAATGCAATCTTTTCGCAAATATATTAAAACAGATTCACGGATAATGGATGGAAAAAAAGCTCTTGATTGAAAAATTATTTTACTATATTGATTTCAAGAATTTAGATAATTAGAACAATTAACAAGTATAATTATCGTATTTATGTGTGGGTTTTTAAGATTTTTTATTATGTTCACGGATATTACAAGCAACGGTCAATACGAGGACATATAATTCCATTGCTTATTGTATTAACAGAGTTCGACTGTATTTGGTGTCTAACTTTCTTTAATTTTATACAGTTGAACTAAAAGTTAAACTAAAAATAGCTACATGTATTCTGAATCAATCAATGAATCTGACATTAAATTTAAAATAAAAACTAAATACGTTATGAATCGATGATGCATATCAGTTGGCATTAACCAAGTATATATTTTTTAAAATTGGTATTCATTGTATCAATTCAAATATTCTTTCTTCTATTTAACTATTTTCCTAATAACTAACTGTAAGTCTTGATAAGTATAGAAATGTTAAAAATTTAAACTGTTTCAAGTGAAAGAATAATTAAAGTCTGTATCAAACTATAACTATTTTAGAAAACTAATATCAAGTGTATAGGATAATGAAAAATATCCATACTATTTAATTTTTATTTAATTTTTTTGAATAACGAAATTTGTTAAAAGCACTTAGATATAATATGAGTCAGTGATTATGAGATCGTATTAATCTAAAAGAAGTTACATTTATTTACATTAAATCGAATACTTTACATCGTATTCTTTATTTGGTTAGAAATTTTGAAAATAACGCATTGTGAAACATATTTAATGTGAAAAGTTAAGTACGTTACGTATCATTTTGATTAAAAGAAGATAACTCCATTGTTCTCAGTTTTATTGCCAATATGGACATTGTTGGATATCAGTGGAGTATTGAATCAAATAGTGTTTAATCTCTCTTCACTTTTGTGCATTTTTGTGGTCTTTGTCAAACATCAGATGTAAAGAGTTTTTTCTCAACGAAACTCCTGTATTACTCCATTTATTGGTTTTAAAGTGTCCTCACATTGTGATTTGTTATAGGTGGAAATTTTTTGACATTACACAAAAGAATTCTTTTGCTCAATGTTATCCAGAAAATAATTTTTCAAAACTAATTTTAATAGACTTATCGACAGAAGAAATTCCGTATTTGATCTCTATGTGTAATCAAGATATTACTACGAAGTTCTACAAATTAGTTATTCAAGAACAATTCAATTGGAGTAGCTGAAAAATATTTTTCACTTATGAGACTTTTGAAAAGATGTATTTAAAAATTTAAATTTATAAAATAATCTTTTGAACTTAACTCTTCAGTTAATCATATTTGAACGTTATACATAAATAGTATATCGCCTCTTATTATATTGCACAGTTGTTAATTCATAAACTGTTTGTTTTAGAGAAATACGTCAATTGAGAAAACTTTTCAAGTGTTTTTTTTATCTTTATACTAAAACCTTACGTCAATAAAACAGTTTGTAAAAGTTACTAAATTTAGACTTTTATATGATACATGGTAAAATTTAGATGATACATGGTGGATGATGATATGATGGGTAGTACAAAATATCGTTAATAACACCTTTCATGCTAGAATAAGTAAAAATATCATATTTGTTCAACCAAAAAAATTTCCCATCAAGCTAAAAGCCATTTACGCCAATAAAATATTTTGTAAAAGTTACTAAATTTAATTTTTATATGAGCCATGGGCAATACAAAATAATGTTAAAAACATCCTTCATACTCTAACAAGTGAAAAAAATCATATTTGCTTAACCAAAATATTGTTTTTCTTCATTTACGCCAATAAAATATTTTGTAAAAGTTACTAAATTTAAAATTTTATATGATACCTAGCTAAAAAATACAAACATAATGCACTGGGATACAAAATAATGTTAAAAACATCCTTCATGCTCTAACAAGTAATAAAATCATCTTTGTTCGACTATTTTTTTTTTTTTTTTATCTTGACACTAAAAACCATTTTCGGCATTAAAATATTTTGTAAAAGTTGCCAAAATAGAAATTTGATATTATACCTGGGCACTGCAGAATAATGTTAAAAACATCTTTCACGCTCTAACAAGTAATAAAATAAGCTTTGCGCTACCAAAATGTTTTATTTTTTGTCTCATTCGGCAAAAAAAAAATTGTAAACGTTATTCAATTTTACTTTTAATATGATACCTGGGTACTAAAAAATTATGTTAAAAACATCCTTTGATTAACTTAATGATAGAATGAACGAATACTTCTGTTTAATTTATCATAAATATGTCTTCAACATTAAAATAAATGGGTACACTCTAAAAGCGGCATTTTCAAAACTGAGCCAAAAATACTCCAATTTGAGTATGTCGCATAGTCAAAATGGCTCCAAATCAAAATTGCACAAGTTTGAAACATGTATATACTCATTTATGAAAACATGCGCACACTCAAGAATAAACCATCATGTTCTCATATTTGAGTATTTCCATGTTTCAAAAATGAGTATGAACTGACTTCTATGAGATCATTTTTAAGTAAATATTTTATAATTGAATCATATTTATTTACTGAAAATTTGTAAATTTATTTCAAGCATTAAATAAATAATTCAACGTTGTCAAGAGCTATTTATACAGTATTTTCAAAATAGTCTTAGTTTTTAATTGTTGGAATCTAGTTTCACTTCATATTAAATAAATATTTTATAAAACGAGTTCTTGCTGTTTCATAATGAGCAAAATTTAAATTTGAAAACGTATAAGTGATTTAAAAATTATTAGTTTCTAGTTATTCATTGAAAAGCCGTTGCTCTTGTATTAGAGATTAATTCATTTTGAACAACATGTTTATAATATGCTAGTTAACACAAATATTTGATATGATATTGCAGTTTACAGATTAATTTATCTAGGTGTTTACACTATTCTATTATTTTTCCTCAAATATGTATTACATTGCGACGTTGTTTATTTAAAATTATGTAAATCAGTCAATCAAAATTACAATATCACTTTAAAAGTTTGTTACTTATGAATTAGTTGTATTTCGTGAATAATGTGAGAATTTCAAACAGTTTTACTTAAAACAATGCCTTTTGCTCTAATCAATGTTCTAAAGTTTCTAATTTCACTTTATTATAAAGAATGAAACATTTGATTAAAAGTGCTAAAGAACGCTAAAATTAAATGAAAATCATTTTAAGATTTAATTAAAATACAAGGATTGTTTTCTGAAAATAAAATTATCAAAATATGTTGGTTTTGCTATTTTTCTAACCCCGGAGTAAATTTGTACAATTTTTGTGTACACTCTAAAAACGACATTTTCAAAAGTGAGCAAAAAATACTCGAATCTGAGTATGTCGCATAGTCAAAATGGCTCCGAATCAAAATTACTCAAGTTTGAAACATTTATAAACTCATTTCTGAAAACATGCACACACTCAAAAATAAAACATCATGTGCTCATATCTGAGTATGTCCATGTTTTAAAAATGAGTATGAACTGACTCGTATGTGCTCATTTTTGAGTATTTCCTGGGTTCAGAAATGAGTTTGAACTGATTCTAACCATTTTTGAGTATGTCCATGTTTCAAAAATGAGTATGTACTGACATCTATGTGCTCCGTTTTGAGTATTCCTATGTTTCAATATTCTGAGTATTTCTGGTATTTCAGAATTGAAAGCATTGGGTAGTCCTATTTGAAACAAAAAAATGCATAAAAAATTAAAACATCGATTTACTCAGATTTCAAAGTGTCATTTTTCTCAGTGTATTATCTGTAACTACCGATGTCATACAAACATTACTCTGCATGATACCAAACTATTTTTAATTACAAATAATTAGAAAAAAAATCCTTTTAATAAAAAATATTAGTAGCATTACAATATTAACAAATAGAAATTAATTAACATAACCTACGAATACGAGGCGTTGTGTAAAACCTGTATCATATAATATTCATAATACAAAGAATAGTGCGTTTGCTTTTTACAGTTAGATTAAATATTTATTTTTCATTGCTTACAGCGAGATAAATGTTTATTTATCTCATGTGTTCATCATCAATTTCCGTTGTAAATATGTACTTTAATTTTTCAACATTTCTTTTTAAATAATTCTGTGTACTATTTAATCTGGAAAATTCAATAATTATTAATTAGTTATTATTGAAGAAATTTCACAATATAAAAATAAAAGGAAATTACTTTTAAAAATATATGAGTTTTATTTTCATTTATAAAAACATATTTTTTTATTTCCGCATTTTAAATCATTATTTTTACTTTTGAAAATAAATATGCATGATTAATATTGGTTATTAAAAAGATGAATAGAATTATAAATGCACAAAAACTAACGTTTACGAAACAAATACAGAAAAGCAATATCCATCGTTATTATGAATTATGTATTTCGTAGTGTTGAACAATTTTCTGATATTTTATTTTTAATTTTATTTTAAACGTTCAAACATAGTTGAAAAGTGTTTATAAATTCGGTTTGTCTGGCCGTCTTTTTACTTGTCTAGACAAGCTTAGCTCGCAATATGTTATTTAGGATTATTATGACATGTTCGCTATTAAAAATGAAGCATTGAAGTGTAATAAGTGGCAATTAGCATGCATAGTTCGTTTACAGGGAAGAATAATTTCTTTACATTATGGTCTATGGGGAAAAATCAATTACAATGCATTTTAATGATGAATGATTATTGAAATTGAAATGCATCACTGACAAGTAAAGGTACTATAGTCTGTGACGTCGAATTTCGATTTTTATAGCTCATTCGATTCGTCTCATCGAGCTAAGTAATTTGCTACCTCGCATATTGGCTATTGAGTTTTAATAATGACAGGGAGCCGGGTCAAAGTTTAAAATTTCGTTCATTGAAAACCAGTTGCCGTCAAAGAAATAATTAAGATTTAAATTTATTTATGGTTCTTACACTGACATGCATTGATGATAATCAATTTTTGACACATTGTGCATTCCGAAAAACTGGCAAAAGAACAACAATGTGTGGTTACAAAGATTTTTGTTCGTAATTCGGGAAAATGTATTGACAGGGTGAACAAAACTGGAAGAGGACTTCACAACTTGGCGAAAACCTGTCTGCCAAGTAGCATACGAATATTTTATTTGCAATTACAAATTCTTATAGCAGCAATAATATAACCTTATAGAAGTCATTGGCAATGTATGGCACTGTAAAAACAATTAGTAAACTTAAATCGCACTTATTTCTTTGAAGGCATCTATGTTTTTTCCACTGAATTTTGAAATTTGACCCGGTTCCTTGTCATTATAAAAACTCAATAGCCGATATGCGAGGAATAAAATTACTAAGCACGATGCGACGAATCGAATGTGCTATAAAAATCGAAATTCGCCGCCACAAACTATAATACTTGTACTTGTGAGGTGCACTGCTAGATATTTACTGTGGAATATGGTGTATATAGCATCTATAATTCATTTACAGGAACACACAAGTCAATTCAGTTACAGTACTGTCTTTGAGAGATACATGCTGGAAGTGCATTTTCAACTATGGTATACATTTGAATGTAACTAATAAATTGTACAGATAATACACAGGGCTGTACAACATTTCCGTTTAATGGCGGAAAGTGCAGAAGAAAATTTTTCAATTGTGTTATTCGTTTCCTAATTTAACTAAATTTTAGCATACTATATAGTATATATACAAATCTATTGATTATGTACAGGGCTGCACAAAAGAATCCAGATACTATTCCGATTTTAGAATGGTAATTGCTAAAATTGAATTTTTAAATTGATCCCAGAAAGCCATCCCAAATGAATCTGTTTACCTGGTTTGCCTACATGCTGAAACAACCACAACTGCTCCAAAAAATAACAGATTGTATATTTCCGCTAGAACGCAATTAATACTTATTCATGCTGCCTCCATTGGACTTAGTGAAGATTGAGGATGAAGTGGACTTCTAATATGCATAAGAACCTTTACGCACTCTACCTTTACTTTAACCTCAACAATTTAGTAGTTCTTAATGGCATTTTACAGCATTATTTAACATTTTTAGCCTAATTTATTAATGTTTACTCTAGTATTCAACTATTGTTCATTTAGTACTTACTTCTATCCGTTATTATTATCAACTTCAGCATCTTACAGTATTATTACATGGTCGTATTATTACTCAGTATCACATAGTAGTATTTAGTACTGCTCAGTAGGACTTGTAAATTGTGTTTTTAGAATTTGTATTTTAGGAATTTTGTATTTTCAGAATTTGTATTTCAGCATTACATAGTATAATAGCACAATATCACAAAGTATAATTTAGTAATGCTCAGTATAATTAGGTAAATAAACCTGCTGGGAGGGGCTAGTTGAGCTTAAGTCGAAAGTTTGGCCTCCCCACCCGGTTTGACCTTGACCTAGTTTACTTAGCTATAACAGTCTTTCACCTTATAAAACAGTTTTGTTAGAGTAGCCCGAATGTGTTGGAAAGTGTTTCATAATATATGCTTGACCCATGATTTTTCTTTCTTGTTAGATATTTAAGAAAGGAAAGTATTGAACTCCTAAGCTTTTGGGAATGTTATGAATAAGTTTTGACTGATTTAAAAAAAAGAATGTTTGTCGTCTGTTTTTGTGCGTATGTGTCCGCTTTAAATCAGAAACTAACGTACGGAATTCCATGACTGGATTTCACATAAATTGGCGATGACTAGATTTTGGTGTGTATGCATCAGCAGGTAGAGCTGATATGCATGTTTTTCCACTGTTTTGTATCAAAGCCTTATTTTGATATATATATATATATATATATATATATATATATATATATATACACTCATTGCCATAAAAATTTGCGCACCAAGAAAAAGACGTCCAAATAAAATGAAATTTTACACGTCTAAGAACTACTGTGATATAAGTAAGTGAGTAGAAAACCAGAGAAAAAAAGATCATTTATTGCAGAAAAAACTACAAATGAACGGAAATTTTAGTACTCTGTTGGACCCCCTCTAGTGCGAATGTACGATGCGATACGAGCGGACATTGAGGCATACAAGTTCCGTATGATGTCCTGAGACATCTCGTTCCACAGTTGCTGTAAACGCGCCTCGAGTTCAACCAAACTCGTAGGGTGTCCAACTTGCCGTCCCAAATGATCCCAGATATGCTAGATTGGTGACAAATCTGGGGATCGAGCAGGCCAAGGAAGGGTGGTAATATGGCGGAGGCAGGCTTGTGACATCCTTGCTGTGTGTGGCCGTGCATTGTCTTGCTGAAAAATGGCTGCTGGGAGCCCTGCTACGAGTGGCAACACATGTGGTTGAAGGATGTCCTGGACGTACCGATGGGCTTTCATTGTGGCACGGATCAATATTAGTTGTGACCGTGTATCGTAAGCAATGGCACCCCATATCATCACACCAGCTGTGGGAGCGGTGTGTCGCTGTAAAGCGAAGGCAGGATTGAGGCGTTCACCACGGGGCCTCTACACACGAACACGATTGTCATCGCTGCTTAAATTGAATCTAGACTCGTCGCTGAAGACGACCCGGTTCTATTCCGTTGCAGTCCAATCCCGTCGTGCGCGACACCACTCCAAACGGAGGCGTCGGTGGGTGGGTGTCATTGGCAGCCCACGTAATGGGCACCGCGATACCAGATGTCGTTCAGCCAGGCGCCTTGCGATGGGTTGGGAAGACACAGGGGGGGGGGGTCCGTAGTGAAGGTGCTTCCTGTGTCTGGATAGCGGCCAATGAGGCAGTCGGCTCTACGCTATAGGTGCAGATTCACGGTCGCCAGTCGCCACGTGGCGACTAAAGTTTTTGCTTTGGCGACTAACTTTCTATGTTTAAGTCGCCAAGTGTTTTACCTGGATGTCCCTTTTCCGCTGAAAGGCAGATTTCCGCTTTATTTTTTAATATGAAATCTGGGGATTGTCCTCCATAATTCAGCAATATTTGGCTCTATTTTTTCTTTTTTCTATTGTCCATAATTAAGAAATATAATTGAACATATTCGCAAATTGCAGATTAAAAAAACAAAAAAAAGGGGAAATGTCCGCAGAATCAGAAAAAAAAATCATTTTGATATGCGTCGCAAATGAACTCTGTGCCGATGGCATGCCACAATAAGCCCACGACACAGTAAAATTTGTGCCGAGAAGAGAATAAATTTATAGCTCTGTAATTTTTCAGATATGTTTTTACATGCACACACAGATATTGGCATGCGATTCTTCCACGAATTAGCAAAACTCCTCGAATTATCATTATTTATTTATTTTTAAATTTCCACAAATCAATTCGCCAATCAGTCATGAAAAGAAATCTAAAATTTCGTCAATCGGTCGCGAAATTCGTAAAATCGGTCACTGAAAAATTTTGCAAACTTCATCAATCGCTCGCTAAATAAAACCACGAATTTCATCAACTGCTGATGAAATAAAACCGCGAATTTCACCAATCGGTCGCAAAACAAAACCGTGAATTTCCCCAATTAGTTTCGATGAAAAAAAAAAAAGAAAGAAAACTGCGAATTTCGAGAAGAAAAAAAAATGTACATTTCATCAATTGGTCGCCAAAAAATTGCGAAGTTCATCAATTGATTGCAGAAAAAAATTTGTGAATTTCGTCAAGGAGTTGTGATAATAAAACATGAAAAACGGCGATCGGTCACAAAAATTTTAATTTTTTTTTTCCATAGGGATTTAAAAAATTCTTTAATAAAACATTTAAAAAAAATTCCCTTGCAACAAAAGTTGCAATGAGGCTTATAGTATTCGATCTTTCTCCACCATCCTTGAAAATGTCAGAAATTTTTTAATTTATTTTATTAAAATCTAAAACCTAAAAGAAAATAAATCTTCTCCATATTTTTTTCATATATATTTATTTTTAATTTTGATTTTTATAGACATATTTTCTTATGCAAGTTTCCTACGTTGAGCATTTATTTTCAGCTATAAAAAATTCCTTTTTTTTGGGGGGGGGGGAGGGGAAGTTTATCTATAGATAAAAAAAACTTTAGAGAATCGTTTATTCACAAAAGATTCAGGCCTTACATTACAAAATTTATTCCTACAAACTGTATGCAATTATGATGGGAAGATTCAATATTCCATTGTCCAAATTTAATTGAGAAAAAAATATTGTTTTTATGTGTTTGTTTCACAATGTGGCCACTGGATTTTTTGGGTTTAGGAGCCACTGGCTCCTTCCAGATTTTGGGAATCTGCAACTATACTCTACGCGTGCGTTTCGTATGATGTGACGGTCTTCGCGACGACTAGACTGGTCTGTCGAGGGCGTCCCGAGCCTGGTCGCCGTGTAAATGACGTATCTTCAGTCCACTGGTCCCAACACCTCCTCACAGTAAAACCAGAACGGCCTAATTGACGAGCTACTCGGCGAGTTGACCACCCAGCTTCTATCATCCCGATGATATTCCCCTCTCGAACTCAAACAGCTGCTCATATTGTCTTCGATGGCTGCGTAACGGCATGTCTACCTCAGCGTTTCCTTTGCAAAAGAGAAGGTACTCTCAGACAAGTTCTGCTTACCAGTTTTATACTCCAAGGAGGACGAAGTTCAACGCCCTCTAGTGGCATTACGCAATGCGCAATCACGCTGCATTTCTAGTCATTTACATATCTGCCTGATATGTACCTTCATGCCAAGTTTCGTTACGATCCCACAATTATTTCTTGGTGCGCAAATTTTTATGGCAATGAGTGTATATATATATATATATATATATATATATATATATATATATATATATATATATATATATATATACAGGGTGTCCCAAAAAATTATACACGGTTTGAATGATTATTACTTCAGTTTTTAATCACATTTAAGTAATATTTAAATTGCAAAAGAATCTACATAAAATGTATAGCCAGCTTTTCCTCCTACCGCAGATGTTCAAAATTATTACCGTTCTTGTTAATACACTGCTGATAACGGCAGGCTATTGTTTCACAAACTTCAGCAAACACATCATTTAGTGTTGTGGCGCATTCTTGCTCAATTACGGTTCCGGAACGTTGTCAACGAACATCCATTCGTTTATACTTATCTTTTATCTTATGAATTGTAAGTCGCATATGTGATTTGCCTGAAATTCCCTGCGATATTGTATCTGTACTTCTGCTACATTTTCATACTTCCAATATCATTTTAAAATAAATTTTCTTTTTTCAAAAGCTAATCTTAGCCCACTAATTACTTCAAATTAATTACACCCTGAAAAGAAAGAAAAATCAGAAAGTTATTATCCGTTAGCAGTCCATACATTTTTACGGGACACTCTGTACTTAACGGAAGGGACATCTATGCTCTGCAGACCTTGCCCCTTCGTCTGAGCACTCCTTCTCAGGCTATCTATCTATCTATCTATATATATATATAATATATATATATATATATATATATATATATATATAATTGAGATGAATTATTCTAGATCCAACCATCGTTGACAGGCCAGCCACGATCTCTATAATTTTACACCAGATCAAAGCACTATTATTCCACCGCCACAAGTTACTAACGCTGTTCCATGCGAGATGATGACGGAAGATCACAAATTATACTCCATAGAGGCAGTCGCACGTAATCGGAGAAAAGGCTAAGTAAATCAATCCAGGCAATTTCCCACTCAAGAACAACAGCATTGACGAGACAACTGTTTATTAGAATTACGTTGATTTAACAACTCCACTAAATCTCATCAAAAACTCGAAGATATTTAATGCATTAGATGACGGCACAAAGCTATGTTATTGAAGAATTCTCTACCGATGACATACGCATTTTGACTCCCTAGTGACTGGGTCTAGTTGACAGAAGAGAAACGTACAAAAATCTGTTCTCCACTCGTTTTAAAGGTAAAAGGCGAATGAATATTTCCGCAATGCAGGGGAAGGATGAGCCAATAAGAAGCTTGCAAAGCTAGGAAACTTAATCTGTTAGTGGCATAATTTTGAGGTGAAGCGGAAAGACGCGGTAGCCGAAAGGATTCTGGGATATCGAATGATAATTTTAATATAAATAAAAATGATATTAAGAGAGACGTTCTAAAGAAATAAAATTTGAATGTTTCATAAGAAGAAATAAAGTAAGGTTTTTACAAATACGTGTAGCTTCAAACAGATTAAGATTTTTAGAATGATAATTAAAAGAATATTTTGATTAAGCTATGGAATAAAATATAAATTAGATTTAAGAGATATTTTAAAAGAGAGGGAAAAATTAGAATTGTAAGAATTTGGAATAAATTAATTAAGGAAAAATGGCGAAATTTTTTATTATTACATATATATATAATGTAAGTTTATTAACTTTAATACAGAATAAGTTTACTAGGGAAGAGTATGCTGCTTTAATTTTAGCTTTAATCACTAAACAGGAGAACCTTTTATGCTGTGATTTTTGTGATGTATATTTTAGCTGTATCTATTTCACATACATGCACGAAATTTTGCAGTTAAATTCAGAGTTAAATTTGTATGATGGCGAAAAATATTTGAAAAATTTTTGCAATTAGAAATATACTTCTAAAACAAATGGTTTCTGAATTAGCTGCTCGACAACAATAAAAGTAGACATAAAAAGACCGAAAAGTACACAACTCTGTGAATCCTGAAAAAAATAATACGGAGAAAATAATACAGTTCGATTAAAATGCACTAGCTGTCCAAAAAATCACACCAAAAGAAAATCAACAAGAACTGCAAACTTTAAAAATAATCATTTATTTAGTGTAATAATAATTTTTAAAAAATGACATCTCTGTATTCGAAAATACTTAAACATAACAAACTACTTTTTCGTTTTCCTACAAACTTTTCTTTTATGAAAATAGCTGTACTGTATTCTTCTATTTCGAAACAAAAGTACTCATTTCCCGCCTTGATTTCAGGGTGCGCTTTCTCCGGAAGCTTTAGTCAGTAAGTTCCTTCCGACAACATGAAGTTTTTCAACATTGTTCGCAATTCCATTCGCTTTTGTAAACTTTGCTAGTAGGCAGTGGAGTGTCTGTTAAACCGTATTTCATATTTTCCCTTTTCTGCAGCTATTGTGGTCAGTATCATTACTGGTTTTTTATTTCGATTTCTACTGACTTTCTAGATTTATTTGTTTTAAGTAATCTTACTTAAGAGTTCACTGACGTAAAAACACCCGCTCGCTAATTTTAATCATACCTGACATTTCTTTTAAAATATATCGTTTGAATTTCTGTACTTTTTAACGATATTTTTTTTGCATTGGATAGCTGAGGCTGATTTCTACGATCGCCGTTTTTCTCTTTCGATTTTGTTTGTGGGTTTTTTATGAGGACACTTTTACTTTTCAAACCGGTTCCGACAGGAAAAGTATCGTCAAGCGGATGTTAAAAGTAGTTCTTTAATTGAGGGTGAAATATATTGTTTTTCTTTCTACTTTTGCTTCGAATGTAAGCATTAATTTATTTCAGAAAAACTTGGAAAAAAACATTAACATTAACATTAACATTTTTTTATTATTTCAGAAATATTAAAATATACTCTACTTTTTATAAATTTAGAATACATCTGACATTGTTTTATTTTCAAACTTTTTTTTTAATATCTTGTTTCTTACAGATTTAAAATTCAGCGTCTGATTGAATGATATGATTTTTTTTAAGAATATCACTTACTTTTATTTTATTTTTTTTTTAATTCCTAAAACAAATTATTATATTAAAAATTCATTTAATAATCACAGACTTTGGATTAATTACACTGGTCGGCGCACCAATATTCACCCTGTAAAAATAAAGGTTGATCCATATTGATTTCAGCGCAGTAAATAAATTTATAGCAGTGAAATTTACTGTAACGCATGTAATTTTTTAGGTGGGGTGACTTATTTTAAAAGTTAAGTTTATTCATGTCTTACTAAAAAAAAATTGTAATTTGTAATATATATATTTAGTTAATATGTAAATAACCTGCATATAAATGCATATAAACATTAGCAAAGATAAAGTGGCGGAAGTGAAGTAAACTGTGTTAGTGGATACTGTGAGACGCGAAAAAGGGGGAGACATCAAAAGAATATTTCACGCGACAAATGTCAACAAAATATATTTTAATAATATATATTTTACTGATTTGTTATCTAAGGCAGTGAACATACCTTTTCATGCCTTCAATTTATCTAGCATTCTAAATTAATATAACAGTTCTTTATTATTTGTTATTATTCGAAAAATGCCTCTCAGAAAAATTGTACGTGTTGGAACAATTTGGTTGCCATTTTTAGATTTAAGAATGCCAGAAGTATATTAGTTCACAAACTTCTTTCACAGGGAGGCAAAAGTTTTTTTTTTTTTTTTTTTTTTTTTTTTTTTGTCGACTAGCGTTATTACTATTTAAAATTTTAACATTATTTTATGCAAAAATAATTAACGGTAAATATCACACCTATTTTTAAATTTCTTACGATGTATTCTTTCGTAAAAACAAATACTCTGTATTCTTCTACTTAGAAACAAAAGTACTAATGCCCAGCCTTTATTTCGGTGTCTTCTTTTCACGGAAGCTTTAGTCAGTAAGTTCCTTCCGACAACATGAATTTTTCTACTTTGTCTGCAATTCCATTCTCTTTTGTTGACTTTGTTAGAAGGCAGTTGAGTGTCTGTTAAACAGTGTTTCATTTTCTCCCCTTTTGTGAAGCTTTTGCGGTCAATGTCAAACACTGTTTGGGTGGAACTTTTATTTGGATTGCTACTGACTTTTAGATCCATTGGTTTTTAATTAATCTTTCTTAATTGAGTGTGAAGACATTGTTTTCCTTTCTATCTTTTTAGAATATTCTAATGACAAGAATTGATTATTCTACACTGAGAAAAATGACACTTTCAAATCTGAGTAAATCGATGTTTTCATTTTGCTATGAAACTTCTTATTTCAAATAAGACGGCAAAATGCTTTCAATTCTGAAATACCAGAAATACTCAGAATACTGAAACAGGGGCATACTCAAAACTGAGCACATTGATGCCTGTTCATACTAATTTTTTGAAACATGGACATACTCAAAAATGATTAGAATCAGTTCAAACTCATTTTTGAAACATGGAAATACTGAAAAATGAGCACATAGAAGTCAGTTCATACTCATTTTTTGAAACATGGACATACTCAAATAGGAGCACATGATGTTTTATTCTTCAGTGTGTGCATGTTTTCAGAAATGAGTATAAATTGATTCAAACTGGAGTAATTTTGATTCGGAGCCATTTTGACTATGCGACATACTCGGATTTGTGTTATTTTTTGCTCAGTTTTGAAAATGTTCCTTTTAGAGTGTACCTATGTTTCGTGGAATAGCCTTGTATATACTGGAATGTTACTGAAATATTCAATATTTATAAATGCTAATATTCTGTATTCTACTACTTCGAAACAAAAGTATTCATTTCCCACATTTCCTGTACTATGGGATACAACCCGGGATTCCCGGGTTACAGACCGCAGGTGAAAACCATTTTTTTTTTTTATTCTAATAATTCTTTACATTGAATATATTTATTTGGATTACCCACTAACAACAATAAAATTCATTTTTATATAAAAAGAAACAATTCTGGAATCAAATAAAGTTTTGAAATTTATTAAAAACGGTACTTTCGTATTAGCTGCATGACAGGAGATAACAGCCGAAGAAATTGCCTAAGTTATCGCAACTAATAGCAGCTTTTTTGATTCTGGTCATTTCAGTGGTTTAAGCCCGTAGTTCGATGACATGTCTGTTACATTTGTGTTTTAGTTAAAGTATTATATTTAATTATTGATGATGTTTCAGTTTCGTTATGGTACATTAGCCGGAAACAATCGCCTAACAATTTATATTTTTTAAGTGCAAACAGATTAATCTTTTATAATCGGTCAGCATGCAATAGAGATAGGTTTTTAAAACAATTCATGCTTTAAAATTGCTTTAAAAACCATAAAAAAAAATAAATTGTGATATAGTTTCCAAATACATTGCATTTGAAAGAACAGTTTTTCCTATTCGACGGTATACAAATTTAAATTGTGCGATGTTTAGAACTTACAAAAATTGCCGTAAAAGCAACATTTATTTGTCAGGTCTTTGCCACCGTCAACATGACGCCAACATTACTCACGGACATGTTTTTGCTTTATACTATAGATGTGAAAAATGCCCTTTTCTGCACCATTTTCCATTTAAATGCATCAGAGTTGTGCTATATATATTCATTTTTTCGCAGTTTGTGTTTTTTCAATTTATCACTATGATCAAAGTGCTAAAACATCTTACATATACTTTCCAATTGTGTTGCAATTTTTTTGGGCGTTCTTTATGGTGCATTCCATAAAATTAGGAATAGGATTTTCAGTAATATATATAATATTTTCTAATAAAAATATTAAGTAAATATCATTTTTACTGTAGTTTTTACATACACTGTTAAAAATAAATCCGTCAATTCACGGTAAAACTGCTGGCAGCAAAGTTGCCGGACTTTTTCCGTTCCGTTAGTAGACTTAACGTTTTGGGAGATAAAAGAAAGAAAACTCCGTTTGAAAAAGTGGTAACTTTCCGTTATGAAAAGTTTAGACATCACATTCAAAATAAGTACAAAAATATTACTTATATTCAGTTTAAAACTATGATTTAAAAATAAAATCCAAACACTTTATTCAGATCGTTAGGGACTCCATTGTGGTGAGGGTTATCAAACAGCAAACTTGTCTTTACGAGATGGCGCGGATCACAGTCAAAGAATATAGCCTGTGATCCTGATGACAAAAAGCAATACAGTTGCAATGCAGCAGCACGAGATGAATCTCACAAAAGAGCGACGATTCTTTCGTTGAGTTTTTTTTTCATTTCTGTGTAGTAACATGTCAGTTTGTTTACTTTCAAAATAAATATGCAGCAGATAACGGAATATCGCCGTCGTCCCCTCTCTTGTCTGTTCTTTCCGTTGTTTACGGGAAATATGATGAAGTTTTCTATTTTTCAACGGAAAATGACCCTTTAGGTCATGGTCTTGTGATAAGGGACTTTTTCTGTGAAATTACTGAAAAAATATTTGTGAATTTCAGATTATTTTTAACAGTTGAGATTTTTTTTTTTCTGAAAATAACCTTGTCAACAAACTTGTCTTTACGAGATGGCACGGATCATAGTCAAAGAATATAGCCCGTGATTTTGATGACAAAAAGCAATACAGTTGCAATGCAGCAGCACCATATAAATCTCACAAAAGAGCGACGATTCTTTCGTTGAGTTTTTTCATTGCTGTGCAGCAACATGTCAGTTTTTTTTTTACTTTCAAAACAAATATGCAGCAGATAACGGAATATCGCTGTCGTCCCCTCTCTTGTCTGTTCTTTCCGTTGTTTACGAGAAATATGATGAAGTTTTCTATGTTTCAACGTAAAATGACCCTTTAGGTCATGGTCTTGTGAAAAGGGACTTTTTCTGTGAAATTCCGGAAAAAAATATTCGTGAATTTTAGATTATTTTTAATAGTTAAGATATTTTTTTTTCTGAAAACAACCTTGTCAACAAACCTGTCTTTACTAGATGGCACGGATCACAATCAAAGAATATAGCCTGTGATCCTGATGACAAAAAAGCAATACAGTTGCAATGCAGCAGCACGATACAAATCACACAAAAGGGCGAGCATTCTTTCATTGAGTTTTTTTTCATTTCTGTGCAGCCACATGTCAGTTTTTTAAACTTTCAAAATAAATATGCAGCAGATAACGGAATATCGCCGTTGTTCCCTCCCGTGTCCGTCCGTTCCGTTGTTTTCAAGAAATATGATGAAGTTTTCTATTTTTCAACGGCTTGTGAAAAGGGACTTTTTCCGTGAAATTCAGGAAAAAAATATCCATAAATTTCAGATTATTTTTAACAGTTAAGATATTTAACTTCTTCTTAAACTAATTAACTTTTTGGGAATACGTTACCTATAAAACATATATGTAAGAAAATCATGCAGAAAAAAGATTTTCAAAATATCAAAATTGAAGGATAGCTCTAAAGTTTTAATTTTTTCAAAATATTCAAAAACAAAATTATTATTTCAAGTTTTAATGGATAAATTTCATTTTTCTTTTTGATTAAATCATTTTTCTTTATAACATTATTAAATAATGCGTCTAAAAGGTATTATAAAACACTGAAATAAAGAAAATGTACAGAGAGAACTAAGCCACTTTATCATAAAAATTGGTTGGTGTTGGTTTCTCTGACATCTTCTGCCAGCACAGACGGACTATTATTTATATTCATTATTATATGTATTATGACTGATTAATTGATTTTATTTTATTTTTCTAATTAAACCTTGTTCACTGCAAAAAATGTTAGAAATTTTCCAGGTGTAGATAGTAAACGTTTACGAAATTTCATGGTAACTTTGCAGATATTCAGGATTCGGGAAAATTTTCCTTTACTTTCAGAAACTATCTAGAAAAAACATCAAACAGAATCATCAGATAACTACAGTTTACAGATGTTAACAAAATCGTTACAAAGAAAAAGAGAAATACAACATTAACGGAATTTCATGGTAACTTTGCAGATATTCATGATTCGGGAAAATTTTTCTTTACTTTCAGAAACTATCTAGAAAAAAATCAAACAGAATCATCAGATAACTACAGTTTACAGATGTTTACAAAATCGTTTCAAAGAAAAAGAGAAATATTACATTTACGAAATTTCATTGCAACCGTGCAGATATTCATAATTCCGGAAATTTTCCTTCACATCCTGAAAACTTTTATTTATTTTGTTTGGTTCCTGAACAGAAACTATCTAAGAAAAAACTATATTTAATCATCAGATAACTATAGTTTTTCGAGGTCTGCAAGATCGTTTCTTAAAAAAAAAAGACATCTGTGCTTGTAATAAATTTATACTACTTTAAAATAAAAGTAGATTGACTTGATACACTCAGAAAAAGCACCATGAAGTCAAAAATCGCATGTCAGAAAGAAATCGGATAGTGAAGTTGATAAATTAAGAAAGGGGACACAAAAATTTGAACAATGCACTTAGCAAGTGGTGCACCCAGCTAATGATCTATAGCCACACTGTGGTAAGTATGCTGAAGATTATATATTTATATATATATATATAAATATGTTACCGTTAAAACCATAGATCAGTCAATCGTGTCTAGATTTCCTAGCGAATTTTGTCATTAAAACATAAATTTGACCATTCTTTATTATTCTAGTTTTAACTGAAACATGACAGAGAATACTAGTTTTGCTCAATTAAAACTATAGTTTACCCTAAGTGAAGATTAGTTAAAAGTAGTTTCAACTAAGCAACTCAGTTAAAACTAGTTCGGGCCAATGGAAACTAAGGGGCTTAGTTAATACCATATTTAACTAGTCACATCATGTTTCGACTGATTTTGGGTTCTGGCAATAACATATACACAGAGAGAAAGAATGGTGAGAAAAAGTTAGATAATTTAATTTTTATAAATTAGATACTTGAAAAAAATTATAAAAATTACTTTAGAAACTGTTAAAAATAAAAAAGAAACTAATAAATTAATTTTTTTTAATTGATTATTATTATCATTTTAATTTTAACAAAACTTTATACAGTGTGATTCATAAATATCGAAACAATAGGCCATCTCCGTAAATATTGCTCCTAGGCACATACTTCCAATTGCAAATTTTCATAAAAAAAGGTGCAAAATTTGATGAGATAAGTTGCAACTCCATGGGGGGTCTATTTGAGAAAATACAAAATTTAAATTTTTATACGGCCCCCGTTGGATGAAATTCCCAATTAGGAAATTATTCCTTATCCAGTCCTGAATTAAAAAAAAAAAATGCCATCTTTATATCTGAAAAATTCACAGAGATATTAAAATCCAAAATTCGTGACTTACACCACTTAAGCATACATCTGAGAGACGCGATATCAGTTCATTTGCAATGCAAGTTAGGGATCGACCATACATTTACACGTTATTAAAAGTCGATCTAAGACAATATCTAAAATTTTAGATATAAAATATTACCGTATAGATTTTTACGTTAAACTTGCTTGAGAAGTATGCTAGAGGTCTGCACGAGGCCGATATTGGTCCCAGGGTCGTAATCGGCACGGCCCTCTGGCTGGACCGTACCGGCCCGTGTCTTTATTGTTCTTAGGACGTGTCGGGAAGGCAATAAGTTTTATAAAAATAGTAATAGCGATAATGAAACTTCTGTTAACGAATAATTGGAAATAATATTTTATAAGTTGCACAGAAATATTTTCAAAAATCTTTTTTTCTTTTTGTTATACAGTTTCAAAAGTTATGATGTTTTTAAACCTATTTTTCATTTATTCCAAACGACATTGTTTTTTAAAATAAATCTTTATTCGAATATAACAGTCTAATAGTTATAAATAATCATTAACGTTGCTATTGCGTATTTTTTTAATAGATGCCAAGCTCTCACTAATCTTCCGTTATAAGTGTGTTTATTTGACCCAGGTTCAATACGTTCGAACCAGAAACTCTTTTAAGAAATTCAATTAAATGTAGTAATGATTCGACTTAAAACATTTAAATTAAAGAAGTCAAAGATTCATTAAACAATTTCTAGTTTTAAAGGTGTTAACTTGTTCAAAGTAATCTACATATTACAGAGGATTAGTGGGAGGTTTGGCAGCTATGTTTTTGTCATGCGAAAACATAGTAATCTAAATTATACAGTAAAATTTTCTTATAAGTATGTATGTACTATTCTTTAAAATAATCTTAATTGTATCTTAAGATAAATGGGAATTTTTTGTAAAATTTCGGCTTGTGCAGAAATTAAAAATATGCACAGACACCTGTCTAGTTAATGAATTAAATAAAATTAAGTGCAACGCCCATGACAATGGTTTTCTTTCGCATCATATCAATAAACCTGACCTGAAACATAAAGTGCATAAAAGAAATTTATATCTCTAATAAACTTAAATTTTGTAAATTTCGCTGTGTATCAGATTTGTATGAGAGACTAGGGTATGCGTTAAACAAATTTAATATCTACCTGAGAGCCAAACTATCGTAATCAGAAATTGAAGCTACAGGAAGGAGTTACTTATTCACCTGGAAGCTTTTAAAAAGCATTTAAACGTTCTATTAGGACCCAATCTTGGTTTAAAACTTTAAATGCATTTTTCGGCATCATAAGTTTTTTTCAGCATTTCTCATCTTTAAATTTGTATAAGTCAATAACCTCTATAAATGGTTCAAACTTGTAATATATCTTTTTGAAATATTTTACTTAAATTTTAATTCGGCAAATTTGAAAAAAAAATATTCACTTTTGAAAATATGATTTGTTTAAAATAAGTTGCATTTTTTTTCTTTTTATTTATTGCTATTTTAAATATTTTTTTTAATAATTATTTTTCAAAATGCTGAATGAAAATTAAAACTTATAGATTTCTGTTTAATTAAAGGAAAAAAATTCAATTCGACAAATAATATTTCGAGTTATAATAATTTTAAATTACTCTGCATTTTTCGCATTTTTTTTTTTTTTTTTTGTAACAAGTTTTATGATGTGATTCTGTTTACAAATTATATGGCTAATCATCACAATAAATTCAAAATTCTAACTCTATAAATAAATAAATAAAATGTTTCCCGGACACCTTACAGTAAGATTGTTTCTTGAATTACACGCATTTCAATTTGTGTCTGATCCCTTGAAACCTCAAGAATTATTCAAACGGACATATCTCCCTGAGTTTTGCAGATATCAAGATGGATTTTTCTTTTGTTCTATTCAGGAATGGATAAGGAAAAAATTCCTAACTGGAAATTTTATCCTACGGGGGCAGTATAAAAATTTAATTTTTGTATTTTCTGAAATAGACCCCCCATGGAGTTGCAACTTATCTCATCACCTTTTTTTATGAAACTTTGCAATTGGAAGTATGTGTCTAGGAGAAATATTTAAAGATATAGCCTATTGTTTCGATATTTATGAATCACACTGTATATTTAAAAAAAACTATAGAATTTTTTTGTTTGTCTATTGGTCTTTTGTGAAAATCCCAAAAGAATTACAATAATGGTGTGTTATGAAAAAAGGCGATTATTAGTTGCAAATTTTGAAACAAATTATTTTTTGTGTGATTTAAATTTTTTATAAAATAATTAATCATAACTAACAAAGCTATTTTTCACTTATTTATAATCCTTTCTTTGACGAAAATAAATATTCTGTATCCTTCTAATTAAAACAAAAGTACTCATTTCAGCATTTATTTAGGCATCCTCTTTTTTCCGGAAGATTTAGTCAGTAAGTTCCTTCCGACAACATGAAGTTTTCTACTTTGTTAGCAATGCCATACTCTTTTGTTGACTGTACTAGAAGGCAGAGGAGTGTCTATTAAACATTGTTTCATTTTCTCTTCTGTTGTGCAGCATTTGCGGTCAGTGTTAATTACTTGTTGTGCGGAACTTTCATTTGGATTGTTACTGATTTTCAGACTTATTGGTTTTTAATTCATCTTTCAAAAAATGAGTGTAAAACATTGTTTTTCTTTCTAATTTGCATTATAATTTACTCATTAATTATTTTATTATTTGATTTCTGAAAATTTTGAAAAGACTATATGAAAGGATAAATCTCATGGGACATTGATTTAATCGGCAACATTGTTACTGAATTTATTGTTTGTTGTTAATTGTTTTGTTTTATTTGCTCTGTTTTTTTTACAGACTTAGTAGTCAGTGATTGAAGGAAATTCTAATGTGGAATTCTACACATATTTAGATATATTGGTTTGCTAGGAACAGCCATGAAAGAATGTTTAATATTGGTAATATAAAATATATATAAATAAATAAATAATTGAAAATTTTAAATTGAGTAAATTATTTATTGCAATCTAAACTTTTAACAACACTATATTAAAAAAATAATAACAATAATTAACAAACTCATATTTCGTTTTTCTACAATCTTTTCTTTTCTGAAAACAAATGTTCTGTATTCTACTATTTCGAAACAAAAAAATCTTATTTCGAGTCTTTATTTTGGACTCCCCTATTTCTCAAAGCTAGTTCCTTCCATAGACCTTCTAATAATTGCTCTGAGGTTCCTTCGGACAACATGAAGTTTTGTACTTTCTCTGCAATTCCATTCGCTTTTGTTGGCATAGCTAGAAGGCAGTGTAGTGTCTGTTAAACAGCGTTTCATTTTCAGCACTTTTGTGCAGCTTTTGTGGTCAGTGTCGAGCGCTGGTTAGCTGATAAGGCTTTGTGGATCTCTACTGACTTTTAGATTCATTGGATTTTTAATTAATTTCTTTTAATTGCATGTGAATACATTACTCATCAAACATTTGCTTCCAACGTAAAATTCGTTTAATAAATATGAGTTACTTTAAAACTACATATATAAATAAATCTCGACGTTTCGGTTAATCTTTATAACAATCTTCAGGAGAAATTTCATAAATATGAACAGCAAAAAAATTAAAAATGTGTTACATGATTGATTCCGATGTTCTAACTGACAAGACTTTAAAGCCTACATCCGTGATTCTATAGAAATCTCATTAAGAGAACATGAAATTTGTAACGATATCTCATCATTTTCTGTTCCAGCTATATGGAAATGCATTTTGAAATAACTTTAATTTCGTTGAATATGAGTTCCAGTTACATTGCTGATTCATAGAGGGCGCCACCTGGCTTATTTTGAATATATTGTTGTAAATTCCGTTATTTTAGCGTCTTGTCAGTTAGAACATTGGAATCAATCATGTAACACATTTTTAATTTTTTTGCAGTTCATATTTATGAAAGTTCTCCTGAAGAGGGTTATAAAGATTAACCGAAACGTCGAGGTTTATTTATATATGTAGTTTTAAAGTAACTCATATTTAATAAACGAATTTTACGTTGGAAGCAAATGTTTGATGAGTATTTATATGTGCAACGTAAAGTCCTTATTAATTGTGAATACATAGTTTTTCTTTCTGCTTTTGTTTAGAATATTCTAATGTTAAGAATTGATTACACTTTTATTTCGTGGAATTGATTGAGAAAGTTTAAAAAAAAATTAAATCCCAACAACTTTTTTTTAATGAATAATTTTAAGTAAGGATATTATTTTCTGGGTTATTTATCATAAAAAGTGTTTCATTCTCTGATCTTCTGTACAACTTATTTTGTTACTGCTAAGTTTGTTGGAATTAATTATTATTTTAATTGCTTTTAATTAATAGATTTATTAATTCTTAATTAGAAATTGTTCTCTGCTAAACGTTTGAAATTTTTACGAAATGTCATTCTAAACGCATAGTTACATACAATTCCCAAAAAACTTTCTTTCATCTTTCGAAACTATTTGAAGAAGATTAAAACTGAAAAAGCATAAAGAAATACGCTTCCGAAATTTACAAAATGTTTGTGAAATTAAAGTGCAAAATTTTGCAGGTAAACTTATACATAAACGAATCTCTGGATAGAATCATTCGGAAAACGGCATGAAGGACTCGGATAAAGCATGATGCATTCAAAAATCACAAGGAGCAAAATAATTTGATTTGTAAAGTTTGAAATATAAAGAATAATTCCGTATGGCATGTCGCACTCAGACTTTTACACGGCGCATCCAGAAAATAGAACAAGGTTTTTTAGTTATTAATATGTCAACAATAATATGCCTACACACAGACAGAAGAGAAAATCGCGAGGAAAGAGTAAGATATTTCGATATATATGAAGTAAATACATAAAATATATTCCAGTTAGATTAGGGACTGTACGAATAAGGAAAATGACAGTACATTTAAAAATCTAAAATGAATAATTTTTTTAAAGCGATTTGAAATTTTTATTAGAATAATATCCAATAGTTAATTTTTTTGCCAAAACGAGAATTGATATTTTTTTTATTTTCTTACAACTTATTCTTACCTGAAATATATAATTTATATTCTTCTATTTCGAAACAAATGTATTCATTTCCCGCATTTATTTCGGGGTGTTCTTTTTTCGGAAGTTTTAAGCAAATGGATTCCTTCCGACAACATCAAGTTTTCTACTTTTGCTTTTGTTGACTTTGCTAAAAGGCAATGGAGTGTCTGTTAAACAGTGTTTCATTTTCTCCCTTTTTGTGAAGCTTTTGCGGTCAGTGTCAAACACTGATTGTGTAGAGCTTTTATTTGGATTGCTACTGACTTTTAGATTTATTGGCTTTTAATTAATCTTTCTTAACTGAGTGTGAATAGTATTGTTTTTATTTCTTCTTCTGCTTAGAATTAGAGCATTGATTATTTAACACTTTGATTTCTATTTTCAGAAATGCTTTTAAAGAATCTTAATATATATATTTTGTTTCCAGAAATATTTATATATTCTTTAAAATTTCACAACGCTTCTGATATTGTGTTATTCAGAAACAAGGTTAAAATTCTCTTTTTTTTTCATTGTAGTTTTAGTAGTCAGTGTCAGATACATTTGGGTTGGAATAACCCACCTCGCTCAATAGACTCGTCCATACCCCTTCCCCCTTCTCCATAAGTGGGTTCGCCCTCTGTTATTTAACCAGCATACATTCCGGAGAATACATAATTTTTTCTCATTTTCGCCCTGGGATGATGGTCAGGTTCTGCTCGAAAGCGCTCGGGAATCCGACGAAAATTTTAACATCTTAGAATGATTTTAATGTTTTAGAACGTTTATTTTATTTTTACACCTACTTTAGTAATACGTAAATTGTGATCCATTTTTAATGGTTTCATATTTTTAATTGATACTCAAAGGTGAATTTTAGTTCCAATTTTAGAAGTATTTTTCTATATATTTAATGTCAAATACCTAGTTTAACAAAATTCTTATTTGCATTGTCATTATTTGTATTATTATTATTATTTTAATACCTAGAATATTTAATTTCGAATATTGTTACGAAAAAAAAATAATTCAAATTTTGAAAGGAATTATTTTTTTTATTAAGATTTAAAATTTTCATCAGTACTATATCGGAAATTAATTAATTATAACTAGCATAAGAATATATAATTTTGCTACAGCCTATTCTTCTCAGTAAATATAACATATAATACTCCACTATTTCGAAATAAAAGTACCCAATTCCCAGATTTATTTTGGAGTTCTCTTTTCCCAGAAGTATTGTCAATAAGTTTCTTCCGACAACATGGATTTTTCTATTTTATCTGCAATTCCAGTCTCTTTTGTTGACTTTCCTAAAAGGCAGTGGAGTGTCTATTAAACATAAACAGTGTTTCATTTTCTCCCCTTTTATGCAGCTTTTGCGGTCAGTGTCAAACACAGGTTGGGTGGAATTTTATTTGGATTGATACTGACATTTGCGATTTATTAGTTTTAGTTTAATCTTTGTTAATTGAGTATGAAAGGCATTGTTGATCTTTCTGTCTTTGTTTAAAATTTTCTACAGCCAATTATTGATTATCCCGGCTTCTTTCTCTTTGAATATTATAAAAATGTTTAAAAAATATCTTTTTTTTTTTTTTCTAAATTATGTTTTTTTAATGATTTTTACATATCCTTTCCTGCTATCTTCAGAAGAGTTTTAATCATATTACAGTTATGTTTATTAAGCGATTACGGTTATGTCTCTCCAGCGTCTTAAGTCAATTTTCACTTCTTGGGCGATAGTTTATTAAACATATGACTATATTTTACTTACTTTTTATTAACTATACAAAATTTATTTATTTATAAAGTTAATAAAAATTTCATGTATAATATAAGTCTCTGGATACATTTATAATAAATTACTTATAATTAGATTTTTCTGTGAATATTTTGAATTATGTTTTCCTGGATCAGTAATTCGCGGAATAAAATTGTGTGAAACTTATTTTTTTAATTATGTCAATTGAATTACTTTGAAAAACTAAAATCTTTTAGTACTCCACCTTATAAAATACATACTCTCTCAATAAGCTCTTCATTGGAAAGTATCTAAATAATTGCAAAAAATAAAAATAAATAAATAAATAAAATAAAATAAAATATAAATAAATAACAGCGCAGTCTTAATTACAAACCAGTTCACGAAACATCTCTCCTCGTAACTACAAAAGTCACTGTCATGCGACCAGCGTGTTTCCCTAATATACGTCACTCATATACTTCGACATGAAATCAGTCTCCCTCGGGGTGGAGTGCAGCGATTAAATGGGGTTGGCAGAGAATATTAGAACTCGCCGAACCCCAGATTCTAGAGAACCCCGTAAAGGGGAATAAAGGGGATAAGTACAGAATAAATCTTTCTCCTGGGGCCAATCATGTTCGTTTGTTGTCTTCACTGCAATGATACATTCCGTACCCCTATCAATATAAAGGATAATTCCACCTATTTTAGCCTATAACATGCTTTACTATTTATCTGACTCTTAAGAGCATATTTTTTATTGCAGCTTTAATAAAATGTATCTAATCATTTTGAAACCTTAATTTTATAATAGAAGGATTTATGCACCCAGAAAAAGGAATTGATTAAAACTACAAAACATGCTTTGTTGAGTACATTTTGGTTGTTTTAGCAAAATTCAAGTAAAATTGAACCATTTTACTTGAATTAACAAAACATTTTTTGCTGACGATACAAATTTTTTTTTTCGAATTGCAAAAAAATTTTTTTTTTGCTGATTCAAACAAAATTTTCATTGACCTATATTTGAACAAAAAGTTTTGTTGGGTCAACCAAATTTCTGTTGATTCAACAAAACTTTTTTCTGGGTATGTCGCAACATTTGACTGTCATACAACTACGAGTATATAACTCATTCAAAATAGTACTTTTGAAATATCATATATATTATTTCTCTTGTCATTATTCCTATTTCTGTGCACGTGTACAAAGCGCATAATGATGAATGAGATATTGTTCGAAAGGTTTTCGGACCGGCTTCTGACACAGTACACTCACATCTCGTTAAAACATATTGTTTTATAAAAAATTCCAGAGTATGTTGTTTGATTAATAAATAATCTGTAAAAAACATTTTAAAAACGTATCAGAATTATCTACATAAAATAAATTAAAAGTTTTTCTGTAATCAATGTTGCAACAAAAATAAAAGACCGCATTATATCATTCTCAACAATATTTAAATTTTTCGATAAGTATCTCTTAAAGACATAATCTTGTAATAAGTTCTCCCTAAAGAAATATCAAGATGACGTCTTCGAAATAATTTTTCACTATCTTAATTGCAGTTCAATTTACGAATTGTCTCTTCTTGTAACTATGAAAGCGTATCTTTTACTGCCATGCAGCCATCATGACTTCCAAATTACTTCACTCATATACTATGAAGAGAAATCAGTTTCTCTTTAAATGAAGTGCAACAACCAGGGCCGTGCGAAGAGGGGGGCGAAGGGGGCCTTCGGAAATTGAGGGGGCGCCAAATTTATACTACCAACCACAGTTACCTTTATTTATTTATTCATTTTTTGGGGAATTTCAGTTTCTCTCTTTGTCATTCTATGATTTTCTGTTGCAAAACATCAGGATTTCCCTGAGAAGTAAGTGCAATTTTCTCATGCTATTTAGTAGTTTGGAATTTTTGAATTAAAATTAAATCTTTTAAAGTTTCAAAAGAAACGCGAAATATTTATTTCTATTTCAGCACTTTATCATTTTTTTTACATCTGTCACAAAGAGAGGAAGTGAAGAGGGGGGGGGGGCGCCAAATTGAAACTTTGCCCCGGGCGAAGTTTTCTCTTCGCACGGTCCTGCCAACAACTAAAGAAGCATAATTTTGACTAATTCTGGAATTTCAGCCGTGAACTCGATGAGGTGATTGTCTGTGCTGCCGCCTCCCGGTCTATTACAGATAAATAAATTTATCTCTTATATTTCTATCACTCTTAAATTTCTATCTTCATTGCATTATTTTAAATCTAAATTTATTACGAGCATTTTATTTTAAATTTGTAGACATTTTTTTTTAAAATGTTCTATAACAGGCATGTCAAACACGTGGCCCGCGGGCCAAAACTGGCCCGTCGACAACGTATCTGTGGCCCGCGAAGCCTTTGCATTTTACCAGTATTTAATTTAGTTTTTAGAACATGCGCATGCTGAAAATACACTTTGAACGAACACACTTGCACCAACCGTGATTTTACAGATGGCAAAAATAAGAAATATATGTATATCAATGATATCAGGGATCAATGATGGGCTTTTTTTTTTTTTATTATTCAGAATGCTACCACTATTTTTGAATAGTAATATTTGTCTTACTTATTCTGTCATCAAACAAGGGAAGTACTTCTCTTCAGAATGTCGTAGCTTTCTGCATAGAAAAATCTCGCTTATCTGGCAACAGTTGAGTTAGACAGATAACTCAATTTTAAATTTTAGCAGAAAAAAATTGTGAATACACAGATAACCCTTGGAACGTAGCAAAGCGCGGGATCTTGAGTCTAAAAATTTAAAGATTCGTAAAAATTTTAAATTATTTTACTGACAATTTATATTTGTTTTATGTTGAAACTAATACTTTATTTTACTACTGTCTTCGCTTTCACACCACTTTATAAAATAATATGATGTATTTATTAAATACTAAGAAATGTATTATAAAAAAAAATAAAAAATTAGCGTTTATTAAGAACTGTTAAAATTTGTAAAAAAAAAAAAAAAAAAAAAAAAAAAAAAAAAAAAAAGCTTTTAATGAGTTGCTTTGAATGTTACACAAATTATCACTTTTGTGCTTGAAATGAATTCCTCGAAAATGTCATCCAGATTCTTCACTTGGGCTTTAGCCGAACATATGAATTTTGGATTTGAGCTCTTTAATTATTTTCATTACTTAGGTTAGTAATTGTGCGAGATCTTTCTGGAATCCTGCGTGATCTTTCTTTAATTTTTTTATTTCATTTTACACACATACTATCATACATCCCGGGATTTATAAAAAATATGTTAAAGCTCTTTACCACAATGAATAAATAAGATAAACTGAAGATGAATACAGCAGATATTTTTAAAGGGGATTTACAATACAGGGAAAACTGGGACAAATGAAACTATTCAAAGAAAAACTGAAATTTTATGTTTGATATGTAGACAGTGCTGGAGTTTGTAAAGGATGTTACATTAAGAGGTGCTACAGCACAAAGTGTGAAGAAAACTCACAAAAATTTGGCTAAACATCGGAAAGATTAGCTGTCAGAACCGAAATTCATGCTTCTTAATAGAATATAAAAGGCACCAAGCGTATTGAAGAAAATAGATTTGCTTTAAAAAACTAATTATTGTCTTTATTACATTAAATGTCCCGGGATCGAAATCTTTCACTACAAAATTGAATAAATGGTGTCTAGAGTAGTTAAAGATATTTAAAAATACTATAAGCATAAGTACCATTGCTATATAGATTTATATATAGAGGAGAGATTTATAAAAGTCGGATATGTGCTTTAAATCTTATAGTGCTTATAAACTTATATTTGTACAGGAGTACAGGCATGCTTAGTTATCGTCAATCTTAGAAAATATCTTAGAATTATGGGTAGTGAAGTTAATCAAATCTACCTTCTTATACAGATATTTGGAGAATTTCCATCATAAATATTTAACTGTTAATTTCGAACTGTTATACAAAGTTAAAATTTTTATTTTAAATTGACAAATTTTGAACGTATATTATTAAAAGACCACCAATAGACAAAGTATTTAGAGTTTTCATTTTAATTTACAAAGCATCTGAGTAAACGTCAACTTCAAGGTAAATTTCATAATGCTATCTTGTCATTTGATAGTATTAACGGTTTCAATTTATTACTTTGATAAAACAATTTTCAAAAAGAAAATTTATTTCTTTTTAAATGTTGCCAGGCATCACAAAGTCATCGGAGTGGACATTTTTAGAATATTTTAAAAATATGTTTAAAAATATATCCAAAAGCAGATTTTTGAAGAGTGAAAATATATGGATATGGGGTTTTCAAATTTCTGTAATTAATCATCAATCGACCGATTTTTTAAAGTGTAGTATGCAATTAGACATATTTTAGCTATGTTGCGTGCGCACTTTTATACGACATCTTAAGGTAGCTAACAACAATGTTGTTATTTTTCAAGTCAAATAAACATAATTTGAACCAGAATAATATTAATAAATGAAATCAAATAAGTATTCCATAGATACGACACATTTTATTAAATAAAATTCTTGATTCAAAATATGTTTATTTTTATTTTTTACTTGAAGAAAACACAGAAGATTGACAGCTATGTGCCTTTGCTAGATCAAGATTAACAGACCAGCCTGTACAATTAATTTTTAAAATAATTACAATTTAAAAAATTCAATTAAATTTTACAGTTTTTGTTGATAAAAAGTAATTTTGAATATTTTTTTTCTAAAAATAAGATAAAATAAACTATATATATATAATAATAATTTTGAAACGTTGCGTGAATAGTTCTTTTGTACGTACAAATTCTGTTCTCTGCAATGGAAATAATATTATATACTATTTTTATGTGGCCCGCGGCTTTGTATATAATGCTTAATTTGGCACGCGGAGGTAAACGAGTTTGACAAGCATGTTCTATAAGGTCATATTTAACATTTCCGGTAACCACCAATTTCTATTTTTAACACTTTGTGTTCGAATTGCAAATTATTTTACGTAAATGCATTTACTGTGAAATTTTGTAATTTTATTTCAAATAGAATGTTGTTAAATTCTAAAATGAATAATTTACTTTTTTTTTTAAAGTTTGGATAGGATTTGCACAAACTCATGTATAAAATATCTGGAAAACCGCAATTTTTATTTTTAATATTTTGCATTCTATGAAATAGAAATTCAACAAATTTATTTTATTTCATTTTCTGATGTTGATAACTCTTGCACTAATACTAAAATTCAAATTAACATTCAGAACGCTATAAAACTTATTGTGAATTTATTTGACATAAATCGCTATATTAAAATGGTATGAAAGATAAAATTATGGAACTTTCTAGCGTGTCCATTTTTTTTAAAATTTAAATTGTGTTCTGAATTTTGCATTTTGAGAGAAAATTTAAAATATATCATTCCCATATAAAAAGTTCACAATTTTAAAAGTCCTTTTTTTATTTTAAAATTTATCAATATTCATAACATAAACTTTTTGGTAATTATCCGAAACAATTTTCTGTACTTAAAAAATACAAAATAAATTGTATACAAAAAGAGTTGTTCTTTGAAAAGATATACCACACTTCAAATATTCGAAGATGTTAAAATGTTTTTTTTACTAATAAAATTTTATTTTTCTTGAAGATTTTACATGGAAAAAATATATACATAAAACACATTAAAAAAAAAAAAAAAAAAAAAAAAAAAAGGAGTAAAATTTATACATAAATTAATGTTTAATTTTGTGTCTCGGAGCTACCTTAAAAAGATGTCGACAAATTTAAAAGTAAATGACTTCTTTTCATTCTTCTTCATCTTTTTTTTATTATTGTTTATTCATTTGTTTTTTTCTCCTTTTATTTTCTTCTTTTTTTTATCTCCAGAAAATTAATTGCAAGTTCTTTCAAAATTAAATCACATATAAAAGCACATTTTAAAAAAAATGAGTAAAAATTATTCATAAATAAATAAGTATAATTTTGTGCCCGGTACCACCTTAAATTATAAAAAAATGATTATAAGTTCAAGAGTAAATAAATTCTTTTACTTTCTTATTAATATTTTTTTAACTCCAGAAAAATAATTGTAACTTCTTCCGAAATTTATATAAAAATACATTTAAAAAATATATATAAATAATTCATAAATAAATAAGTATAATTTTGTATCTTGGAACCACATTAAATTATTTAAAAAAAATGGTGATAATTTCAAGAATAAATAACTTTTTTTCTTTCCTTTCATTCTCTTCTTCTTTTTATCTCCAGAAAATTAATCGTAAGTTCCTACCGAAATTTTTACAAACCGTAGCATTGAATTTTAATCTATTGCATTCCATCAACTGTATATTCAATGTTATCTTAGAATATTGTCAATCTTTGCCATTCCATTGAAAAACAAATTCCCTTACATCAAACATTTGCTCTGTAATTATGTGATTTTATTTGAAATAGAATGCTGTTAAATTCTATACTGAATAATTCATGTTCCCTTTTAAATTCACATACCATTTTCATACATTGATTTAGCTCATATACGGATTTTCTAGCAGTTCAATAAATTGATTCAATTTAAAAAAACATAACGTCTCGGAACCACCTTAAATTATATATAAAAAAAATGTTATAAATTAGAGAGTAATGACTTCTTTTCTTTCCTATGTATTTCATTTTCTTCTTCTTCTTTTTCTCTCCAGAAAATTAGTCGTAACTTCTTCTGAAATTTCTAAAATCTATAGCAATGCATTTTATATTATCTTGCATTCAATGAACTGAAAATGCAATGTTCTCTTAGAATACTGACAATCTTTGCATTTCTATCAAAAAACAAATTCCCTTACGTCAAACATTAGCTATGTAATCAGGGCATTTTATTTGAAGTAGAATGGTGTTAAATTCTATAGTGAATAATTCATGTTCTCTTTTGAATTCACAAACCATTTTCAAACGTTGCTGCAGCTCATATACGGATTTTCTAGCAGTTCAATAAATTGATTCAATTTAAATAAACATAACGTCTCGGAACCACCTTAAATTATATATAAAAAAATTGTTATAAATTAGAGAGTAATGACTTATTTTCTTTCGTATGTATTTCCTTTTCTTCTTCTTCTTTTTATCTCCAGAAAATTAATCGTAACTTCTTCCGAAATTTCTACAATCTATAGCATTGCATTTTATATTATCTTGCATTGAATGAACTGAAAATGCAATGTTCTCTTAGAATATTAACAATCTTTGCATTTCTATCGAAAAACAAATTCCCTTACGTCAAACATTAGCTATGTAATTATGGCATTTTATTTGAAGTAGACTGCTGTTATAGTGAATAATTCATATTCCCTTTTAAATTCACATACCATTTTCAAACCTTGCTTTAGCTCATATACGGATTTTCTAGCTGTTCAATAACTTTAATCAATTTAAATATTTATTCATAAATAAATAAACACAACGTCTCGGAACCATCACCTTAAATTATATATATATATATGTATATATATATATATATATATATATATATATATATATATATACATATATATATATATAATTTCGGAATATAAATTCGGAATTTATATATATATATATATATATATATATATATATATATATATATATATATATATATATATATATATATATATATATATATATTGACATAGCTATTTGGGGTAATAATTACATTGCATTTGGTCAGTTACTTCTTTCAATGGTTAATTTTTGCAATAAGTTTATATATATATATATAATTATGAATACAAGAGTAATTTTTTTTTCTTATTTTTCCCTTTCTTCTTCTTCTTCTTTTATCTCCGGAAAATTAATCGTAACTTCTTCCGAAATTTCTACAATACATAGCATTTTGGATTTTATCTTGCATTCAATGAACTGAAAATGCAATGTTGTCTTAGAATATTGGCAGTATTTGCATTTCCATTAAAAAAAAAAAACCCTTAAATCAAACATTTGCTCTGTTATTATGTGATTTTATTTGAAATAGAATGCTGTTTAATTCGATACTGAATAATTTATGTTCTCTTTTAAATTCACATACCATTTTCAAACGTTGTTTGAACTCATATACGTACTTTCTAACTGTTCAATAACTTTATTCTCTTTAAATATTGATAACATTTGCTTTATGACTGAGGTGTAAATTGAAAATTATCCCTGAAACTATTGTAAATTTAAGTCACTTAAATTGGAATATCTTGCATATAAATTCAAGAAGAAATAATTTTCTTATCTTTTATTTTATTTTATTCATTTTTTTTTCCGTTCGTTCTTAATCATCCTTTTTTCTTATATTTGTAATTTTGAGAAAATCAATCGTAAGTAAATTTCTACAGCCCATAATAACACTAATCTTTTCTAAATTGTACTCAACAAATTGAAAATTCAGTGTTCTTTTAGAAAATTGCTAGTTTCTGCATTTCAATTAACCTTTTGATTACGGGTCGGAACATATACGTCCCAGTGAGCTACTTTTAGCTCACTCAGACTCACTTTTTAGCCTGAGAGCTAATGAGCCTGGGGGTTTTTTATGCATGTACGTATGCATGTACATATGTACGTATGTACGCAACGCGATAACTTTTCATAGAAATATCCGAGTTGCTTCAAATTTTGTATATAGGTTCATTCTGATAAGGCGCTTCCCTGATTAGTATTGGGGGTTCATTGGTTAAGTATAAGATGGGAAGGGGGGCTAATCCCCCCTTAATTTAGATAAATGGGTTTTTCATGTAGAATTATCTGATTTGCTTCAAATTTTGTATATATGTTCATTGTGATAAGGTGCTTCCCTCATTAGTTTTGGGGGTTAATGGTTAAATATATAGGGGAGGAAGGAGTCTAATCCACCGCTTAATTTCGATAAATGGGTTTGTCCTGCAGAATTATCCGATTTTCTTCAAATTTGGTATAACGGTTTATTCTGATAAGGCGCTTACCTGATTAGATTTGGAGGTTCATTGGTTAAGTATAACGGGGTGAAAAGGGGGTTTAATCCCCCCTTAATTAGTGTGAATAGCCTGTGAGCTCAATGCCATGAGTTTAACTGGGTACTTATATTTACTCTATTCGTACTTCTTTTTGAAAATTAATTTCATCCATACACTTATGCTAGGATATTTTAAAGAAAAGATAGAAATACTTTTGCAAATTGCAGTACGATTGAATATAAAAATAACCACCAGTCCTTGCCCGTATTCAAAGGGTTTAACGTCTTCGCGACGAGCGTCCTTTACAGAATTTTTAATCTTTTGCCACCGGTTTTTCAAAACAGAAATTTTCGCCTAATTGAATCTCAGAAATGTTGTCATTAAATAAGGCTAAGTTTACAATAAAAAGTTACTGGTGGGAATAATCGAGGATTCTGAGCACCTTATGCGTCACGTATACGTGTCGCTCGTCCCCAAGGGGTTAAACACTCTTATGTCAAAAATGCTAAACCTCTTTAATTATTCAATTTTATTTCTAATAGAATGCTGTTAAATTCTAGATTGAATAATTATTTTTTCTTTTTAAACTGGTATACCAAAGATTCGAAATTTCTAGCAGTTTAATAGATTTATGAATTTTAAATATTGATACTTTTTGTTATTGTATCGATATTATTTGCTTTAATGCAAAGTTCTTTATGTTATAAAATTATTGCGAATTTATGTTAATTAAATTGAAAAGCCTGCTGATAAATTCAAGGAAATAACTTTCTTTTTACCTTCTGTTTTTTTTTTTTTTTTTTCCATTGTAATCTTCCTAAAATGTTTCTTAAGTTCTTCCGAAATTTCTCCCAAACGTATTACTGATTTTTATTATATTGCATTCCATGTACTAAAAATTAATTTTCTTTTTTTAATAATTTATGCTGTTAAAATGAAGATTGAATATATTTATTTATTTTATTTCTTATTTTTTATTTTAATGTCCACAATAGTAATCGTATATTTTACATCGAAATTTTTACAAACCAAATCAGTGATTTTTCTCGTTTTGCATTTCACGAACAGAAAATACAATTTTCTTTTGAATATTGATAATTATTGCATTATAACTGAAATAATTCTTTGTAAATATATAGCTAATTTTTTAGCAGAGAAAAAAAATAAGACATGGTGAAATGCTGAGGCTGGTGATGAGCGAGATATCAAATTCCCTTCGCTAATGTCCCTTCGCTAAATTTTTATCTTATTTTTTCTGTTTACTATTTTTGAAAGATGCTTTTTTTTTTAAGTTGTCAAAATGTTTCTAAAATATAGAGGAACTTCGGGTATTGTGGAATAGTCGGTCAATATGGAATACCAAGGTTTCTGTTTGGTAAAGTGTTGCCACCAAGCATCAACATTACAAACTACTTACGAACGATTTCCATAATGCCTCCAATTCGTCGGTTCGCGTCAGGGCGCGTTGTGTGAATAAATATTTGTTTTTCGTTTTTGGAAAGTTTCAGGAGATAATTTTTCAATATTTTTTATTCATTATTAGATATGACATTTTTATATTGAACCTAAGCATAATGTACACCGAAATATTAAAAGTTTACGATGCAATACTCGTTTTTTTTAGCTCGCGATTCAGACCAATAAACAGAGAGTAATTTTTTTTCCAAACCAGCGATGTCGGGTTATATGGAATACCAATATCTCACATGATTATGGCGGCGCAAAGACAGATCCTTATATTTGCGATGTGTACAAATCTGAAGTATGAACTGGAGTATATCGGCTGACTACCTATAAGGTAAAGCCAGGAGAAATGGCGCGGTCGGAGAGATTGCGCACATAGAGGTTCGGGGGTAAGGAGTAGAGTGAGCGCGCAGCGATTCCAGGTAGTTGAACAACAGCAGTAGTGGAGTGTTTACTTGAAAGTTCACATTGATTGTTTTGAGAGTCTAAGATAAATCATTACTATTCTGTTTTGTTTTCAAAAAGTAAGTGCTTGGATTTTCATAGCTATTCATCAGAATTTCTATACAATGTCAGTAGTACAAAATATTTTAAACTTAAACGATTTCTCATAAGCTAATAATCTAGACTAACAATGTGAACATCAAAGGTTCGTTTCAGTATGAGCCATGTTTAAATAAAAGGCCGCGCAATCTCTCCTACCGAAATTGGAGAGTTTGCGCAACTGCTACTTAGGAGAGATGACGCATTGTTTCCTTTAGTTTCCATGCTAGCAGAGATTACGCAGCTTATTGTAAATTTGCATAAAAAAATGAAAACTGAAAATGGACTAATATTAAGTTAAACGTGTTACCAAGTAACTTAATGTTATTTTGTAATCTTATCTGGACTTGCTTTTTCTGATTCTTTATTTTTTTTCCTTTAATTAAATTTTTTTAATAGTTCTTAAAATTATTTCCTTTTTCTGATTCTTTAATCATTAGGTTGAAATATTCACTCCTAATGCAAGAATATTTGTTCACAAAAACCTTACAACAATGTCATTTAAGTATAATTATTATTGTTAACAATTTAATTGTAGTTATTATTAGTAACAATCTCTCCTACCAATGTGCGCAATCACACCAACCCTGTGAGGACAGATTGCGCAAAATAACTTTCTTACTTTTATTACAACTGTTCTATTAAATTGCAATATAAAACCAAAATAGCAATGGAAATGTGTAAAAAACAAATGAAGTAAAAATTATTCATGAATAGTTTAGCAAAAAAATAATATTTAGATTTTTTATTGTTATTCTTTTGAAATATGCGCTGACTCTCCTAGCTTTACCTTACACTATATTTTGATCATGCTCTATTGATACCATTACATCTGATTTTTGCCAAATTTTGTTCGTTTTCCTCATTTTTAACAGCATATTCCATAAGGTAAAGCTAGGAGAGTCTGCGCACAATTCATCAAAGTAATATAAAATATTTAAATATTAATTTTTTGCTGAAATATCCATGAATAATTTTGACTTCATTTGTTTTTTATGCAGTTCCATTGCTATTTTGTTGTTATTCTGTAATTTAATCGAACACTTGTAATAAAACCAAGAAAACTATTTTGTGCAATCTGTCCTTACAGGGTTGGTGTGATTGCGCACATGGGTAGGAGAGATTGTTATTAATAATAGCTACAATTACATTGTTAACAATAATACTTACAATTAAATGACATTGTTGCAATGTTTTTCTGAATAAATGTTATTGTATTAGTAGTGACTATTTTAACCTAATGATTGAAGAATCAGGAAAAGGAAAAAAAAAATCAAGAACAATTACAATATTTCAATTAAAGAAAACAAAACCAAAGTATCAGAAACAAAACAAGCCCAGATAAGATTACAAAATAACATTAAGTTACTTGATAACACGTTTAACTTAAAACTAGTCCATTTTCATTTCCACATTTTCAAAGTTTTCTTGTTAGCAGATCGAAGTTGTCGTCGTCCACAATCGATGCACTTATTGTTGTAAATGGTGCAGCTTTTCATGCAACCACCTACCACAAGTAATGCATTGAATCCAGTCACTGGTCCATGTTGTTTCCTGGTACAGTTCCAGACATACAGTACACTCATCCTCATTGCCCAGTACTTTTTAGCAAATTAAATTATTGCCCAAATTTATTTTCAACGATTATGTGTTTTTAAAGATTATTTCAATATTGATGCATTTATATGTTTCATGTGTAATCTGTAATTTATGCAAATTTACCAGTAAGCTGCGTAATCTCTCCTAGCATGGAAACAAATGGGAACAATGCGCCAACTCTCCTAAGTAGCAGATGCGCAATCTCTCCAATTTCGGTAGAAGAGATTGTGCGGCCTTTTATTTAAACATGGACGCTTCTAAAACGGACCGGCGGTGTTTGCACCGTTAGTCTAGGTTAATAATTAAGCTTAATTTTTAAGAACCTTAATAACCTTAATAATAAGTAACCTTAATAATTAAGAAAGGAAAAATCTGAAAAGTACGTCCTGTTGACACAATCATATAAATTTTTCCGTTTAGTTTTTACAACATAAAAATAAATTTCAAGCTAAGCATAGCGTTATTTTCACCAGTGCAAACGTTTTTCTCGTACTTTATGTACGTACTTTTATGCTTCACCAATATGTATTGAAATAAAAATATATTTTCTGTTTAGTTGTAATGAAAAAAAAACGGCATCAATAAGGATAAATATATATCCAATGGATAATATTCTCGTAACGTAATAGTATACATTTTTTATTTGTTTATAAAGATAAAGTACACGCGCATAAATATTTTTCCGGAAATTTATTTTCCAAATAAAAGCCATGTCTGAAAAGTCACGTGTCTAAATATTTTTCATTATTTCTCTTTTTTCTGCAACAAAAGAAGTTTATTTTTTTAAATCACTGCATTTCAAAAATGAATGACTCACTACACAGCTCTGTTGTTTGTTTACATGTAAGATGTTGGTTCATTGTTGGAACATGTACATTTTTGGTTAGATATATGGGTCCTAACCGGAATCGTTACAACATTTGCGTTTTATATAAATAGATAACTGAAGTTTGTAATTATATTCGTTTTTCGGGTTTTCAAAATATCGACCTGTTTTATTGCAGCAAATGTAAATAGTATTCCCTAATACCCGAAGTTTCCCTATATTTTATTTTATTTGAAGTGCGAAAATATTACACAGTTTCGCTAATACTTTAACACGCTCACTGCCGGGTTAAAATTACTGGAATTTTATTTTATTTAGAAAGTTCGAATTCACACCAGAAAATGCTAATAGCAATATTTACTTTATTTAACTACAGACATTTCGTGATTATATAAAATAAAAATTCAAAATTTCCGGTACGAATCTTAATTTTAGATTAAAAAACCACGAGTATACTCGTGGTTGGCAGCGAATGGGTTAACGCATAAAATTATAAATTAAGTATATATTTTAGAAACATTTTGACAACTAAGAAAAAATGAGACATCCTTTAAGAAGATTACACACAAAAAAAAGAGGCTTAAAAAAATATCAATGGATTTCACTCCTATATGTTTAACATTAGCGAGGTGAATTTCATGTCTCATTGACCAACAGCTTTAAAGAATGAATTATTTCACCTATTCTTATTTTTTTAATCCTCAGAAAATTAGTGATAACTTCTTCGAAAATTTCTAGAAAACATAATACCTGTCCTCATGAACTGAAAATACAATGTTATGAGATGTAATCCTCCCAACTGAACGAAAATGTCAGTTGCAAGATTCGAACCCGGGATCCCTTGGCTGAAGCTGTGAATGCTCTACCAACTGAGAAATCCTGGACGAATATGGCTGAAGTAATACATCCAGTTAACCTTAATGATCATAACATCTGGTGTGATATCTGAATCAGCACAACAGAATAAATCACAGGTAATGGAACTGTAACAACGGCTGCAGGGTGCAGTATTTCTCCAAAAGAATGCTTGTTTCCTTCTGAACGTTAGAAGATGCTCGCAGAAGTGGGGAGGGGGTTGGTCATTTTGGAGCAATGACCGAGAACTTCCGCCCGTACCCCCAGTGGACAGTGTACACGTAGACGTAGAGAAGCAGGGAGTCTGTTGTTGGAAAGCGAGCGATGAGGTTCGCTTGTAAACAGCTCCGGTTTTAGTGAGATGTTTTTTTTAGTGCTTTCCGCTGTGTTCTGCGGTGATTATGAAGATCACGATTAAATTGTAAATCACAAAGAACTTGTACAGAATATTTTTTTTAATTAAATAATTTTTAATTGAATCCAGTGGATTCTTTATTAGTTTAGCTGTGCGTGAATGTTTATGTTTGAAATTAACACTCGCTACACCACAGCTTATGATTAATGGTGGCAGTGCTCGGTGGGATGTTGGAACTAGATTAATTAGTTCCACGAATCCTTAGCCACCTTCTGCAAAAAAAAATTATAATTGTAAAAGTCGTGCAGTTATGTTATAAGCACGCATTTTGTGGGAGAACTTTGTCGACGATTTCCACGAGTTTCGGAACGACCAAGTATCCAGAGTTTTATTTTCTGACATTTGGAGTCTCTGTAAAGAAGAATCAGTGTTCTGTCCGGAAGGTCAAGGATTCATTCTTGTGAAGTGGAGCGAGTGGATACCATCGATAAAGATCCGGTGTGGAGCTTCATTTCTGTTGGACTGTTTATCTGCCGACCCTGGAATTTGCCTGGAATTTGCTATGTGTCCCCCAGCGTAAACATCAAATATGGAATGGTAAGCCCCTATATTTCTCGTGCATGCTGAATTTTGGGAGGTCCCATTGTTATATATACATGTACATAAATTTAGTAGAAATAATGTTGGGCTAAGTAATTTGAAGTAGGGTTTATTATTATTACTTCAAGGTTCATGCGTACGGGATAGCTATAAGTTATTTTATATTCTCTGGTTATTGTACTAATGTTCTCAGGTAAATATTTATTGCAGATGTGGCGGGTTATTTATTTTATGTGTGTTTTTGTTCTTTTGTGATAAGTATAAAGATTAAATTATTTTTTATGCACATGTAGAGTGCTAATGCAGCTAAACAATATGTGTTACAGTGTGAAAGCATTTGTTTAGAGGTAGGAGATTGAATTAATGAAAATTATCACTGTGAATTCATTTTTAAAATAAATTCATATTCCTAGTAGAAAGGAATTTTGTTTAAATTAATCTACTAAGTCTTTTCTTTACTGTGTAGTATTTTTATGAGTGTTTTTTGGGTTTATCTTATCATTTATGGTGTTTTATTTAGGGAGTTACTCAGTTTTGAAAAGAAAAGTAGATCCTTGATTTTCTTTGCTTTTTTATTGCTAATTGTGTTCGGGAAAATTATTGTGCTTTTTTGTATTTTGTGTTGCGATATTTTCTGTGTTTAATTATGGCCAGTTTCTTGAATAAACAAAATAAAAGCGTTCTGCTATTGCTCGCGGCCGATTTTGATACAGAATTACCTGCGGACAGTAAAAAGGTAGCGATAATTCAGGCAATTTTGCGTGCCTCTGATTATGAGGAGCAAATGGCTAAAGATATGTTGGAAGGGATATTAATAGAGAGGGAAAAACTGGCAGAGCAAGAAAGGTCAGACAAATTAGCGGAGCAAGAAAGGTTAGATACATTGGCAGAAAGAGAGAAAGATAGACAGTTGGAGTTAGAGAAGGCGAAGTTACAATACAATGTAGATACTATCTCTGTAGCTTCCACAGTTTCTGTAGTGGCAGAAAGTAAAGATAAAAAAGTAAGTTTAAAAGATTTAGTCCCAAAATTTGACCCTAAATCCATTGACATTACTTTATTTTTTATGATTTTTGAGAGTCAGGCGTTAAAAGAAAATTTAGATGAATCTAATTATGTATCACAGCTTATACCCTTGTTGCCTGTAGATGTTGCGGAAATTATTGTAAAGGAACCGCTAGAGAAAAGGGATGACTATCAGCACATCAAAAGCGTTTTGTTAAAAAGGTTTAGATAGGAGCTGGTGCCCTTAAAACTAAATTTGAAAACCATCAAAGGAAGTCAGGTGCACTGTGGTCTGAACTTGTGTATGAGCTGAGAGGGTATTTGGATAACTGGTTGGAAACGGTTGAAGTGAATGATTTCGAATCCCTCAAAGAACTTATACTCACAGAGCAGGTGAAACGTAGAGTCCCTTTTGAAATTAAAGAGAAATTCTTAGACGAATGGGATGAGATGAAGACAGCGTCCTATTTAGCAGAAAAATGCGATAAATATGAGAGTGTGAGAGGGAATTTTAAGAAAATGGAAAATAAATTTTGGAATGATAAGTCATTTGGTAGGGACAGGAACGGTCAGGATAACTTCAAGAGTAAGGGGGAACAGGCAGTAAAGTCGGGAGGGGCTGATAAAAAGGATCACGCAAGTAGAAATTCTTGGAATAAAGATAAGTTTGATAGAAGGAAACCTATTGTCTGTTTCCAGTGTAACCGTGCAGGGCATATCAGACCGGATTGCCCAGATTTAAAACGTAAAGACTCTGGAGATGTAGTTAGTCACCTGGGTATAGATGTTAGTTTAGTTGAGTGTTTTGCACCGTATTTCAAAAAGGCAGAAATTAATGGAATAGAACGGGATTACTTACGGGATACTGGGGCTGGCATTGATCTTTGTGACCGTAGCTGGATTGATAATGAGGATTTGATTGGTGAAGTCACTTGGATTAAACAACCCCTGGATAATGAATGTAAATGTTTGCCATTGGCTAGAGTTACAATTAAAGGAGATTTTGGAACGGTCGTCACTAAGGCAGCTGTGAAACCTATCGAGTTAGAACAAGGTTATTATTTGTTAGAAAACAAAACGGCTGAGCTTATTGAGGAGTCGAGGCGTAATCCTGTACCGGTAAATGCTGTAGTGACGCGCAGTCAGAGGCGTGAACATGAGAGAGAAATGTCCGCTGTGCAAGTTGAGAGTGAATTTGGTTCGGAGGATGGAGAACCGGATGAAGAGGAGTCTAGTGGCGGTGAGGAAGAAGATGGGATAGTTATTCCGGAAAGGTTAGAGGCAGAGAAGGGGTTTGAGAAGGTATCCACAGAGAAATTTAAGGAAGAGCAGATAAATTGCGCTTCACTTAAGCAGTTGTGGGAGAAGGCCAGTAAACCTAACGAAAAAGAATTTTGTGTTAGAGATGGTAAGCTTGTGCGGGTATCGCAGTCACGGAGAGGTGATGATAAAGTGCATATGACGAATAGGTTGGAAAGGTGTCAGGATTTAGCAACTAGGCGTATGGAGGAATGTCAGGACAAAAGGAAGACATGGTATGATAGGAATGCGGTAACTAGAAAATTCAAAGTTGGTGACCAGGTGTTGGTTTTGGCAACATCAAAGCCTCATAAGATGGCCGTAAATTGGGTCGGGCCGGGAACTGTCACTGGAGTGATTTCGGAAACAAATTACACAGTTGACTTGCCAGAGAGGCGCAATAAGGCGACTATCTACCATGTGAATCTTTTGAAACCTTATTACAAGCGGCCTGAATTTGTTAATCTGCTGATTGACATAGATGCGGAAGAGGTGGAAGAAGATGCTGAGATCCCTTATCCCCTGCCAAACCCCACACAAATTGACTTCTGGGAAGTTGTGTATAACAGCGAGTTAGAGAAAAAAGTGACAGATAGCCAAATAAGTTTATTTAAGGTGGTTATAGAGAGAAATAGAAAAGTTTTTTCTTCAGACCCTGGACGTACCCATCTGGTAGAGATGGATATCGAGTTGACAGATGAATCGCCGGTGAGGGCGAAACCTTATAGAATGTCACCTAGGCAGACCGAAATTTTAAGAGAGGAAATCAGGAGACTATTGGAATTAGGAGTGATAGAAGTAGGGCAGTCTGATTTTACGTCCCCCATGATTTTGGTAGAGGTTCCGGGAAAGGATCCTCGTCCCTGTGTGGACTATCGCAGATTAAATGCGAAGACCCGAACGGAATTTTTTCCACTCCCCAATATAGAGGAGGTCGTAGAAAAAGTGAGTTCGGCGACTTTCATCACGGTAATGGATTTAACCAAAGGTTATTTCCAGATACCACTGACCAAAAGGGCCCAAAGGTACGCTGCGTTTGTGACACCTTTCGGAGTATTTTTACCCAAGGTCATGATGTTTGGTCTCCTGAACGCACCTTTCTACTTTTGCAAATTAATCGCAAGTGTTTTGGGTGGGCTTGAATTGTTTGCCTTGCCATATATCGATGACATTGCGGTGTTCTCTCTTACATGGGAGAGTCACATGAAGGACATCGCTGAGGTTCTGAAGCGATTGTTAGAGGCCGGCCTAACAGTGAAACCCACAAAGTGTAAATTTGCACAGGATAGTGTGAGGTTTTTGGGTCACGAGGTAGGTTCGGGGAAGCGGTCTCCCAGTGACATAAAAGTGAAGGCTATCCAGGAATTTCCAACGCCTTCCACTAAGACGCAAGTGAGGTCATTTCTGGGAATGACGGGTTATTATTCACTGTATATAAAGGATTATGCAGTAATTGCAGTCCCCTTAACAAATGTTTTGAAAGGGAAGAAGAAAAGATAGAGTGGAGTGAGGAGTGCGAAAAGGCTTTCCAGGAATTAAAAGAGAAGTTAACCCAGAGTCCCGTATTGTACGCCCCAGATTATAGTCAGGAGTTTATTGTGCAGACCGACGCAAGTTTATATGGTGCTGGTATAGTCCTGTCACAGGTACGAGATGGGGAGGAACATCCCATTCTGTACTTGAGTAAAAAACTTTGCAGGGCAGAGCAGAATTACAGCACTGTTGAACGGGAATTGGCAACAATTGTGTACGGTCTGAAAAAACTGAATCACTACCTGGACGGGCAGCGGTTTGTAGTCCAAACAGATCACAATCCTCTGACGTACTTAAAAACTATGATGGGGAACAATGCGAGATTGACTAGGTGGGCATTGTATTTAAAGTCATTCAACTTCAAAATCGAACACAAACCTGGGAAACTTCACGGGAATGCAGATGGGTTAAGTAGGACCGAATAGTGTAATTTCTTTACTTGATTCCCGAATTAGTATTTGTTTATAATTTTTATTTACGAGTTATTGTTTTTTTTTGTTATTTATCACTTGTATATATTTTGTGTGTAATTTAGTATTTTTTTAGAATTTTCTTTAATGTCAAGAAAACGCACTGTGTCAGTTGTTGAACTCAGATAAATATCTCATCTGTTATATTAGATTTGATTACGAAAATGTTTTTATTATTTGAATTGTTATGGAAATTCATAAGTGAAATCTAGGATTATCATGAGTCTTTCAAAACTGAGTACGCGTGCGTCTGTATGAACCTTGTATAGAGAAAAATTAAAGTGTATAAAGTTATTAAGGTGTTAGTAAGAGGTAAATGTATTAAGGTAAAGTTATTAAGGCATTTCCTTAGCACTTCCAACTGGAGTTTAGGTGTTGGGACCTCTCAGATTTAGTGTGTTAAGAATGAGGGGCTCGGTACCTGGTTCAAATTTACATTTTCATAGGTATATGCACCGTATGAAAATTCTTTAGGGGGAAGGAGCTGTAACAACGGCTGCAGGGTGCAGTATTTCTCCAAAAGAATGCTTGTTTCCTTCTGAACGTTAGAAGATGCTCGCAGAAGTGGGGAGGGGGTTGGTCATTTTGGAGCAATGACCGAGAACTTCCGCCCGTACCCCCAGTGGACAGTGTACACGTAGACGTAGAGAAGCAGGGAGTCTGTTGTTGGAAAGCGAGCGATGAGGTTCGCTTTTAAACAGCTCCGGTTTTAGTGAGATGTTTTTTTTTTAGTGCTTTCCGCTGTGTTCTGCGGTGATTATGAAGATCACGATTAAATTGTAAATCACAAAGAACGTGTACAGAATATTTTTTTTAATTAAATAATTTTTAATTGAATCCAGTGGATTCTTTATTAGTTTAGCTGTGCGTGAATGTTTATGTTTGAAATTAACACTCGCTACACCACAGAACCTCCAATAAACGCTGGAAACGTGATTACACTAGATTAATTTTACCACAATTACTCTAATTGGTAAATAAATGATATGAGATGTAATTTTCCCAACTGAAGTAAAATAGGTGAATTAGTTCAGTCATATTCGTCCAGGATTGCTCAGTTGGTAGAGCATTGGCAGCTTCAGTCAAGGAATCCCGGGTTCGAATCCTGGCTCGGACTTTTTCGTCCAGTTGGGTAGATTACATCTCATATGATCTATTTACCAATTAGAATACTTGTGGTAAAGTTAATGTAGAGTAACCACATTTACTGGAGGCCCCATTACCTCTAATTTATTCTGTTGTGCTGATTCAGATATCAGACCAGATACTATGATAATTAAGGTTAACTGGGTGAATTAGTTCAGCCGTATTTATCCGGCATTGCTCAGTTAGTAGAGTATGGGCAGATTCAATCAAGGGATCCCGGGTTCGAATCCTGGCTCGGACTTTTTCGTCCAGTTGGGTAGATTACATCTCATATGATTTATTTACCAATTAGAATACTTGTGGTAAAATTAATGTAGTTTAATCACGTTTACTGGAGGTCCCATTACCTGTGATTTATTCTGTTGTGCTGATTCAGATATCAGACCAGATGCTATGATCATTAAGGTTAACTGGGTGAATTAGTTCAGCTATATTCGTCCGGGATTGCTCAGTTGGTAGAGCATTGGCTGCTTCAGCAAAGGGATCCGAATCCTGAGGGGGTTCGAATCCTGACCCGGACTTTTACGTCCAGGTGGGAAGATTACATCTCATATGACTTTTTTTACCAATTAGAATAATTGTGGTAAAATTAATCTAAAATACAATGTTATTTTTTATATTTATATTCTTTGCATTATCACTGCAATGCAGATTGCACAGTTTTTACATAATATATTTCCTGTGAAGCTATGTGTTTTGATTTCAAATAGAATGCTATTAAATTCTAGAGCGAGTATTTTTTCTTCTTTTTTCTAAATGCCTTTAAAACTAATCGTAGCTTTTTTTTAAATTCTTCTCGAACATTTTAAACTTAATTTAACTCTGATACGGAAAGGAAAACAAAATGCATAAAATTAATGGTCTGGCGTAATTAAAAATAGGTTAAGGAAATCTTCAGAAAAAAATATAATTACTAATTACTTAAAACAAAAGGTTTTTATTGTAGGAGTGAGTACTTTAAAATTAACCTTTTTTAAAAAACTCCCTATTGTTACCATAACTTTTTAGCAGTTTTTTTTTTCTAAGATTATTTTTTTTTGTCCTTTTTTTTAGTATATGACTCAAAGCACGTAACAGTTGTTAGATTACTTCAGTTACATTAAAGGAAGGATGATTTTTAATTACATTTAAGGGGATCTTTAAAAAAATATCAGATGTTTCCCAACATTACCTTTCTTTTCATGAAAAATCCTTTTATAGAATCGTAGTGAGCTTATATTTGTCATTTTGGGCAGGGCCTGTTTACCGAATAGGCCCGTGAAGCCCGAGCTCACCCACTGAAATACAAAGCCCCCCCCCCCCCCCTAAATTTACTTTTCAAAACTAATTTTTAGGAAAAAAATCAGCCAGGGTAAAAAATGTATTTTTTTTTTTAATTATACATACTAAATTTTCCCTCAGACAATTACTGACACATTTATACTCTATTTTTTATCTGTTGATATAATAAATGGTATAAAAACAGTGATTAAATGCAACTTATTTTCATTTTTCTTATGTTTTATATTTTAATTTTAAACGTGCTAAAAATAGCACAAAATTTAATCTGTATAATTATATTTTGTTTACATTCATAAAGAGTGGAGAAACAATATAAAATATGGAGAATAGGTTATTTAAATAAAGGGGATATTAATTAGCTATCAGGTGATCCCAAATTTCTGTTTATAAAATAGAAGCAAAATTGTGTTTTAGCTAAGCATAAATTTACGTCAAATATTTGTTGTCCTGCATTGTTCTTAGCACTGGCAAATCCTGTAATTTGTAAAGCATAAAATATATTTTGAAGTTCAAATATTCGCACCTGTTCCATATTTGTAAATTCATTTACAAAACTAATTTGTTATGTATAAGTATGTACATAACAAAATATTTTTACATGTATATAGGTATTTAGTTTTAGTTTAATAATAAAAGTATTGTTTACTCGAAATTTTGATGGTAAAATTTCAAATTGTTGAAGCATAATAGACAGAGTAAAAGGGGGCCCCTGTGTGACGTCGGGCTACCCCTACTTCTAAGTCTTAAGCGGGCCCTGATTTTGGGGCACAGTATTATACAGTGATGAGAAATACGTCCAAGGAAATACCAATATCGATTATACGTTTGTTTTACATATATGACAAATCCAAACACAGAGATAATATTCTTCATTAATTACTGAAAGGTGCTAAATAAAAGGCTTTAAAATCAGTAAATAAGATTTAATAATCTGTCTATATGTTTCGGCTTCACCGAAGCCTTTATCAAGACAAATGTTGTCATATGGTTTGATTAATGCTTCGGCGAAGCCCAAACGTGCAGATATTTTATTAACACTTTTTTACTATTTTTATAGTTTTTATTTAACACATTTTAGCAATTAATGGAGTAAGTTTGCTTTATTTACATTGTAATGAAATGGCACAGTTACAGAAATATAGGATTTAGTGGGAAATCAATTGAAATGTAATTTCAATATTGAAGAAATATTGGCTTTATATTAAATTTGGAAATGAAACAATGAAACAATTTTGCTTTACGTTAGAAACTTGATGCGAAATTTACGCCACTTTAATAATAAACGTATGCAAAGTGATTTTTTTTTTTTTTTTACAATTCGCGTACATATATTTTGATTACTCCAAACATTTTTACTGGCTGAGAGGTTGTGCTCTCGAAGCTGGTAGACGGGAGGTGCTGGGTTCGATCCCAATCGCGCCCGTCGGCCTAATCGCTCGGAGTTTTCGTGGTTTTCTTCGAGCCGTGGATTTATCCATGCGTAAATACGGGTTAGGTTCCCTTAGAAAGACCCCCACGAAGGGCACTCCCCCCGGGCCTATATCCCATGTGTAGATAATCGGCCGTCAAAAATCAACCCAACCCAACCCAAACATTTTTACGAAATATGATTTTCGTTTTTATTGGTCATGAAACTAGCTTAAACTAAAAATACTCTATTCTTTTAAAATAGTGATAGTTTTTTCATTATGAGTGAAATGCAGTCATTTACCGAACATCGTTTTGGTAAAAATAAGTAATTTGATTACAATTAGAATGCTATTAAATTTCAGAGTAAATAAATTACCGTATGTACTCGCGTATAAGTCGTGGAATTTATGACAATTTTCGAATGTAAATTGGGGGTGAGGGGGGGTGGGTCGTCTTATACGCGAGTCAATTGAAACAACAACAAAAAAAACTTCAAATACTGAAATTTCTGGGATTTTATGTGTAAGAAAAATAAAATAATATTTAAAATATACAAATAATAATAATTTATCATTACAAAATATTTCATTAATTTGTTTTTGTTTACTTACCACTTTTTCGCTTTGGCAAATCTCTCCTACCATATGGAGCGCGCGTTTTTCTCCCATCTTTTCTTCGGATGCAAAACGTATCTTAAGCTAAAGTTAGGATGTCGACTTATACGCGAGTCGACTTATGCGCGAGTATATACGGTACTTCTCTTTATTACATTCTCTTAAAATTAATCGCACCTTTTCAACACTTTCCAACATATTTGAAAAGTGTTTCTGAATTCGGTTTGTCTGTCTGCCGTCTGTCCGTGCTCTAACTCGCGTAACTATAGTCAGATGTCCATGCAATTGATATATGTTATTTATGTTTACTATGGCACGTTTGGTATTGAAAATGAAGTATGTAGTGCTTATACTTATTTTATTACACTTACATTATACTATACTTATACATTACATTATATATTACACTTATACATTATATTATACTTACATTTACAGGGACACTCAAAATAATTCCGTTACATTATGGTCAATGGAGAAAAATCGTTTGCGGTGTATTTTATTGATGTTATGCTATCTAAAACATATTTAAATTGTTATATATCACTCAGGTGCACTAAAAGAGGCTTACTATAGAATGTGGTGTGCATAGCATTTATCGTTTATTTACAGGGATCCACAAAACAATTCTGTTACATTACGGTTTATGAAGAAATATTAATAGAATTCCGTTTTAAGTTCTGATACGTGTTTTTAAATTAAACTAAGTTTATGCCTATTAATTGGTGTGCACAAATTCCGTAGATAATATACAGGGCAGCCCAAAAAAATCTCGAATACATTTCCGTTTATTAACGAAAACTGCTGAAGGGAAATTTGCAATTGCGCTATGCGTTTCCTAATTGAACTAAATTATAGCATACTCTGTAGTATATATACTAGTCTATATATCATATACAGGGATCACAAATGAATACGGGTACTTTTCCATCTATTTACGGTAATTGGTGGCATTGTTTTTTCAAATGTGTTATAAGTTTTCCAAATTGTTCATTAGTTAGACATCATATTTCACCTTATTAAATGGGGAAGTTCTGTCAAAACATTCTGGAAGTGTTAGAAAGTATTTTATAATCTATTCTTGACGCATGATTTTTCGTTCTTGTTAAATTTTTTACCAGCTTTTATTTAACTTGCTTTGTATGTCCGTCCGACTCAAATCCTGCAATACAATTTTAACACACTTCCTGTGCTACAATTAACATAATTTTTGGTAGTGTGACGTATTTCCAGTGACAATACATATTCTATAAAAAAATATTTGAAATTTGCTTCCGCTACCTCGCAGGGGGCAAAAACATTTTTCCAATAAGGGTACGTAAATGTCATTGATTACTTCAGAAATAAGCTGGTGTTCTTCAATTGAACGGTAGCGCGGTTGGTAAATTTGTCATCTTTAAGTTCCGCGCAGGGACTGAATGGAGGTGGGTTCGATTCTCAGGAAAATGTTTATGAATTTAAAATTGTATATCCATATTTTTTTTAACAAACTGGTAAAAAAAAATAACTTGCAATTTTATTTATTTCTGCCAAAAAACATTTGTCCAATAAGGGTACGTAAATGTCATTGATTGCTTCAGAAATAAGCTGATGTTATTCAATTGAACTGTAGCACGGTTGGTAAGTTTGTCATCGTTTAGTTCCGCGCAGGGACTGAATGGATGTGGGTTCGATCCTCTGGAAAATGTTAATCGATTTTTTTTTCTTCCCAGGTAGATAGATTTAAAATTGTATATCCTTTTTTTTACCTAACTGATAAAAAAAGTCACTCGAATTTAATTTATTTATTTCAAAAAAGGTATTGACTTCAATTAAATGTCCTACATTTTTCTCTTTTACTTTCTTTCTTTTTCTTTTTTCTTTTCTTTTTAGTACATTATAGTAAAAGCATGTTTATTTATTATTATTATTTTTTACACACACACACACACACACACACACACACACACATATATATATATATATATATATATATATATATATATATATATATATATATATATATACATTTCACATTTCATTTTACACTGATACGGAAATGGAAGAAACGATTATATTAATGGGATAGCATAATTAATGCAATTTATTAAAAGGCAAAAACATTACGTATTACGAATGAGTTATTTCTATTTTTTACAGTAGTGAAGACTGTGGTACTATTCTACAAGAGCAAAAACAAGATAACTTGTATTTCATATAAAAAAGTGTTCTTCTCTTTTATGATATAATAAAAACAATTCTAAAACTGGATCAATTACCACCATATCAGTGTGGGATATCCAATATTTTATTTACTTCCTGTGATAATTTTTTTTTATTTTATTTTTGAAGTCAAATGACATCGATTTGTTTCCAGTTAATATTCTTTTACTTTTACAATAATTTTGAATATTTCTTATTCTAAATATAAACTGTGGCAGAAAGAAAACTAAAAACAAACCACTACGAAAAACCGACGACTACTATTTTTGCTATCTTGCATTCTATGAATGAAAATGCAATTTTGTGAAAAAGTCTTGTTAATCTTTAGGGTTTTGTGCTTAAATAGTAAAAATGGAACCATAACAAGATCACTACTGTGTCTGCCTGTCCGTATATCACAGCCCTTTTTCTCGTAAAGTATGGGACGTAGAAAATTCAAACTTGTGAAAGTTATAAAGCCTTTTTACCCACACATTTTCAGATTATTAGCCATTCACAAATTTGTTTGGAAAATATTTAGGGAGCTAATTAAGTTACTTGAAAAAAAAGTTTTCATTTTGTATATCGTATGGTGTATACTGTACACAAAAATATATTTGTTTTAATTTTAGGTATCACATTTTCAGAGATATCGTCGAAAATGCACTGCAAAAATATGTCCCTTCCCCATTTATTTCCGAATCTACTGAAACTAAAAGTATGAAAAACTTAGGGATAGTAGAAGTGTATTTAAAGCTTGAAGGTAAACTATAGGTATTTTACAAGGTAACATAGTTTTTGCGGAAAACGCATTTTTCCGTTACATACAAACTTTACTTTTCAGGCGGTCAGTGGGGAGTTGACGGGCGCTCAAAGTATCTATCGATGCAGAATCATCCGCTGATATTTATTTCATAATTATTTTTGAAAAACATTGTTGGTAATTAACCGAGATATTAATTAAGTTACTTGAAAATAAAAATTTCATTTTAAATATCATGTAGGTTACCTATAGAAACATCTCGTAACATCGAACTCAAAAATATATTTGTTTCAAATTTAGGTATTATATTTTCAGAGCTATCGTCGAAATTACTGGACAAATATTCCCTTCCCCTCCCCTCCTATTTTCGAATCTACTGAAACTAAAATTATGAAAAAATTAGGGATAGTAGGAGTTTATTAATTAATAAATAGTAATGCATGAATTCAATGTACGGAACCCTTTAAGCGCGAGTTATAATCGCACTTGACCGATTTATTTGCATTCTGACTGAAATTCAGATTGTAAAGTTCTTTACGTAATACATTTCCTTTTAAATTATGGGACTTGATTTCAAATGAAATGCTATTAGATTTTAGAAAGAATAATTTACTTATCGTTTTTTTTAAATTCCCTTAAAACTAATCGTATCTTCTTTTAATTATTCTGAAACATATTTAACTTAATTTACCTCTGATACGGGAAAAAAAAATGCACAAAATTAACGGTTTGGCGTAATGAAAAATAAGAAAAAAATCAGAAAAAATATAATTACTAATTACTCAAAGCAAAAGGTTTTTATTGTACGAGTAAGTACTTTAGAATTACCTCTTTTAAAAAACTTCCGATTGTTAACTTAAAATTTTAGCTGGGTTTTTTTTCTAAGAATTTTTTTAACTGTGAAAGATTTTTTTGTAAATTTTTTATTGACAGGCTAAAACGTGGAAATACTTCAAGCTAAATTAAGAAAGTTTCTTTTAATTTACATTTAAAGAAAGCCTGCAAAAATGCATGTTGCTGGTTAGCATTTTATTCATGAATGAACTATAACCATTTCACCTATAATTATCTGTATATTACTTCCTGTCTATCTATCTTAGTAACTGTCTGAACGAATAAATTAGTTATCTTTTGTAAATTCCTTAGCCTCCAAAATTTCCTGTTGCTGGTTAGCATTTTATTCATGAATGAACTATAAACATTTCACCTATAATTATCTGTATATTACTTCCTGTCTATCTATCTTAGTAACTGTCTGAACGAATAAATTAGTTATCTTTTGTAAATTCCTTAGCCTCCAAAATTTCCTGTTGCTGGTTAGCATTTTATTCATGAATGAACTATAACCATTTCACCTATAATTATCTGTATATTACTTCCTGTCTATCTATCTTAGTAACTGTCTGAACGAATAAATTAGTTATCTTTTGTAAATTCCTTAGCCTCCAAAATTTCCTGTTGCTGGTTAGCATTTTATTCATGAATGAACTATAAACATTTCACCTATAATTATGTGTATATTACTACCTGTCTATTTATCTCAGGAACTGTCTGAACGAATAAATTAGTTATCTTTTGTAAATTCCTTTAAAAACTAGACGTGTTTTTTAAAAATTCCACTGGAGCATCTTAAGTTTACTTTATCTCTGATAAAGAAATGGAAAAAAGCATAAAATTAATGGTCTGGCACAATTAAAAATAAGTTAAGGAAATTTTCAGAAAAAATGAAATTACTAATTACTCAAAACTAAAGGTTTTTATAGTAACGAATCAGTACTTTGAATACCTTTTTTAAAAAAACTTCCAATTGTTACCTTAACTTTTTTCGCTAATTTTCTTCAAATGATCTTTTTTTTTTGTTTGTTTGAACTAGATTGTTTTGTACTTTATTTATTTATTTATTTATTTTTTAATCAGATTTAAGGAACCATAGGCAGATGCTGACCAGACTTTCATTTTTTTAATTCTTGAATGAATTAACAATAAAAAGTTATTGATAACGATGTTCATTATTTTATTTATGTGTATTATTATATTTCAAATTCCTCTGTCACACTATATATCTATTTAACTACACTACCTTTTTAAAAAGCTTCCAATTGTTACCTTAACTTTTTTCACTAATTTTCTTCAAATAATCTTTTTTTGTTTGTTTGAACTAGATTTTTTTTTCTTTTTATTGGATTTAAGGAACCATAGGCAGAAGCTGACCAGACTTTCATTTTTTTTATTCTTGAATGAATTAACAATAAAAAGTTATTGATAACGATGTTCATTATTTTATTTATGTGTATTATTATATTTCAAATTCCTCTGTCACACTATATATCTTTTTATCTACACTACCTTTTTAAAAAACTTCCAATTGTTACCTTAACTTTTTTCGCTAATTTTATTCAAACATTCTTTTTTTTTTTCTTTGAACTACATTGTTTTGTACGTTTTTTTTTTTTTTTTTTTTTTTTTTTCTTTTTTTCTTAATCGAATTTAAGGAACCATAGGCAGATGCTGACCAGACTTTCATTTTTTTAAAATTCTTGAATGAATTAACAATAAAAAGTTATTGATAACGATGCTCATTGTTTTATTTATGTGTAATATTATATTTCAAATTCCTCTGTCACACTATATATCTGTTTATTATAATATGATCAGCCAAACACATACGCCGTAAATAAAAAACTATATAGACCTGATATTTAATAGCAGAGATAGTTGATAAAACGCCACAATCGTCATAAATGGTCATGTAGTCCGGTAGGCAGCATCACATTTAGCAAACAATTTTAGTGTCGATGTTTGATATTTATTATAGGTTAGATTGTACAGATACCTAATTTTTTCCAAAGCGATTTATTGACTTAGGATTGAGAAAAAATATCCGGATTTACATAGATATATGCACACATAATCGCAGAAATATAAACTCATTACCTTATGTGGATACCTGCTCTATATTTCTATTTATTATAATCTGCCTATATGATGAGTCAAAGACATACACCGTAAATGAAAAATTTATAGACCTAATATATTAATAGCAGAGACAGTCGATAATACGCTACAATCGTCACAAATGGTCATATAGTCAGGTAGGCAGTATCACATTTTAGCAAACAATTTTAGCGTCGGTATTTTTTATATTTATGATAGATTAGATTGTACAGATACCTAATTTTTTCCAAATCGATTTATTGATTTAGGATCTAAGAAAAACTTCCGGACTTTCATAGCTATATGCACACATAATCATAGAAATATAAACTCATTACCTTCTGTGGATTATGAAGTATAGTAATAGATAAAAAAAAACTATTCCTTCATGATTATTTGTCTTACTTTTAATATAATGAACATTATATTTTCCCCTCTTAAATTACAGATATTTATATAGAAAGACACATATATTAAACATACATTTCCTTTACTGATATTTATAAAAATTAGCATCTTGAGATACATATTTGAAATGATGTATTCAGAATTCTCACAACTATTATTTTATATTTACGAATAATACTTTACGTTACTTTTTTGACTTATTACATTATGCAGATTAATCAATCTTAAAAAAAATGTTTGAACAGAATAACAAGGTTTTTCTTATTTAACTTATTCAAAAACTTTTATGATGTAGTTTATATATTTTAAATATGCAACAAACAATTAATAAATTAAATTGAAATTTTCACGTGTAATTTAATATAACTTTAAATAAAGTTTATAGTAATCCATTTGCTTAATTAAATTTTAAAAAAGCATTTCTTTAATTAGTTAATTACAAATAATAAAAATAGCATCCTTTTTTATATTTATTAAATAGTTTAGAATATATATAACATATCTAAATCTATATGAAAAACAAACTATATGCAATGCAAACTTATGAAAAAATTCTTCCAAAACAATTTGTGCATAACCCTTTTTGAGATGTTGTGTAATAATAAAATATTATTTAAAAATTTTGGACTTACCTTTAACGTAGTAAAGTTTATAATTTTTTTTTTCTTAAGCTATTTACGTTTATATTAATAAAACAATGCTTTATTTTATCTACATTTAAAAAAATATTTTTCCACAGTTTCCCAATTTACATTTTAATTGATGCATTTAAAATAATATTAAGAATTTTATTTTATTTTATTTTATTTTATTTACTTATTTTCTTGTGCGTTTTAGTCCAAATTTAAAGAATGTTTTAGTATAATATTAAAAAAAAAAATTATAATGAAAATAATTAGAATTGACAAAAGTATTATGACAACTTTTATAAACATTAAGCATGCTATACACATAAATAAATTATATTGAATATATCGCACGTATTCGAAACTCACAAAGTAAACTCCCACAAAAATTCTTTCAGCAATCAATTTGCTCAACAAAATAAAAATAAATTTCCTCAAGTAATTAATTACAAATGAAAAAATAGCATATGAATTTTTATAAATATTAAATACGTTAGATTATATTGAGTGTTTCCCATACTTGCACGCAATACAAACTTATGAAAAAGTCTTCCATAAAAATAAACAAGGAATATGCGTTCGATCCGCCAGCTCTCTCCATCGCATTTCTTCTAAATCTCTGTCACGATACGATAAGTTAGTTCCCTACATAAGTCATAGATGGCGCTAGAGATTCTTGGGAGCATGATGCCATTAAAGCAATAAAAAAAGAGGGCCGCATGGACGGTAAATTCCGGTATTCGAGCTTTCCAACCAAACCGTGTGTAGATACCGAAGGCTGTGGTGCGCTTTCATGTTGCTCTGAAAATTATAAAATTCGCTCTGGTTTTATAAAATCTTATGATTTTTTGTGAAATTCTAACTAAAACATTTACCGTACATACTTCCATTAAAATGCTTTATAATTCAAAACAATAAAAATGTAGCATTTTACGAATAGAAAAATGAGAATTTTCTTTAAATAAGAGAAAATCCCCGAAGGATTTATTGTGTACAGAAACCGGCTTTTAATAATAAGTTATAGATAACTAACTTCTTTAATATCATTAGAATGTTACTGCATTCAACTTATGATATCCATTTTGTAAATTGTAGATAATATTTCTCTCTAAATGATGTGAAAATTTGGGGTTAAACCTCGTAATTACATGTAATACCCTATAATTTATCAAATAATAGCAGTAGCTGAAGAAAATTGCATTTAATTTAGAGGATGGCTTCAATCTTCTAAAGGAAATATAGTTTTTATCTTCATGGAAAAATAATGCAATATGTGTAATTAACTAAAGTATGAAACTCTGTGTGTCATGTGATCGGTTGTTACATTTCATGTCATGTCATAAAAAGAAATTGTTCTTTTTGTCGAAATACCTTTTGTGAAAGGAAAAAAAAGAGCAATTTAGTGAAGCGTACAGTTTTTTTATATTGTTAACTTATCGTCTGCTGGATTATTTGGATTCCGAATTAAATTCTTTCTTCAAAAATGTTTGACTGGAGTATCTTCGTCTCGAGTTGTCGTTAAGGTAAGTAACGTTTAAAATGAATATGAATTTAAATTTTCATTTTTTTTTCTCTGAAACATCGTTCTATGCTCAGAACAAAAAATTAGTGGAATATAGATTATTTTACTGACTTTTATTTCTCCATCCATACTTTTTCTAAATCATATTGTTACATTTTTCGAAATACATTTAGAAATTAGAAATTTAGTGAAGCGTTAATATTTTAAAAATAAATTTTAAAGTTATCATTTGGTCTGATTAATACTTATTATTAAGGATTGAGAGTTATTCTTTCCCCTGAAACGTTTGACTGGAGTTTTTTTTTTTTTTTTTTTTATCACGTTGTTGTTATTGTATGTAATGTTTGAAATTAATCTGGAATTCGCATCTCTCCTTTTTACTGAAAGAATGTTTCTCTACAAAAAATAAACTAAAAATATTTTGCTTGCATTTGAATATTTTTTTACAATTAATATGATACAAAAAATATTATTGATTTTAGCAAAATATACTTTGGTGAAAAAGTTTTATGAATGTTGTATTTTTTAATAAGTTGTCGTTTGCTCAAATATTAGGCACAAGAATAACTTATTCCTTTTAAAATGTTTCAAATATTACTTACGTCTGAAGTTTTTGTTACGCTAAGTAATATTTAGATTTTTTCCTGCAATTTACATTTCTTCTGTTTTTACTGAAGATCCTTGCTTTGTTAGATACATACAGAAGGTGGTCACACATTTTCGTAAATATTTTGGGAAACATAAATATATAAACAAAGATAAGAATTTTACATTCCAATATATTCAGGCTGATAGCCCATTTGTTCAACTATCATATTACATCTTGATTTCCAAGATAAAAGAGCTTTTCTTAAAATATCAAGATTGATTTTGTTGCACTCTTCGCCCACAATCTTCCAGAGTCCATCCAATGTTTTGGGATGACGCTTATAAAGAGATTACTTTAAAAGTCCAAATGCGTAGTAATTCGTAAGAGACACGTCGGAGAACTTGAATGAAGGCATGTAAATGGAATAGCCTCAATTCCGGATTCATTTCTCTCTCTCTCTCTTTTAGGTGCGTTCGTAATTATATAAATACATAGCATCTATTGTCGTCGTCTGGTCCGTCCGTCTGTTCCGTCCGCATATAACAACGCAAAAACTACCCAATCGAATGGTTTGAAATTTAAGATATATTATCTCTACAGAATTCTGTCGAGACATTTCAAATTTTATGAAAATCGAATAAAAATTTTAGAAGATATTAATAAAAATATTTATTAAGACATTTGAATTTTTTAAAAAAATCGGTGCTCTTTTGTTATAGGAGCTTCCGAGGTTTAATCGTCAAGCGACTGAGATACTTATTTTATGACAGAAATTAATCTGCAGACGATATAATTCATTTCACAGAATTAAAAATCATCAAGATCTGAATATTTATATAAACTAGCTACAGTACGAACGCATCTCATTTGGCAAGTTTGACGTACAATTTACAACTTGTTAAAATATAGCAGTAGATTTAGAGGTATGGCTGGTACAGAAGCTCCTTTAGATATATATCTGTTTTTTTCTGATTAATTTTAAATGAGATTTTATAATTTTGTTTACGGTTCCTATATAGATGTTTAAAATTTTGCGATAGTTTTTGAGGGGTTTGATTTTCTTCTAAAACATGAGATGCGGTTTTAGATATAATAAGCGGTGAACGTAACTTTGTTAGATATGCATTTTCACCTTTTTCATTAGTCCAATGTAAGCTTTGACGTTTATTTCCCTTTTTATTAACTATGTCAATTATTTTACGTGTAGAAATATTAAAACCATGAATTTCACACCTTTTCTTAATAATCTAATACCAGTATTTATCTTTGTAAAGCGCAAATACACAGTCTTCGATCCAGTGCTTATTTTCTAGCGACATTTTAAAGCAAAGAATATTTTTAATGATTCAAAAGATAATTAAATCCTATTACGAACAGGTGCCATATATGTTTTATTTTTTCATTTAAATTTAAATCATAGAGAAAGTCAAAATCGTTAGGAAAAAGTGTGAACACCCTTTGTACATTTGTATTGTGAAAACATTTAATTGATTTTTGTTTATATATATATCCCTATTTTTCCCATGTTCTATTACATACTGAAATATTATTGTTTTCGCAGAACAATATTTGGTGAAAAGGGAATTTAGTGAAGCAAGCTATTTTTATGTGGTTAATTAATCGTCTATTGGATTATTAAAAGTTAGAATATATATCTTTTTAAATTATTGTATATTTATTTTAATTTGTCGTTAAAATATGTAATACTTGATCCGAACTCATATTTCACCTTTTTACCGAAAAATGTTACTTCGATTCGTCGACTACATATAATAACAAAATTTTGTTGGCCTTTAATTACATTCATTTTTCTAAATCACATCGTGCAGAAATATTGCTTTTTTACATTAAAAAATATTGGTGAATAAGGAAATTAGTGAAGCAAACTATTTTTGATGTGGCTATGTAATCGTCTGCTGGATTATTAGAAATTAGAATTAAACTGTTTCTTCCAAATTACTTTTAAGGAGCAAATTCGTTTTGAGATGTCGTTAAAATATGTAAGGTTTGAGATAAAACTGACTTCATATTTCACCTTTTTACTTGAAAATGTTGCTTTGGTTTGAAAAAGAAGTCGGTTATTTACTTGTAATAACGAAATTTATTTACATTTAAGTATATATATATATATATATATATACTTAATGAATATACTTAATGAGTCCTAACAATATATATATATATATATATATATATATATATATATATATATATTGTTAGGACTATGTTTTATAATGTGTAATTTGACATAGCTGTTTGGGGTAATAATTTCATTGCATTTGGTCAGTTACTTCTGTTTCAATGGTTAATTTTTGCAATAAGTTATATATATATATGTATATATATATATATATATATATATATATATATATATATATATATATATATATATATATATATATATATATATATATATATTAAATCATATCGTAAAAAAATATTACTGCATTTATTGAAATACCTTAATTACCTTAATAACTCCTATTCCTTAAATAAGAAATTTAGTGAATTTCCTTTTATGTGAGTATTTTTATTTCGAAATATTCTGAGAGTAACATAATGTTGGAAGTGAATAGAATCCACGTTTTAAAATAATTTTTTTTTGAAAATAAATAATATTGGGGAGTTTGAAAAAATTATGAGAGTTTCGTTCGCATCGATATTATTATTTTCTAGAAATTTTAAGTCGTTCTGTTGCAAATTATGCCGCAAAAGAGAATTTTAATTTCAGAAAAGTTTCAGTTAACTATGCACTTTTTATATTGTTGGATTTTCATTAGTAGGATTTTTGTGATTGAATAATAAATGCATAGATGCGTTCTAAAAAATAACGATAGAAGTTGATGTTAGTTTTAATTATAGTGAAGCATAAAAAAAAATGTTGTATATGGTGTCGTACGCTCTGACATACTTTAGTTATGCTAATAAATCAAGTAAATTTTCATATGTGTGTAGATATATATTTAAAAAAAAGCGTAATCCAATTTGAGAATTATTTATTTATATACTTTATGTTAAAAATCATCATTTCTTGCATGTATATTCATGCAAGCATTAAAATTTGGAAAAACATCTAAGACAATATTTTGTTTTGTTTTCCAGTATTTGATCCTAACCCTAAGGGAGGATTTATCGGACAATTTAAATTAATTATTTCAGAAAATATGTTCAGTTGTTCATGTTTAAAAAATGCAAGTAATTACTAAATATTTCATAATCACAAACTAATTTTCCGAAACCCATTTATTTATGTCTGTGGAATTCATGACGTTCATAAGTTGTTGCAGGAAAACCAAGAACCAGAGTGCTGTCTTCCCTTTTTTAATACAAGCAAATTTCCGAATGTTTTTTGTTTTGTTTTTTTAAAGACACACCAAGGTGTTCTCAATTATTAACGATTTTTAGGTGCGTTCGTAATTATATAAATACGTAGCACCTATAGTCGTCGTCTGATTCGTCCGTACGCCCGTTCGTCTGTCCGCATATGACAGCGCAAAAACTACCCAACCAAATAGTTTGAAATTTAATATATATCATCTATTCAAAATTTTGTCGAGTCATTTCAAATTTTATGAAAATCGAATCAAAACTTAAAAAGATATTAATAAAAATATTTATTAAGTAATTTGATTTTTTTTTTTAAATCGATACTTTCTTGTTACAGCAGCTTCTGAGAATTAATCGTCTAGCGACCGAGATGTATCGTCAAGTTATCTAACATGTATGACGATAGGGTCATATATGACGTATATGACATTTTATAACCTCTATGACCAAATTATAGTCACTTTATTCTATCTATTAAATCCTATCATGCGTAATTAATTCAATGATATCCCATTATTGGTAATGATTCTAGGTCGCCATGGTGATTACGTCCTATTTAAGATGGAGTCCTATTATTTCCGTATTTCTGAATTTAAAAACCAAATTTACATACTAAAATTGTTTAATTATAGCAATCTTATAATCTACCGACAGTTTTGTGGATAGATGTTTCCGGAGAAATTGATACTAAATGAAAATAAAGTCTAAATATGGATTTCAATTTCTGAAATTTTCAAAGATAGACTTAAGTTTCCCATTTGAATTTTTAGTAAATGTCAACGGGAGATAAAATGTTAACCAACTTAAAATGTACTTATTTTATTACGGAAATTAATCATACATAATAACAAACAATATAATTAATTTCACTGAAATAATAATAGTACGAACGCACCTCATTTTCATGTTTGACGTGCAATTTCTAACTTTTTATTTACTGCCTTTGACATTAATATAATTAACAGAAGTTGATAGATAATTAATTATAAGTAATATAACTTTGGTAATGTTTATTTCTTTTAGAATATGCTGCACTTCAGAATACGCTTTACTTTTTTTTATAATACTAGGGGGCTCTGCCCCCTACGAGCTGCGCTCGCCAACCCCCGTTCTGACACCGCATGATTTAAAAACACTCTGATTTGATCATCTCTAAAACGATTACGGAAGATTGTATTATAATTAAACAACCAGTGGCGATCTGCTGTAACAGGGTTTCCATTCATTTTCCTTTGACTGAGGGATTTTAAGGTCGAATCAACTGCTGTTGAAACAGATTACAACTGTAACTGTCACCAAAATATATGATTTAGCGCCAAACGTGCACAATCGTGGCGTCGCGTCACTTTCAGTTGACATCAGATGCGTTACACGAGTTAGTTTTTTCATCGGGGAATTTTTAATTCAACGCTTATTTGTCTTTTGATACTTCTCCATTACCCCGTCAATCAATTTTCATAAAAAAAAAAAAAAAAAAAAAACTATCGTTAAACTGTAACACCAAATAAACAAATAGAAGAATTTTGACATTGGAAAGGAAATATTATTATTTACGCTGTTTTAAAATTTGCAATAATGGGTAAAAGATATGTCGAAATAAATTGATCTCTCATGAAAATATAATAATTAATTGAAATTGTTTGGAAATATTGTTTTTTTTTATCATTTTAAATGTGACGTGAATTTCCCTAGTTACTCGTATTTCTCTTTGTAATATTCACGCGCAAGTATATTTTTATTACGTCATTTTCTACATTTATTGCTTTTAACACGTGATCATTTAAATATTATTTTAAAGTTTTATTTCTGTTTTTAATAGTCTCGTGTAAATACATTTCTTAATTGAAAGGGAATCTTATTACGTGCGCTATTTTACAAATCGGCAACGGTTCAAATAATGGAATTTATGAAATATGAAATAAATCTTCATCAAAATAATGAAAATTTTGAATAAAAAATTGGCAACGGTTCAAATAATGGAATTTATGAAATATGAAATAAATCTTCGTTAAAATAATGAAAATTTTGAATAAAAAATTGAAATATAACCTGAAAAAATTACTCAAATTAAAAAAGTGATTGCAGTCTGCACTCCGCAAACTTGTCAACTATATCCTTACAAATTATGGTTAAATTCCTGCGGATAGTTTTCGTTCCTATAAAACTTTTTTCAAAAAACTGTTTTGACGAACTTTGATTTTAAATATCTCTTAAAATAATTCTTCGATTTAAAAACTGTTTGCTTCAGCGTGTTTATCGAACATTTCTTTATAAAACTACCAATTTTTAAAATTTTACATGCAATAGTTTTCTAGATATTAGTCCAGAAAGACTTCAAGGCACAAAATCTTAATTGACAGCGGCGGCAGCGGTGGTTACTTTTTTTTAATATAGAGAGATGTTAAAAGTACATTTTTCTTCTAACAATATATTTTATACAATGATATTGATCAACGTAAATGTCATAGAATGTATTTATTGTTAAATACGCGAGGAAATGTGTTATTATTTTTGTCCTTAGCAGCAATTAAATAGATATCTTAATTAATTTAAGTAAACTCTTCTTTGTACATGTATTAATTTTTAAAAGAAAATGTACTTTTTAATTTATCAAGTAACAGTATATGGCAGATATTGGGAGGCCAGGGAACTAATGAGGACCACAGAACATCAGCCTAATTGATTTTATTCCCTGTTTACAGTTGACTTTTTGTTTTCTCTAAAGTCTCTATGTGTCACTCTTGTTTCATTTGTTGTTCTGTTTATTCTTCAATTGATTTGGTGGCATATAATAGTGTATTGATGTTGTTTTAAGTTCTATTGCTTTGAAAAAAAAATTATCAATTAAAATTTCTGAATTTCAAATATTTTCTAATTTTGTGAAACCCAATCGTGATTTCTATAACTATGACTTAATATGACACGTATGACAAATATGACAAATATGTAATTTCATATAAAACATTGATATCTGGTTAATGTTTTATTTAATAAAGGACGTTTAATTACTTACAAAATTATTTTTTTAACAGAAACGATGCAGTTTACATGACAATAATAATATTAAAAACTGAATGAATTTTTTAAAATTAGATCAAAAATTTAAAAATTAAAAAAAATATTTAAATTTTTTTCATTTTTTAAAAAAAAAAAAGATCAGAATTTCCTACAAACATTTCATAAATCTTCCTGAGGAAATGAATTCTGCTTTTCGATTATCTTGTTTATAATCAAAACATGTTGACTTCATCGACGAAAAAAGTAGCGAGTTTTTCCAAAATATGTTTTTTAATAGCAATATTACTTTAATTTTATTAAAATCGTCTCGTAAATGTAAGATTTTACCGCGAATTATAATCTTTAGGAATTATGTACGATAAACATTGTAACGATATTGACGTGTCCTTGAAATTATAACTTTGAATAATTTGAATAATCTTTTTTTGTTTTTATAGAAATGCTTTGCAAAGTTAAAATTGTATATTTTACGATACTTGTGAATTACTCATGCCAAGAAGGTATACACACGGCAACATTGTCGATCATAATACTGATTACAATAACTCTTTTATTTATTTCTACATTGTAACATCATAGTTATTATTTTTTAAAGATTTATTAGTAGATACAGGCCATTGTTGTAGCGAATATTTTGTTGCTGATTAAGATTACTCATTATTCCACACTACTTTAATTTGTCAAAAAAAATGTATTTTTTTATCTGTTGCACATGGCTATTGCATATTGCTACGGAAAACGTTACTTATTGACAATAAAAATTTCAATAAACAAATTTAACCCAAAATATTTCATACTAATATGCATAGTTTATCTTTCACTCTTTTAGCATTATGAAGGTAGTCGTATAGTCTTTTCATTATTTGGTACTTAAATAATTTTATAAAGTTTTAGAGGTGAATTTCCTGCATAATATTTTAATGAAGTATACAAACTCACAATGTTTTGTTCTACAATGCCTGTCTTATTTTGTATAAAATATGAAACGTGAGATAAAATACCTCCAAAGCAGCTTACCATGTGAGAGCTAAAAACTTATTATTTTAATATTTCTGAAGGTGGTCGTATAGTCCTTTCATTATTTGGTGCTCAATTAATTTTTATAAAGATGTAGGTAGATTGATTATGTAGATTGTATTAGTATGTGTATTAGCATATGTAAATTGATTTTCTTAATAATCTTGTAACAGAGTATACAAATTTACAATTTTTTGTTTTATAAAGCCAGGCTGCTTATTTTGTATAGGAGATTAAACTTGAGATAAATATATCTAAAAAGAGCTTTACATATGCGAGTTAAAAACTTATTTTTATTAGATAGATGATGCTTATCTTTTAAATGAAGAACAGATGATACGTAAAGTTCTCTACCATATATAATTCAGTGAGAATACTGGAAGATTAGTGACAAACAACATTTGTGCACATAACAGCTTAAACTAGTCGTTGGGGGCCACCGTAATACTTACCCATCATGGATATGCATAATAAAAAATATGAAAATAAAACATGTGTAAACTACTTATAAAATACATTGCAATTCGAATAAAATCGTGGCTTGATGACGTCATAAACTTTAAAGGCTCGATTACTGAATTGCTTAAAAGAAACATCCTTATAACTCCAAAAACAATAATCCTAGTAACTAGCGATTTATTGCATCTGATTAAGCGTTTTATTTCCAATTAAAATATATCTTTGAATTGAAATTTGGATGAAATACAGGGTCATGAAAAATCGAAGAGTGTGGTAAATAGGATTACAAATATCTCGGCAACTCATTATCCGATCGACTTCATGCTTTATGCAAAATTTATGTTTTTTTAATTGTCTTTTATATTCACTCCTTAAAATAAACAATTTCGAAAATTTTTACATACCTTTTATCAAAACGAATATTTCGAGACTCCAAAAAAATAGTTCTGGATAATCGAGGTTACTGAAATTCAATAGCCTTCTTCCCATTATTACATGCTATGTACATACCAAATTTCAAGTCTCTATCTCAATTTTATCGGGAGATAGAGCGTTTACAGACACACAAACACACAGACGGACGGCAATTTTTTTTTCCTAAAAATATGTTTTTTGGAATCTTCAGTGTCTGAAACATGTAAATCCGTCAATTTTTTTTTCGATTTTCAAAACGATTACAAGACTTACCCTATACTACGTAGGATGGGTAAGTAATATACTACGTATGATGGGTAAGTAAAAGGAATGCTTCTTGTCTATGAATATTTTTATTAGGTGATAAATGTTTGCATGAAACAGTAGTCCTAAAACAGGACATTTGATGGACAAGCACAGTTTGAAATGCAGTATTTCAAAATAAAATTTAAAGTAAAGGTAATTTGAAAATTAAAATATATATGTCTATCTTAACCATTCTGCCACGTAAATAAAATGTGCCAATAAGGTAGCGTTTTCTCTTTCCTGTTTTGTTCTGAATTAATTTATTTAATTTCCATATGTTGAAAATGATATTCTAATATCTAAATAGATTATATTTACAATATTAGTATAAATTATTTGAAGTTCGTGAGAATACGCTTAGAAAGAATAAAGTTTTTGTATAAAAAATACAATGCAATAAACAATGAGAAAAAAATATTTCGGCTTTAGTGAAAGCGTATTTATTTAAAAGCTACATAAAATAATATTTCATTTTCATAATTTCTATGAAACATTCTGATTCACTTATATGATTAGTTTGATAGTCAAACTATTCATTTCCATTGTACTGAAATATGTAAATTAAGAAATTATCATCTAAATGATTCCGTTTTAGAGTAAATATTTTCTAAGAAATAATGTACATAATAAACTTGAAAACATATCTCGTAAATGGTAATATATACAGCTATTTAAGCTCCAAAGTTAATGTATTCAGTTTTCTCGCTTATAAATAAACTCTGTTAAATGATTCAAGCAGCATGTGATCATTTTAATGTTGTTCTATAATAGATTTTACTAAATAGTTACTTTCTGTGCTTGTAATAATTTGTTTACTTTTTGGATTTTATAGGCATAAAAGATACTTTCACTTTAATAAGCACTTCAATGAAATTTCGTGTTATCAAACTTTAAAAAAAATGTTAACATACATGTGATATTTTTTGTTTGTTGTAACATAAAATAATACTAATCGAAATATTTGTTAAATATGAATTAAAATGAGAATAAAAATTTATTTAGGAAAAATATTCAATGTTTGCCTATTTTGACCGCATATTTATACTCCTATAATGTATCTTTTCTGAATAAAAACTCTTTATAAAATAAAATTTGTATTTAATACGAATAAAATACAAGTACTTGAAAATTAATGAACCCCATCATTGAATTTCAGAAATTTCTCGCTACATTTTAAGAAAAATATTCATTACTCCAACAGCAAAATGTTATAGATTTTGCCTTTCATTAATTAACATTCCGCTGTTACTTGGTCACTTAATTAACTGCTTTTAAAAATTAAAAAAATAATAATAAAATGCTTTACAAAATTGTTATAATTGGCTTTTGATGTTTAAAAATGATTGCATGTATCTGCAGTTTCACATTCATCTGACGCACATTTGTCCACGCTACTGTTATGCTTCCAATCTTACTATTTTACGATCTTTGACTGTATATCTTCGATTAAATCTCAGATATTAATTACAAGTGCGACAGTGTGGCGGTACTTTTTCTCAGGTATTATAATAGTATATGTAGTTTCTTGGTTTATTTCATAACATGAAATATGCGCTCTATCTTATAAAGAAATAATTATCAAAATGTCTCGAGTTTACATCCTGTGTGTGTTATTCTCACGAAAAAGTAAAAATAGCAAAAAAAAAAAAAAAAAAAAAAAAAAAAGGTTAAGTTTTCTATTTTATTTTTCACAAGTTTTTGATTTTTTAAAATTCTGACATGGCCATGGAGACAATGGAAGGAGACATTTACATTTGAAAAATTTTAATGAACACATAATTGAGTAATTGTTGGGTTTATTTATTATTGTTATACACACTTATTTTTGTAATTAAACTGTCGCACAAAAAATCAAAATTGTCAAAATAAAATTGGTTTAAACTGTTGAATTTATAGAAATCAACTTTCTGAAAAACAATGCGCATGAGGAATTTATTACTTATCAAACTTCTCTTTGTACTTGAAACCTCCCTATGCTGCACGCAATGTTTGATAAAAGACCGATAAACCAGACAAAATCAGTGAAAATGGATAGGCCAAAAATTAAATTTTGAATTTTTAACTACTTTGGTTTTCAGATTGCTAAAATGATGCATTTCTTATTATTAAATGCAAAGTTAAAGTTATCTAAAATTTGTATTATAATTATAAATTACCCTTTTCTCGCCTTATTTATACTGACCACTTAGCTTTTACAAACTCCAAATGGAACTATTAAATTGGAAAGATTTAATAACTTCACAAAAGAAAAAAGATTTATATATATAAACAAGTTAAATTGTACGTCAAACGTGACAAATGAGGTGCGTTCGTACTATAACTACTTTTATAAATATTCAGGTCTTGGTGCAATATCTATAGCACTCTTCTGCAAAAATTCCGGATGGTTATAAAATAAGTATCCCTATTTGGAGCTGTCTGTAGCTTGAAGGAATAACCCGAATGAAACCAAAATTGGTACACATACTATTTGAGAAGGGGGAAGAGGATTGGAACAATAAAAAAAAATAATTGCAATAATCGCTGACAGATCGCAATTTTGAGTGTGACATGTAATGGGCAATACAAGAACAAAGAATTAAGGCACAAAACTGGATGGCATACCTAATTTATTGGAAAATGTCACAGTATGTGATTAAGATTTCGCATGGCGGTGCCGATCAAGTTCAGGTTCCACAAGACCATTGTGCTGGAAGACACAATCCAGGCGGTGGACGACGTGCTCAACTGCGGAATATAACGCATCAGGAGTGATGTTTCGCACATGTCGTGATATGCTTTTAAGTCATTGAGGTTTGCGACACCGATCTGGTAAACTCAGAGCAATGTCGTACAACGTTAATGGCAGAAATAACCGCGTTTTGATTTTACTAATGTTTACGACGGCGTTTGCACCGACATTCCCCGTAACGCCATCTGTTGTCGATTATTGTAACTAATTTTTTATTATTCCATACTTCTTCCCCCTTCTGGAATAGTATGTGTACCTATTTTGGTTTCATTCGGGTTATTCCTTAAAGCTACAGACAGCTCCAAATAGGGATACTTATTTTATAACCACCCTGTACATGAATACGCAATTTATTTTATGTGCAGATTTCCATATGATAGATATTAATTTTATTTTATGAAATTAAGTTTCAATACATTCTTACAAACAATTAATTACAATTCTGTTACATTAAAATTATACTATGCGCAAATATCCAATACAAGACAATGTTAAAAAAATCATCGTTATTATTTCACTGAAAAAATGAATTATATCTTCTGTTATTATGATATGATTAATTTCCGTAATAAAATAAGTACATTTTAAGTTGGCAAAATTTTATCTTTTGTTGACATTTACCGAAAATTGCAATGGAAAATTTAAGCCTAGCTTTGAAAATTTCAGAACTTGAAATCCTTATTTAGACTCTTTTTTTCATTTAATATCTATTTCTCCGGAGACTTCTATTAAAAAAACTGTCGGTAGATTATATGACTGCTATAATTAAACAATTTTAGCTAAATATTCGGTTTTTAAATTCAGTAATACGGAAATAATATGACTAAATCTTAATTACTAGCCGCCACTGGCGACCAGTTTGGTCTCCCTTAAATGTATGTTAAACATTGCAACACGTTACATTTATTCATGATTTAATTTTCCCTTAATCCTTCGCCAAATCAGAAGATTCTCATAGACAAATCATGAACTTTTGCGACATGGTAGCATTTCGCATATTTTTGGGGCACATGTGTCACATACGCACGTTGGCGCGATTTTTCCCCCCGCCAATTTGGCGAAACTTTTTTTATGGAAATTGTTGTTTATTTACTTTTTTTTTTTTTTTTTTTTTTTTTTTAGTTCTATAAATTATTTTTGATATGTATATCAATATTTATTTACATCAAACTATCATTTATTTATATCAAACTATCATTTGTTTATTTTTATTTCCTTTTTTAATTATGAGTATTTTTGTGATCCGGGAGCAGATGATAAATCGCCAAATATTGTTCCCATCACCATCATTCATACTACATTAATTTAATTTTAAATTATAAACCTGTCACTCATTTCATTTTAAATACTTAATTTTAATCTAAAATGCTTATATTACATAAATTTAAAATACTTCACACTTTTCATTTAAATAGAAAATAAATAAATAAATAAGAAATATCATAAATCAAAATATTTGATTTCAAAATCAAAGTATCGTTTCTAATTTGTACACGCGATAAATAAAATCTGTATTAGCGATTTTAAAAATGCTAAAAATTTTATTCATTAAATATTACATGAGTTCAATTTACGTCAAGAAAAGGTCCGGAAGGAAGTTGAGTTGTATAGCACATAATTATGGTAAACTTTGATTGTCTCACTGGTGCGAATTATTTTTTTTGACGCGAGGCAGCGGTCCAAAAATTCATTCGCGGAGAACTTGCTTTGCGAATGATTACCTCCATGATTTAATATTTTAAATGTTCACGACGAATCAATCTTTTTTTTTGTTTACTTTCATGAATAGAGAATTTGAACTGTGAACCTAATTTCGACTGAAGTTATTGCAGGATATATACATAATTGAACGTAAGTCATCTCTCAAATATTAATTTATTTGAAACGATCTTTCTGAAAATGTAACTTTTATGCAGTTTTATTCGAAAAAATAATTTTGAATAAAAATGGCCGCCTGACATATGAAAAAGTGAAACGGCCATCCCGGAACTGTTGATGACAGTCACATGACTTACGCTTTTATTTTAGAATTATGATGTAATCACCCTGGCAACCTAGATTAATTAAATATCGTGGGATATCATTTAATTAATTACGTATGATAGGATGTAATAGAATGAAGAAAATCTTTATTAATATCTTTTTAAGTTTTGATTCGATTTTCAAAAATTTGAAGTGTTTCAACAAAATTCTGAAACGATTATGTATATTAAATTACAAACCATTCGGTTGGGTAGCTTTTGCGCTGTTATATGCGGACAGACGGACGGACCAGACAACGACTATTATGTGCTACGTATTTATATAATTACGAAAACTCCCCCCAAAATGGCTTTATTTCTCTCAAACTACTTAACGATGGCATGCATCTATACTACTTTTTCTTTAATTATTTTCTGTGTCCACGATGGGAGACTATTTTGGCTAGGGACAAAATTTATAAGCTATTTCCTTAGTAAAAATAAAACCATTTTTGAAAAATACATGGTGGTTATAATATAAGTATCTCTATTTGGAGCTGTCTGTAGCTCGAAGGGATAACCCGAATGAAACCAAAATCGGTACATTTACTATTCGAGAAGGGGGAAGAAGAATGGAACAATAAATAAAAAATAATTGCAATAATCACCGACAGATGGCGCTATTGAGCGTGAAATTTAATGTGTAATACACATATAAAGAATTAAGGCGTCAAACAGGCTGGCACACCTAATTTATTGGAAAATGTCACAGTGAATGTGGTTACGATTTTGCATGGCGGTGCCGATCATGTTCCGGCTCCACATGGCTATTGTGCCGGAGGATACAATCCATGCGGTGCACGATATGCTCAACTGCGGAATGTAAGGCATCAGGAGTAATGTTTGCACATGTTGTGATATGCGGTAAAGTCATTGAGGTTTGCGAAACCTCCATAGTACACAATATTACACATTACATTTCACACTCAAAAGCGCCATCTGTAGGCGATTATTCCAATTAATAATTTTTATTGTTCAATTCTTCTTCCCCCTTCTCGAATAGTAAGTGCACCGATTTTGGCTTCATTCCTGTTATTCCTTCAAGCTGCAAGCAGCTCCAAATAGAGATACTTATATTATAACCACCCGGTATTAAATTAAAACTTAATTACAGACTTTTAATTAGTTATTATTGAAAAAGAAACTGCAAATAAATAAATAAATAAATAAATAAATAAAAATAAAATAAAATAAAATAAAATAAATAAATAAATAATTTAAATGTCAGTGAAATGAAACGTTGGATTTTAGATGTAGGGGCGTCCACGGAGAAGTCTTTCGTCTATTTCGACTATTACTTTCGACTATTTCGACTTTATTCATTAAATGATTAAAGTTTTATATAAAATTTATTTTGTCAGAAATGTGTTTAATATCTTACTTAAAACTTAAATATACTTATGAATGAAAATATTAGGAAAATTTGCTACATTTCCTAATATGTATTCGTTTGGGACCGTAAAAAGTACATATTCCTGAGAATGACTTGGTTCTGATTTGCGTATTTGTATACTTTGGAATCAATTTTGTGTTAAAAAAGTTTACCAATATGAGCAAAAAGTGACCGTAGCAACACCATAGCAAACCAAAACACACTTTCTTCAAATGAAGAATTTTCGGATGGAGGTAAACGGCAAAAGCATTTCAGAAATGCAATACATTAATTCAGTTCTTCAATTTATTGGTATTCTTTGAAGAAGGTGACTAAATTTTAAAAACTTAACTCTGTGAAATGTGCATATATGTTTTATTAAGTGAATTTTAAATACTCTTATAATACGTACGCTTAACAGCATCATGAATTTTAAGAGGAATATACCATTAATAAAAATTAATAACACACGATTATTTTCACATACAATTAATTACAGCCCTATCAAGTATTAAAATTAGTCAGATATGGCGGTCGGTACATGAATTTCAAATACTGTTACATTTTACTCCTACTAGTTTAATTAATATGAAAAAATGTTTCAGAAAATATATTTAATGACTCTTTATTATTATTTTTTTTATTATTATTATTTTTATTAGTAGTAGTATTTTGCTTATGTTTATTTATTACGCCATAAAATATAACAATTTTTCATTACTGATGGCAAATTACTTTTAAATTCCGTTTGATTTGTAACAAGAATAATAGGAAATGTATACGGCAGAATAATGTTATCAATGTTATAATGATCAATGTTATAATGATCAATGTTATAGTGTTATTTTTGTATACGTTTAGTTTTTGCTGAACTAAATATAACAATCAGTCATTTCTGACGTATGACAAGAATATTTTTATCTGTTTGCGTAAAATAAAAAAAAAGAAATATGCATCAGAATATGAAGTAAATCAATCTAAACTGCGAAAAATCAATAAAACGCTCCAGTTCAAGAGCAAATTTTTCCTTTGTAAACGAAGCTACATATAAATCGCAATACTTTTGAAGATAATGAAGCAATTATTGTGAATGGATTTATATGACTGCATGACAAATGATTTTTTTTTTTGTGTTTATGAATTCATTGCCTGTGAAACTTTTTATGTGACTAAATTTATGATGTCATTTCCTGATCAATAAAACGAGGTAGTGCTATTGTTTTAATATACAGGGTGTTTCACAAAGGACCCCTAACTTTAAAAATCAATAACCCGGAAACGGTTATAGATAGAAACATGAAACCAGTGGTATGTATAATAAACAAATCGTAAGAATCTTATACATAAATCTCAAAATTTATTTAAAAATAGTACCGGCAGATGGCGAGCGTTAAGATGGCTGCTGAGAGCGTTAAGAATCCTTCTACACAGAGTTCAGAAGCATAGAAAGACTTGCCGTTGAAGATTTCGCCATTGAAATCTGATCGCTATTAGCTTATAGTGAAAATACTTACGAAAGTGATGTATACCGTGGAGGAACATGAGTTTTTTGTGTTGGAGTACCACCGATTAAATCAGAGTCCTACTGACTCAAGGAGATGTTTTCAAACACGATTTTAAGTCGTAAAAAGCCCAGATGGGAAACAATTCGTGCGCTTTTCAAAAAATTTCAACAAACAGACCGGTGATATACAGCAGAGAGTCAATGACAATTTCATTCTTCGTTTGCGATAAGTCTGTTGTGTAAAAGGTGCACCTTTTGAATCACTTTTGATACGCCTATTTACCGCAGCACTATCTATCGGCGCTATTTCTAACTAAATTTTGAGATTTATGTATAAGATTCTTACGATTTTTTTAATAAACATACTACTGGTTTCATGTTTCTCCCTATCACCGTTTCCGGGTTATTGATTTTTAAAGTTAGGGGTCCTTTGTGAAACACCCTGTATGTTTCAGGATTTAATTTAATTAAACTTAATACCTTTAAATGCTAAGGTATCTTTAAATGTCTGGTAGATCAGTAGTCAGCGCGTTACGTTGCCACCCTGCAGGTCTAAGGTTCGGTTCTGAATTTGAGCAACACACACTCAACACTTTCTTCTGACGTACCCATCAGTGTAGCCACGTTGAAATACAGACATAGTCAGGTGTCAGTTTAAAAACACTGTTTATTCAAATCAAATTGGGAAGAGCTGCGATGGAGTTTTTTTAATTTAGCCTAGTCTACTCTGCAGTTAACAATAAATTAGTCCTTAGATCAACACTCAATAACACAATAAATGCAAGATTACTAATCGAGAACTCACTTAGGTGTAAACACTGGCAGCTCAAATGACAATTACTAATAGCTTCGCGATCAAGCACGGCTACTGTTGCAAGTTAGCTCACAATTTTACTAACTATCTAAATGTCAGTAATAACCGTTTGTTGCCAATCAACTTTATTGCACTGTAATCAAAGTTTACTCTTACCAGAACTAGAATTTAGATGCTTCGATACCTCAAAACACGTGGCGAACTTTAATTCCACAACAGTAGACTGATCTTGTAATCCTAAATAGGAAGGTCTCGATCAAGACTTTCGACATCAACTTTCGCTCCTGCTTTTGTACTCTGCAGATTGACCTGCGTAACCTAATTTACATAAACAACAGTAAAAACAACTAACCGCAGATTTCGAGAGTTAAAAACACACTTCGGAAAATTAAAGTAAAAGGAAGGATAGATGTCTTTTTTGCGCACACAAGTTAATATCGACAGAAAGTTCTCACTCAAAAAACTAGACTCTTAGGAAAGTTACTATTTCCTTATACTTTTTGTGGGTCGATGAAATGATTACCAACCTCGCTTGGGAGCTGAACACTGGGTGTTCTTCGTTAGACGGAACACGTGACCAGGCCATATGCTTTATAGCACCTCAGGACCTATCGGCAAGAAAGCAGATTTAGACGTTGACGACCATGATCTTTAATAGATTGTAAGGCCGCAGACTTTACTTTAATTTAATGCGTTTAAATAATAATTTTAAATCAGTCACTATTGAAAAATAACAATGGAATTTAAAATATTTTTATAATTATTACTTGTAATAATATAAAACAAGGACGAAAAATCAGGCATAGGAATTGGAATATAAAACACTAATAGAATATTATTAAGAAATTTCATTTTTTTATAACGTGAAATGGAATATATAAATAAAATACACCCAAAACGATATTTTCCCCATAAACCATAATGTAGCAGAATTCTTTCGTGCGCCCCTGTAAACGAAATATAAATGCTACATATTTCATTTTCGATAGCGACCATTCGATAATGAATCTCATAAACCTATATAAAAATTACATGTCAATCGGAGTATATTTTCCCGAATTAGAGCATGTCCAGACAATCAGGAAAATTTAAATACATAAACACTTTTAACTATATTGTAAAGTGTTAAAAAATTAAAAGATTTATACCACAAAATAAAGTAAAATGATACAAAATTATTTTTTCTAAATTAATTATAACTCACTTCTGAGGGGAGACAAGAATAATTAATTTTTTTTATTATTATTAAAAATAAAAAACACTTATTATTAAAATATTAATAATTTAACAATTATTATTAAATTAATAATATTATTAAAAATAAAGTACATTTTTTTTTTGAAAAAGGAATAAAATACTATATTGTTTTGTAAACGAAGTTACACATAAATCGAAATGCTTTTTAGAGATTATGAAAGCAATTATCGTGAATAGATTTATGACTGAATGGAATTTTTTTTTTAAATTTATGTATTCATAGCACATGAAACATTTTTATGTGGCTAAATTTATTTTGTCTTTTACATGATCAGTAAAACCAGATGCTGTTAATGCTTTAGTAAAGCTTTCGAGATTTAATTTAACTAAACCTAATATCTTTAAATAGTCATTTTAAATCAGTCCCTAGTGAAGAATGGGAAAATAATTATTATAAATATTATTAGGGGAACGTCGGATAGCCGCGGACGGCGGGTAACTGCGGACATTTCAGTTTCTAAGAAATTCCAAGTGTTGCGTAAATAAAGAGTTATTGTGAATGAACGCCCTCTAGAGTCGAAACAAATACAGTTTAATTGCGACGTGGGCGCCGAGTAAGTTAGTCGTGAGTGAGTGTTTTGTTTTCGTCAATAAATTTTCGAAAAAACGAGACAGAATGCATCATATGCGGAGAAACATTTGAAGAAGACTGGGTTCAGTACCAGGAATGCAAAGACTGGGCCCATGCAGATTGTGTTTATATAGATGCATCGGATTTTTATTATAATTGTGATGTTTGTAAGGCCAAAAAATGGTTGGGGCACCATTGATAATTATGTCCGGGCTACCCGCTGTTTCTTGTGACGCTAAAAAAATACGACCAAACTATTTTCAGTATATTTCGTTAAATAACTCCATATTATTAGCAATGTTTAATTAAAATCATTAAAGAAGTTCGTAATTTTATTTTAAGTATAAAATAAAGACAGAAATTTCATTCATTTGTTTTTTATTTTCAATTTATCCAAGTGTCCAGGGCTACCCGATCTTCCCCTATAATTTTTTTCTGTAACACTATAAAGACATTTCAAACTCATATACCACACAATAAAGTTAATAGCACAAATTTGTTTTTCTGAAACAAATATAACAATCAATCAATTCTGACGTATGACAAGATTTCTTTAGTAAAAAAAAAAATTATATTAGACCAGGAAGTAAATCAACATAAACCACAAAAAATGAATAAAACTCTCCATTGGAAAAGGAAATTTTCCCTTTGTAAACGAAGCTACATATAAATCGCAATACTTTTGCAGATAATGAAGCAATTACTGTGAATAGATTTATGACAGCATGACAAATGATTTCTTTTTATATTTATGTATTCATTGCCCGTGAAACAGTTTATGTGGCTAGATTTATGATGTCATTACGTGATCAATAAAAGAGGTGATGTTAATGTTTTATTAAATCTTTACGGATTTAATTTAACTAAAGCTAATCTTAAAATAATGAATAACGCATTTTTATTTAAAGTATTAACTAGCTGACCCACCCGGCGTTGCCCGGGCTCGTGATAATAATAAAAAAAAATCAAGTTTTTATTATTTTATATATTTAACCAAATTTTGTGTGAAATTATATTTTAAAATGTTTAGTGTTAAAATGTTTAGTGACAAAAGCGCTCATTTTCTTATCCTTTTAGTCCGAAATCTTTGAAATCGTTATTGGTTATAAATAAAACGGTTTTACAGCCCGTGTAAAAATATCGTGAAAAAATATTGTTATCTAGTTGTAAAAGAAATGTTTTCTTCTCACTTTTTTGTTCCTTTCTTTGTTTTCGCGTCGGCTCCTTCAACATAGCAATAAAAAAATAGTTCTCATCTTCCAAACTCTTCAAAATTTCAATCGGTTATCAATATAACTGTATCCAAACTTTCTTTAAAATTTAACGAAAAAATATGCATATTTAGTTGTGAAAACATAAGCTTTTAACGCAATGGCCATATTACGCCATCCGTTTTCAATCTCCCTAGGCTAAACAGCTCTAGGTTAAACAGGTGAGGGCTAAACACATTTCCCGTTTCTGAGGGTAGAAGCCTTCAAAAAACGTTGAAGCATCCGCAAAGAGACGATTTTCATGTGAAAACGAGAGCTAATTTGACAGAATGCGCTTTTCGCTTTAAATATACAGATAATTTTTATGCGTCAATTCAACGTACAATATACTTAAATAAAATTTCGTAACAATATTTTCGAGTAAATTTACGTCATAACGTTACTCCTTATTTAAATAAAATTTAAACGGGTAGCTGATTAATTATAAACAAGAATGAAAAGTAATGCGTCAAGCATAGATTATGAGACTCTCTCCAACACTAACATAATATTAATATAAAAACTTTCATTTTTTTTTCATACAATGAAATCGATTTTTACGTCTCTGTAAATTAACGATAAAAGCTACGCCTCCATAATCTATAGAAAACGTGTTGTAATGCACCTCAGTGATACTTTTTAATTTCTCTATGGTTGAAATATTATAACATAATTAAAATGCATGTATATGATTTATAGAATTTAGACACAACGCGTAGTACACTGAAAATTAGATAAATGCATAAAATATATACCACAGCGGAAGACGCACTTCCAGCAATTATCGATCGACACTGTAACCGAATTCTTTTGTGCATCTCTGTAAACGAAAGATAAATACTATGCACTACATAATCTGTAGAAAACATGCAGCAGTGCACTTCAGTTATCCCTTTTAAATTCATTATATTTTAAGTATCATAACATCATTAAAATGCAACGAAACCGATTTTTCCCTACATCATAATGAAATAAAATTCTTTTGTGGGTCTTTGCGAGATATAAATGCTACTGATTCTATAACCATTAGAAAACATGTTGTACACGACTTTAGTGATGTATATCAATCTCCTTATACTTTAAATATCCTAACATAAATAAAATGCACCATAAGCGATTTTTTCCAAGATACCATATTTTACCGGAATTCTTTTGTGTGTCCCTGTAAAAGAATTATAAATGCTACACACTTCCTTTTTAATGCCGAAAGTTTTATAGTCAACATAAAAAAAAAAAAAAAAGATTACATGGCAATTCTATTATATTTACGATAGTTAAAGTACGGACAAACGACCGGGCAAATCGAAACTATAAACACTTTTCAACTATGTTGTAAAGTGCTAAAAAGTTTTAAGTATGTTTGAAAAATGTTTTATTATTTTCTATTTGTCAAATAAGGCAACATTATGGTAATATTAGTTAAAGCTGTCTCTTATATAATTTAAATAAATACAATATTGTAGAAATGTTGATATAATGTTGGTTCAGTATTAGGTTGTGTACGACTTATAATTGTTTGTTCATATTCATTTTTCATTTCACTAATATTTAAGTGAGAAATGCTGCCAGCGGCGTTAGAAATTTTAGAAATTTTTTAATGCTTTTTTAATTTATTGTTATTTATATTTATTGCATTGGAAGATTAAAATTTTTAGTTATGTAATTTGGGGATTTATTATGTTATACTAGGTTTTGCACTACTCTATCCATATGCACTTTGTAATTAGTAGTTCAGTTACATTGTAGTCAAAAGAATCAACAAATATATAGTTAGAACGTTTGAAAAAATAACAAAATCTGCATAAAACTATTTAAACCGAGCAGAACATGTCTTAAGCCATGCCACCTGTCTCAGGTCGATTTTTTCCATCTTTGTTGGTTTTGTAATTTTTGCTTGAGTTTTTTGAGATTTCTAGTTTTGTGTTCAAGTGGTTATACAGGTTTTATTTGACTTTTGTGCTGTTGGTTCTGCAAAAGATATATCATTTGAGTTTATCATTAAATTTATATATATATATATACATATACGTGTGTGTATGTGTGTGTGTGTGTATAAAATCTATTAGTATTTTCAATGAAAAAATATGATTTTCACCTATGTTCTGTAACACGGGAAACCCGGGTTGGATCCCCCAGTGCCGATAAATGTCAAACTGGAGTACAGTATATCCCATTTTGTATTTGTTCATTCATAAAATCCTATAAAATAAACTTTCCTTCTGAATATACCATTTGTAGTTGAAAATAAATCACAAAAAGCATAAATTGAACGAAATAAAATGAATGGCTTGTAAAATGGTGAAACATGAATTATGAAACAACTGACAAAGAATATTTTAGCCAAGTTTCAAGAAAAAGAAAACATGCAATCTAGAAAATTTCTCCACGCGAAAAAAAGAAAGCACAATAGCTTAAATAGTAAATAGCCATTTTGCAATGAAGGGATTTGCATCTGTACTTCTTCAGAAGAAAATTCTTCCAGAAAAACTTTCTGAAGCTTTGGTATCACACATTACATAAATTGTTTCTGTTCTCACTTACTTCTGTAACGTTCTTTTTTTTTAAGAAACTCATTTTAAAGCACATTGTCTTCAACAAAAATCATAGTTTTATTGATTTAAAATTCAACTGAGAAAATTTATAAAAGGAATGAAACCGAATTCATATAAAATCTAATAAAATAAACATTCTTTCTAAATATAGTATTTTTAGTTGAAAAAATATCACAAAAAGCACAAATTGCACGAAATAAAAAGAATGGCTTGCAAAACGTTGAAACATGAGTTGTGAAACAACTGGCAAAGAATATTTTATACAAGCTCCAAGGTGAAGAAATCCTGTAATCAAGAAACTTTCTCCGCGAGAACAAAAGAAAGCACAATAGCTTAAATAGTAAATAGCCATTTTGCATGCAAGTGAGTTGCTTCTCATTTGTATTGCCAAAGAAGAAAAGGTCTTCAAAAAAACTTTCTGAAGCTTTCGTATCATACATTATAAAAATTATTTTGTTCTCACTTATTTCTGCAACGTACTTTATCTTTAAAAAAATTCATTTTGAAAGCAGATTATGTTTGAAAAAGTTCATAGTTTTACTGATTTAAAATTCAGTAGAAGTAATTTATAAAAGAAATTAGCTAAACCGAATTCATATAAATCCAATAAAATAAAATTTCTGTCTGAATATACAATTTGTAGTTGATAATATATCACAAAAATCATAAATTGCACGAAATAAAAAGAATAGTTTGTAAAACGCTGAAACATGAGTTGTAAAACATCTGGTAAAGAATCTTTTATCCAAGTTCCATTGTAAAGAAAACATACAATCAAGAAACTTTCTCCACGAGAATAAAATAAAGCACAATAGCTTAAATAGTAAATAGCCATTTTGCATGCAAGTGAGTTGCTTCTCATTTGTGCCGAAGAAGAAAAAGTTTCTAAAGCTTTCGTATCATACATTATAAAAATTGTTTTTGTTCGCAATTATTTTTGCAACGTACTATATCTTAAAAAAATTCATTTTGAAAACAGATTATGCTCGAAAAAAATCATAGTTTTACTGATTTAAAATTACAGTAGAAATGTAATAATCAGTAGAAATAATTTATAAAAGAAATTAGCTAAACCGAATTCATATAAAATCCAATAAAATAAACTTTCTTTCTGAATATACAATTTGTAGTTGAAAATATATCACAAAAACCATAAATTGCACGAAAAAAAAAAATGGCTTGTAAAATGGTGAAACATGAGTTGTAAAACAACTGAGAAAGAATATTTTAGCCAAGTTCGGAGGAGAAGAAAACATGCAATCAAGAAACTTTCTCCACCAGAACAAAAGAAAGCACAATAGCTTAAATAGTAAATAGCCATTTTGCATGCAAGTGAGTTGCTTCTCATTTATATTGCTGAAGAAGTAAAGGTTTCCGGAAAAACTTTCTGAAGCTTTCGTATCATACATTATAAGAATTGTTTTCTGTTCTTACTTACTGCTACAACGTTCTTTATTTTAAGAAATTAGTTTTGAAAGCACAATGTGTTCGAAAAAAAATCATAGTTTTACTGATTTTGAATCCAGAAGAAGTAATTTATAAAAGTAATTAAAACGAATTTATATATTCCTGCTACTTAGGCTCTTGCATTTTAGTTTTTTTTTTTTTTTAGATATTAAAGAAGCTGTTACTATGCGTTTTTGTATGTAATATATTTTTATTTAAAAATAATCTATAACAGGTATCTGAATCCCAATCAGATCTACAAATTTTTGAAAGCGAGCTATGATTCATTTTTATACAGAAGAAAAGATTTCGATTACAGATGATTAATTCGTTTGAACTTGAAAATATATATATATAAAAATTGTTCAGCGTTTATCGCCGGTTAGTATTTCAAAACAAAATTAAAACTTCATCAATACATAAATAAAATAATATAAACAAATCACAAATATAACATATATGAAATCCTAATTACGCGCTGAAAATGAACACTGAAATCATTAGAATAAAGAAAGCTGTTGTAAGAGACTATATCATTGGCGATTTCTTCGGTTATTAAACCTGGCATACGACTAATACGAAAGTATAGTGTTTAATAAATTTCAAAATTTTGAATGTAATATTGAATGTAAAAAATCTATTAGAGTTTCTAATTAAGAAAAATGTTTTTAACCAATGTTCTTTGGGCTGAGCAGTACGTCCTGTAACCTGGAAATCCCGGGTTGGATCATCTAGTTTTTTTTTAACAGCAAGTTAATTCCGATCAGATCGTGGCATTTTGGAACGTGAGTTCTGTATCATGTACATTGCTGGAAGAGAAGACATGTCTTCAAAACTTTTTTGAAGCGTTGATATCATACAGGGTGTTCCATAAGTCCTTGACGCATTTTAAAATTCAATAAAGGATCAAGCAATTGGTGTACGAGACTGCGATTTGGACGAAAATGCTTCTTATGATCTGTAATTTTGATCTGCAATTTTAAGCAAATAAAAAAAAAAAATATTCCAAAAATTTCTCATAGATGGTTCTGGAAAGCTATCGAATAGGTATAGTGCCTTTATACATAACAATGGCGAAAGACGCACAATGTGTATGCATTGTTTTTGTCCAAACTGTGGCTAGAACTTAACAATACTCGCCCTCCTGAGTTCGATTAGATGAATGAGGACGGATATAGGCGTATCATAAACTTTTGGAATGTGGGTTGTCATAGTTTGAACAAAAACTGTGAATACGTATTGTGCGTCTCTCGTTATTGTTATGTATAAAGGCATTCTAGCTATTCGATAGCTTCCCAGAAGCAGCCCCATCTAAGAGAAATTTTTGGAATTATTTTTTTTAAACAAAATTTGCAGTCATAAGAAATATGTTCATCCGAACCGCACTCTCGTACGCCAATTGCTTGATCTTTTATTGAATTTTAAAATGTGTCAAGCACTTTTGGGCTACCTTGTATATTATAAAAACTGTTTTTTGTTCTCACTTAAATTTACGACGTTGTTATGTTCGAAAAAAAAATCACAATTTTACTCAGTTACAGCAAGAGTCTCACGTTATTTTGATCATCTGCCTGCGTCCATGGTCAAGAATATAGTTAGGTACTGTAGGCGAAGATCCTTAATGCAGTGCTGTAGAGTTTAGTTCAGTTTATTTAATATATAAAACTATTATACATTTTGTAGACAAATTACATAACTTATTAATTAGAACACAACAATTAATATTCTGTATTATCTTACATTGAACGAATTTGTGCTAATTTACTCGTTATAATATATTTACAGAAAAAGTAAATATATTTAATGCATTGTTATGAATGAAAACTTTCATTATTAATAATTTGAATTTTACTAATAGATTAAATAAATAGAAACGATACATATGCATTTATATTCCGTATAAAAATAATTAACAAAATATTGTATATTCCGGTATAATATACTCACGATATGACATTACGTGTAATAATTATTATCATATATTTTTTAGTAATTGGTTAAAAAAAATCCTTGCTTTCTGTCATCATTGTTTACAACTTTTTCTCTATCGCCTGTATTCTTCACTATTGCTTTCTATTTCTGTAGCTTTCAAAACATTTAGGATAGAACAAATTAAAATAATAATTGCTATAAATAAAAATCATCTGTATATATTACCAATTTTTATAAGCAGATATTATGTAGATAGTCATAAAAAACATGAGTCATTAAAAAAATGGCCAACAGTTTTCATAAAAACCATCACTATATAATTACGTATTTTCGTATGCGTTCTGGAGCGTCCTCAGTTGTAAACGTTAAAACCTCTGTGCTGCCGATTATTAGATTTTTGGGGATGGTGACTCATGTTTTTAATGATTATCTATATAATGTCTGCTTATAAAAAATGGTAATATATACAGATGCTTTTTATTTATGAAATACAGACATTAACTCATTTTAAGCTATAAATATATCTTTATATTGTAATAATTGACAGTTTTTAAAACATCATAAATAGGATCTTACATTAAAATATTAAAATAATTCTCATATCACTGATTAACATAAAATGCTTTAAACTTTTGAATATGTTATATGAAGAATGTTATAGTTCGATTCCTTTCATGAGTAAATTATGGCAATCGAAATTAAATATATTTAATGCATTGTTATGAAAGAAAAATTTCAAAAATAATATGGTAAAACAAAGTGTTTTTTTTTAAATAGGTAAAAATAATACTGTCAACATTTTCTCTGTTCATCGTATTCAACATTTTCGCTTTCTATTGACAACATTTTTCTATTTACTGTATTAAACCTTTTTGCTTTCTATTTTAGATTCCAAAAATTTAAACTTAAGAAAGTTGGAATTCTAATAGCCAGTTTTTAAAACGACACAGATGTCGTGTAGACATACTAACTTTAATTTAAGGGAATGACTCTTATGGCATTCGCCCACACAAAAATATTATTACTACTAGACCGGGAGGCAGCAGCACAGATAATCACCTCATCGAGTTCACGGCTGAAATTCTAGAATTAGTTAAAACTCCATTCGCATATTAAAACGCAATCGGTCTGCCAAGTCATATCTTGGTGGAAAACACGCGAAAACCCGATTTTAGCGGTTGACTCGTAGGTTTACCATTGTGTTTTCCTGCACCCAGTTCTCCATGTTTTCACACTTTTGGGTGCAGGAAAACACAATGGTAAACCTACGAGTCAATCGCTAAAATCGGGTTTTCACGTGTTTTTCACCAAGATATGACTTGGCAGACCGATTGCGTTTTAATATGGGAATCGAGTTTTAACTAATTCTGGAATTTCAGCCGTGAACTCGATGAGGTGATTGTCTGTGCTGCCGCCTCCTGGTCTATACTTGTTTAACCCCTTCGAGACCATGGGTGCATATATGCTACTTCAAAAGGTGCGTATATGCAACTGTTTTTGGTGCTAGTAATAAACAAAAGTAATAGTTGCGTTATTTAAATAGGGCATTTTCGTGATTAAATAAGTAAAAGTAACTGTTTAAAACAAAGTGGTGCCAAAGAAGTATAATTCGTGTATGAGACGGTGGTTTCGAAGGGGATAATATGTTATTATGAAAATTTCGTTTTGTGACAATTTTACACGAATAGTATAATATAAAAATGATATTCATTTATATTTAGATCTATTATAAATCTTTTCAATTTAATAGTATTTTGATGACCATTTTGCATTAATTTCAAACTATACAACTTGCACTGCAGCATAAATGAATGTTTCAATCTCCATGTTTTGCTAAATTTACAAAAAAACGATACTCCTTTAAATTTGCGGACAATTTGCAGACTTTAGTAACAAAGCATTTTGATAAAAGTTAACTTGATTTCTAATGGGGAAAAATGTTTCTTTAGAAAATATTATTAGATAGATAAGAAAGTAATCCTCTTATGAATTCGGAAGCTGATTAAACACCAGCAAATATCAGAGATAACGTGAGATTAGAATCCTTAAATGTGCTTTATGATGAGGTTCTTTTATAGGTCGGAATTTTTTGTACTATTACGTTATTACTTTTTTTTTTGACACATTAAATTAACGATTTTTATCGTACGTGACCTAATAGATTTTAAAATTGGGTAGTTAACATCGATTCGGAATCAATGTACAATTTATATACATAACAGGGTACAATTATCGCATACGAACCAGTGGTTAGCCAAAAGAGTAATTATTTTGCCGGGCGTGGTAACTCGACGATTGTGGCGAGATTTTGCTTCGTATGGCAATCTGGTAGACCAGACCATGCGTATATATAATCAAAGTCTCATTTAATAAGATCATTGAGATTGTAAGGGATATAAATTGTGAGGAATTTAAAATTTCTATTAAGAACAAAAATCATCGTTTCATAACCACTGCATGCTTTCTTCCGTTTATATAATATTAAATTTTTATAACAAAATAAAACTGTTGTTTATTTATTGCTAAATCTGTTGTTTATTTATTAATAAAACTGCTGTTTATTTTACAACAAAATGAACCGTTTCATAATAAAATAAAACTAAGATGCATTTTCACACAGGTATTCGAAAACAAACTTTTCTCAAGAATATAACTTAAAAAAATCTCGGCAACCCCGATGACTGTGATTATCTACTCCCATTAATGAACAGTTAGTTATGAATATAAATAAATTAATACCGAAATTAAACTTCCTTAATTCAAGAGAAACCATGTAGGTCATTGCACGTGTCACGGTACGTGCAGTGCACGTATAACGTCAAGCCACGTCATCGTTACAGCGTTTTGCGATAAGTAGAAAAAAATATCTTGTATAAAATCATCTACAGGCCGTTTATCAAATCACACTTCAGAAATTTCCTTTTGAACGCCATGGATTAGCAACATATATACTAATTTAAAAAAATAGAACTTGTGAGCATAATGTGGGGTATATTTTGTTCAAATCTCACTTCACTTCGACTCATTCAATAAACTGCGCAGAACATTCAACTGTGAAAGTTTAATTACATTTATCTTTATCTATGTGTAGTGTATGTTTACGTGTTTTCGTAAAGATAGAAAAACTTGTATGTAACCTGTTTAGCTGACATACGGTACATTTTATTATAACTAAGTAATAAAATACAAATTTTCATACATGTAAAAAAACATGCAAACATTGTCTGAATTCAATTATATTTTTTTTCTCTCAGTAACAAACTTCTTCTATTTGAACAAGCTTTCCTTAGCTAATCTTTCTAATCTTTTCTTTTTTAGCTTTCTCTTCTAGGAATAAAATATTACATATTATTTTAAATATTGTAGTTTTTTTTAAAATTATTTCACTAGTAAATTCGTGACATTTTTATCACACATTGAAGTTATATTGTGAGTACAGCTTTTTTTCTGTTTTTGTTGGATGTTTTTGTATTTTTATCTAATATATAAATATATTTTCTACAAAAATCAATAATTTTTTTTTTTAATAATACTTATTTAAGAACCTCCATCTAATTATCTACTGTTATTAATCTTCTAAATTCCTTCAATTCTCCCTATACTCTTCTTTACTAAAATTGCGAAATAATATTTGTTTTCACAGAAATTCGGAACATAAACTGCTCTTCTGCAACACATAAACATCATCTCTAGTACTATAACAGTCCATTCACTTACATTTTAAACAAATTCGAAAAATATTATTTCATACGGATCGATAAAATAATTTTTTTTTTAAATATTATAAAAAGCTTTTTTATAATAATTTTAGTAAATGTCAAGTAAGTCATATAAATATTCTTGACATGCGGAAATGTTTTTTAATTATTTTACTGGTAAATTCGTGAAATTTTTAGTCACACATTGAAGTTGTATTGTTACTACAGCTTTTTTGTTTTTGTTTTTGTTGGGTTTTTTTTTTTTGTATTTTTATCTAATATATAAATGTATTTTCTACAAAAATCAATAAATTTGCTTTTTTGATAATACTTATATATGAAATTCCATATAATTATTAATTTTCTAAATTCCTTCAAAAAATTCTCCCTATACTTTTCTTTACTAAAATTACGAAATAATATTTGTTTTCACAGAAATTCGGAACATAAACCGCTTTTCTGCGACACATAAACATCATCTCTAGTACTACTTTTCCTTTTCATCACCGATACATGCCAATACAATATAGGAACTAATCTAGGTATTTTATTCCCGACACACTGATAGTTTCAATGCCAGTTTGTCTTTTGCCTCGGGGGAGGAGACCGCAGCATTCACGACCTATGTTCGTTCACTCTCCCCGCTGAGGAGATGACTTATCTTTGATTAAATGAACCAGATGTACAATATATAAGGTGTCTGTAACACGGAGTTTTGCGAAGAAATGTTGAAGGTAGTTTATTCAAGAAAAGGAACAGATACTAAATATCATTCGGCATATAAAGTGTTTTTATCAGGCTGTGATCTAATGTGATGGAATATAAAAAATGATGTATTAAGGTGGATAATTTTTTTTTTGGTCAAGTTTTTCCTAGTTTACTTTAATACTAATTGTACATTTAACTAACAATAGTAGTCTTTGAACGTATAAAAGTAGTTTTATACGAACAAATAAAACAAGGACAACAGAAATGAATTTTTTTTTACTAAATGAACCAGATGTACAATATATAACGTGTTTGTATCACGAAGTTCTGCGAAGAAGTATTGAAAGTAGTTTATTGAAGAAAAGGAACAAGATACAAAATATCATTCGGCGTATAAAGTATTTTTATCAGGTTGTGATCTAATATGCTGGAACATCAGAAATGGTGTGTTATGGTAGATATTGTTTTTGATCACGTTTTTCTTAGTTTATTTTACCAGTAATTGTACATTTTGCTAACAATATCAGTCTTTGAACGTATAAAAGTCATTTTACATGAACAAATAACACATTGAATTATCTTTGATTAAATGAGCCAGATGTATTATATATAAAGTGTCTGCAACACAGAGTTTTGCAAGGAAATGTTGAAGGCAATTTATTCAAGAAAAGAATCAAGATGCTAAATATCATTCAGCATACAAACTGTTTTTATGAAGTTGTGATAAAATATACTGGAACATCATAAATGATGTTTTATGATGGATGTTTTCTTTTGGTCGAGTTTTGCTTAGTTTGTTTTAATACTAGTTTTACATTTTACTAACAACGTGTAAAAGTCATTATACGCGAACAAATAACATAAGTACAAAGGGAATGAATTATCTTTGATTAAATGAACCAAATATACAATATATATGGTATCTATAACACAAAGTTTTGCGTAGAAACTTTTAATACAGTTATGCAACAAAAAGAACAAGGTACTAAATATCATTAGGCATAAGTGTTTTTTTTTATTAGGTTGTGATGTAATGTGGTTGGAATACAAAAGTGATTTTTTTGGTTGTTGTTTACTTGCTTAGTTTTTTCTTAGTATATTTTAATATTAGCCGTACATTTAACTAACAAGAAATGTCTTCGATTGTATAAAATCAAATTTACATGGAAAACATACAAGGAATAATCCGTATAATAATAAGTGTATAATATTAGTATCATATCACCAAAAAATATTTATTACTTTTCTTACTATAGCTATTTTTTTTATTATTACTTTGTGGTTGTCTGTAAGACAAATGCTTTTTTCCTGCAGATTTCAATGCTTTAATTTTAATATTTTAAGACAAATTCTATGAAGACAATAATACTTAAAATATTTTCGTTTAACTTTATCTTCTTAATTAAGTTTCTAAATTATCTGATTTTTCTAATATTTTCTACATTTCCTTCATCATCAAGAAATGGTAATAATGCCAATTAGTTGTTTTTACACAAGTTACTTAACGAAACGTTATCCCTGTCTTTCTGCAACACATAAAAATTCTTTATAGAACTAGGTTTTCATTTTCATGGAGAATACATGCCAGTACAACATGGGAATTAATCTAACACTTTTATTCCAATCACATTGAGAGTTTCAATGTCAGTTTGTCGTTTGGCTCAGGAGAGGAGACCACATCATTCATAACTTGTGTTCGTTCACTTTCCTTACTGTGGAGATGACTTATCTTTGATTAAATGAACCAGATATACAACATATAAGATGCCAGTTGAGTTTTGTAACGAAATGTGAAATGCAGTTTATTCGTTAACAAAAGAAACGAGATATTAAATGACATTCACTGTATAAAGCGTTTTTATCAGGTTGTTGTATAATGTGCTTTATTATTATAAATGCTGTTTTATGAAAGATACATATTTTGTCACAATTTCCATTTTTTTTCAGTATTTATAGTATATTTAGCTAATAATAGACGTATTTAAATATATAAAAGCTATTTTAGACGAATAAATAATACAAGTATAAAAAAATTAACTATCTTTGATTAAATGAGTAAGATATATAGGAGTTTTGAGAAAAAATGCTATAGGCAGTTTATTAATTAATAAAGTATAAGATACTAAATATCATTCTGCATATAATGTGTTGTAAGATAATGTGCTCGGGAGTAACAAAAAAGTGTTTACGGATAATTTTTATTTTTTCTTGTTCTTCTTTGCTTACACTGTTAAAAATTTGCAGCAAACTGTCCAGTCATTTGACCGTTTTTGTAGAAAATGGTTACATAACCGTAATTTAACTGTATTCTGACCATATTATTGCTCATTCTATGGTCAGAATATAGTTAAATTATGGTTATGTAACCTTTTTTTACAAAAACGGTCAAATGACTGGACAGTTTGCTGCAAATTTTTAACAGTGTACTTTAACATCAACTGTGTATTCAGTTGACAATTTTGTCCTTTTTAACATTTTAATTGTTTAATGTTAAAATAATTTATCTACTGAATTTTTGAGGCAATTTGTTTTAATGCTTTTTTAAATTACAACAATTTTCTAAGATTTTCTATATTTTCGGTTTTTACCAAGACTATCAATTATTTATTTTACACAAGTTAAATATCGTAATACTAAAACTTGATTTCAACAATAAAAAATAGCCTTCTTCTATTGCTACTTTTCCTTTGTAAAACCAACAAGCAAAAATAAAATAAAATATCTCGTACTTTATATAAATACTAATTGATATTTTATAAATCGACTTTATATAAATCTGCCTTTTTAAGCTTCGAGCGAGTGCACTATCGCAAATTTTGCGATAAACGTGATTTTTCGGAAATTTATTCAATACAAATAACGCGTAAATTAAAATTCAATCCTTACTACTGGTATGTATAATTATTGTTCCGATAAAATGTGCGGTTTTGTTGTTACGGAACATCTGTGTATTTGTAATAGTGTAACTACTTTGCACAAAAAATAAGTAACGTGCCTGCTCGTGTAAAGCATTTAAGCACGCCCGCTGCAAGGATAACAGAACAGGAAAGGATTAGAAAATGTTTCATTAAGCACAGAAACAATTTTCGCAAAAGAGTCTTTCATTCAACTTTTTAACACTTTCGAACATAGTCCAAAAGTGTTTTTGAATTCGGTTTGTCTGTCTGCCTGTCCGTGCTCTAACTCGCGTAAATATATATGTATAGTCATGCAATTGATATATGTTATTGAGGTTTACTATGGCATGATCGGTACTGAAAATAAAATGTGTGGTATTTATAGTTTTTTTTTTTTTTTTTTTACAAAGACACATTAAACAATTCCGTTACATTACGGTCTATGGGGAAAGATCATTTGCAATATTTTTAATTATGTTACATAATTTCAAACATATTGGAATTGATATATATTCCTGAGGGGCATTACAAGAAGTTCACTATGATATATGCTGTGCATAACACTATAGTTCCTTTACAGGGACACTCAAAAGAATTCCGTTACATTACGGTCTATGGAGAAAAATCGTTTGCGGTTTATTTCAAACATACTGAAATTTATACATATGACTAAGGTGCATTACAAGAGGCTTACTACAGAATATTGTGTGCATAGGATTCATCGTTCATTTACAGGGACACACAAAAGACTTCGGTACTGTCTGTTAACAATAATTGCTGGAAATGAATTTTCAGTTGCTGGACGAGTTCTTAAATTTAACTCATTCTTTTTATGCTAGTAATTTGTTACAATGTTTAAGTAAACAAAGTGCAGAAAAAAATATTGCTTACTTCTTTATCGACAAGATGAACGAACATCTGGAGAATAAATAATGGTAATACTGCAAATGCTTGATGCAAACAAATAGCATCATCGTATTACCGTTTTTCTTTTGTAAAATCAACTAGAAACGGAATTTTAAAATTGAATTAAGTATCTCCATAAATAGGTTTTATACTATAAAAATCTATTGTACAATATTTAAATTGAATAAAATTTCATCGATCACAGAAAATAAATTAACTAAAATCTATCAAAACAGCTGTGACATATAATTTTTATTAAATGATTTTATATTAAAAAGTCATTTTCTCTAATAAAAAACGCATTTTGTAAAGCAACATTTTTAATATAACAACAAAATATAAAATATGTTTCATTACGCACAGAAATATTTGTGGCAAAGCGTAATTTTTTCATTCAGCCATGCGATCTTAAACGTTGGCTCTAATGTCTAAGAATGTTTAAAAAAGAAAATCTTTATTCACTAAAATGACTATTAACCCGATATCTTTATTAACTAAAACAAACTGACGAATAAATAGCCAAAATAATACAATAGCCTGATTTCAACGCCAAACAAATAGCCATCATTCTACCGTCGCTCTCCTTTTGTGAATCCAAACAGCAAAGAATTGTACAAATACATGCTCTTTATATCGATCGGGATTGATGTTTTACAAACCTACCTCTTTAACATAACAATAGGACGTAAAGAAAATGTTTCATTAAGAATCGAAACAGTTTTGTGAAAACGGAATTATTTATTTGTCCATCTGATATAAGTCATTTGTTGGAAAATTTAACTATGGAAAATTCTTAACCCAAACATCTAAATTTGAGGATAAGTAGAGTGGTATACGAAGTTTTCCGAGTTTGCCCTACTGCCTAAGGATGCTTAGTAAAGAAAATCTTTATTCACTAAAATGACTACTAACCTAATTCACTAAAACAAACTGACATTTAAATAGCCAAAATAATACAAAAGCCTGATTTCAACGCCAAACAAATAGCCATCATTCTACCGTCGCTCTCCTTTTGTGAATCCAAACAGCAAAGAATTGTACAAATACATGCTCTTTATATCGATCGGGATTGATGTTTTACAAACCTACCTCTTTAACATAACAATAGGACGTAAAGAAAATGTTTCATTAAGAATCGAAACAGTTTTGTGAAAACGGAATTATTTATTTGTCCATCTGATATAAGTCATTTGTTGGAAAATTTAATTATGGAAAATTCTTAACCCAAACATCTAAATTTGAGGATAAGTAGAGTGGTATACGAAGTTTTCCGAGTTTGCCCTACTGCCTAAGGATGCTTAGTAAAGAAAATCTTTATTCACTAAAATGACTACTAACCTAATTCACTAAAACAAACTGACATTTAAATAGCCAAAATAATACAAAAGCCTGATTTCAACGCCAAACAAATAGCCATCATTCTACCGTCGCACTCCTTTTGTGAATCCAAACAGCAAAGAATTGTACAAATACATGCTCTTTATATCGATCGGAATTGATGTTTTACAAACCTACCTCTTTAACATAACAATACGACGTAGGAAAACGTTTCAGACGAACAGAAACAGTATTGTGAAAATGGAATTATTTGTTTGCCCATCTGATTTAAATCGTTTGTTAGAAAATTTAACTAAGGAAAATCCCTAAGCCAAAAATCTAAATTTGAGGATAAGTGGAGTGGTATACGAAGTGTAATACGATCTTTCCTTCCCAATTCACTTTAAACTATTCAGACAAAATCTATATTTGAGGATAAGTAGAGTGGTATACGAAGTTTTCATCCCAATTCACTTTAAACTCTTCAGACAAATATGTACCTCTATTCTTTTCCTCGTAAAAACTAAACACGATTATTTTTAACACTTTCCAATATTTATGAGATTTACAGCATGGACAGAGGGACAGACAGACAAACCGAATTCATTAACACTTTCCAACATAGTTGAAAAGTGTTAATGAATTCGGGTTGTTTGTCTGTCCACCTGGCCATGCTGTAAATCTCATAAATATACTCGGATTGCCCTGAGATTTTTATACATTATTGAATTTTACTATAGAAAGTTCAGTATTAAAAATAAAGAATGCAGGAAAACAGTTAATTTACAGGGACACGCAAAACAATTCCATTACATTATGGTCTATGGAGGAAAAATTGTTTGCGTCGCATTTTATTGATGTTACGATATTTCAACCAAGATGAAATTAATATGCATTACTGAGGTGGATTACAGCATGCTTTCACTTTAGTATACAATTGGTAGAGTTTACAGGAGCGTACAAATTAATTCCTTTACATTATGATCTATGGGGAAAATGATTTGCGGTGCATTTTGAACATGTTATGATACTTGAAACATAATGAACTTTAAAAGGATCACTAAGGTTCAATACAATTTATTTGCTATAGATTATGGATTGCGTAGAATTTATCGTTCATGTACAGAGACGCACAAGGGAATTCAGTTAAAGGACTGACTATAATCGGTAATTGCTGGAAGTGTTCTTTCGGCTGTGGTATGCAATTTTATGTAATTTTTACAATTTTATGTAATATTACAAATTTTCTACATCATATACAGAGCAGCACGAAAGACTTCAAATATGGGCAGCAATGGCTGAAAATGTATTTTTACTGAGTAATGTACTTTTTTAATTGCTTACCGTAATTTCGCGCGTATGCGCCGCACCTTAGTTAAGTCTTTTTCAAACCGGAAATTTATTGAGAATAAGAAGTCAAATAAGTGCTAAGCAGAAGAAAGTCACATTTTATTTAAAATAAATTCTGGTAGGAAATAGAATTGTCTGAGGTGCGGCGTATACGCGCGAAATTACGGTATTTAAATATCTAATTTCGTCGTATGAAAAAATTAAATTTCTAAATCTTATTCTGTTAGTGATGGAAAGTATTTAATAATCTATGCCGGATGCATGATTTTTCGTTCTTCGTTACATTTTGACTTCACTTTTATAGAACTAAATGTTTTTTGCTTTAAAACCAAACCAATAAATGCCAGCATCGATGCTGATTTCATCTAAAAATAAATGTTATTTTCATCTGAGTTATTTTCATCTGATTCAATCTGATCTGCAAAATACTTTCAAGACAGTGTGACCAAGAAAATAAGCAATTTTAAGAAGTATTTAACTTAAATACTTAACAATTCACAGCCTAAGAGGAACTGCTCAGACGAGGAGGCAAAGTCTGTAGAGCATAGGTGTCCCTCCCGGTACCTTTATTAAAGTTAAAAAAAATACAGTTTCAGCTGGTGCTGAGCCCGCCGGAAAACGCGACAGGGGGCGGGTGAATTGCCATGGGCCATTATTGCCCAAAATTCACAGAACAAATCCCTCGCTGCCGGAGAGCAGATATCCCTCACGACACGGGGCAGCGAGATCAAAAAATCAAAAAATTGTCAGCGTCAGTTACGAAGAGAAGGAAAACTTTTTACCATCAAAAACGTGAGCGTTTAAAAAAATTCTAATGGCTGTTCGTCGGTATTACCAATCAAAATGTGATGTAACAGACCAAATTTTCGAGGGACGTTGTAAAAAGTTCATTTGTTCGAGTAACCCCAAAAAAGTGGGAGATTACTTTCATTAAAGTTAAATAATGTAAGTACGGCAATTTTTATTTTGCATATTTTGCTTGTCCTCAGTACTGTATTCTTATGTATTAACAAATTGTTACAAACTTCGTTTTTAACTAAAATTATTAAACTAAAAAAAAATCGTTTAATTTAGCATTAAGTCGGTAACTTATTTAATTTCTGCCAATAACTGAATTCAATTTATTCAACGAAAGGAATTATTTTACAATATTCAAATATATGTATATGCGTGTGTGTAATTGTTAACACGGAATTCTTTGATTTTGCATTTGTTGTTAAAAGTTTAAATAGTTTAATAACACTAATGTCAAAGTAAGATTATAAAGAAAGAAGTCACTGTGCACTTTTGTACTCACAAAATGGGCAATTGGTGTATAATTAACCGAAATAATATAAAACATTGATTTCAACCCCATACAAATAACCATCGTTGTGCCATCGCTTTACTTTTATTATATCAACAGACAAAGAAACGTTAAAGTAACAGCTGTTCTATTGTGAACAGGGTTGAAAAAGCCTCTTCTCAAATATGTTTAGTTTTAGAAAAATACATAGAATATATTATTACTTTTTTAAAATTAACACTGAAAGTAGAATTGAAACTATTTAAATTTTATCAAAATAATCAAGACATCTAAGTTTTAATTAAAAAAAATTACATTTAAAAAATATATTTTTCTCTCATATTATTCGTCCTTTTATAAACATACCTCTTTAAAATAACAAAAAAATAGGTAAACGATGTTTTATTAAACGCCGAAATACCTTTGCCTTAGAAGAAGTTTTTTTCCAACCATTTGATGTTAATAGTGTTCTCTGTAGCAAGAAATAATTGTACGCTTCTTTATTTACCAAATCGATACAAATGGCGAAAATGCAGCCCAGCTAGTATAAAAGCTTGGTTTCAATGCCAAAGAAATAGCCATCATTGTGTTGTCACTTTCTTTTTGTGAAAGAAACCAGCAAAGAAATGTTAAAATACCTGTCCTTTTATATCGATCGGGATTGAGGAAGAAGTGACTTTACCCTAATTAGGTTCTATGTCTATTGGAACCAGGTGTTCAGATGCTGTTTGGTACTTTCACTGCATTAGTGTTTCAATGCACAGATTAAGAAGTGAATTCCATCAATAGTTGCGTTTCTGCCAGGAACACTAACTGGCAATTTAGGAGTAAAGGGCGTGTGCGCGGAGAGTATTATCCGTGCGAAGAAACCGTTAGCGACTTTATTGAGGTCCGTTGTGGAATGTGTAGCATTTTCTGTGGTACTTTTCCTAATAGACATTTCTAAATGATATTTAGAGAATTCGGAGAATTTAGTTTGTTCATAATTTGGTCCGTATATTTGTATAAACTGTCTTTCCCGATTAAAGAGTGAATATTTTTTAATTGTGGATGCAGTAAAATGAATAAATTATTTAAAAAAAAATATTTTGCAAGTTTTATCAAAATGTTGTTTTAATGAAATTTTGATTTTTTTGATTACTATAATTTAGTTTTTAGTAATATTTGTAATATATAAATGTTTTATTTAATTGCTTACAGAAGAAAATAGTTGTACTAATTAAGATTACTTGTGAATAAATGGACTTGATTTAAACGCAAAATAATTAGCCACAGTTTTATTCTCACTTTCATTTTGTGAAATGGTCCAGCAAATAAATGTTAAAATACACGTCCTTTGTAACGGTCGCAACTAAAAAAGAAGTGACTTTACCCAAATTTAGTTCTATGTCTATTTTGAACCAGGTGTTCAGATGCTGTTTGGTACTTTCACTGCATTAGTGTTTCAATGCATAGATTAAGAAGTGAATTCCATCAATAGTTGCGTTTCTGCCAGAAACACTAACTGGTAATTTAGGAGCAAGGGGCGTGTGCGCGGAGAGTATTATACGTGCGAAGAAACCGTTAGCGACTTTATTGAGGTCTGTTGTGGAATGTGTAGTATTTTCTGCGGTACTTTTCCTAATAGACATTTCTAAATGACATTTAGAGAATTCGAAGCATTTAGTTTGTTCATCATTTGGTCAATATGTTTGAATATATTGTCTTTCACTATTAAACAGTGAATATTTTTTAATTGTGGATACAGTAAAATGAATAAATTATTTAAAAAATATTTTACAAGTTTTACCAAAATGTTGTTTTAATGAAATTTTGATTTTCTTTATTACTATAATTTAGTTTTCAGTAATATTTCTAATAAATAAATGTTTTATTTTATTGCTTGCAGAAGAAAATAGTTGTACGTTAAATTGAGATAACTTATGAATAAATACCCTTGATTTAAACGCAAAATAATTAGCCATCGTTTTACTGTCACTTTCATTTTGTGAAATGGAACAGCAAAGAAATGTTAAAATACACATCCTTTGTAACAATCGCAACTGAAAAAGAAGTGATTTTACCCAAATTTGGTTCTATGTCTATTGGAATCAGGTGTTCAGATGCTTTTTGCTTCTTTAACTGAATTAGTGTTTCAATGCACAGATTAAAAATTGAATTCTACCGACAGTTGTGTTTCTATCAGAAACACAAACTGGCAATTTAGAGCAAGGGGCATGTGTGCGGAGAGTATAATCCTTGTAAAAAAATCATTAGTTGCTTTCATGAGCTCTGCTGTGGAAGATGTAGCCTTTTCTGCGATACTTTTCCTACGTGAGAATTCGAAATGACATTTGTAGAATTCGGAGCATTTTTATTTCATTATTTGGTAAATATATGTGTATATATTATCTTTCACTATTAAACAGAAGACATTTTTTTAATTGTAGATCCAGTCAAATGAATAAATTATTAAAGGAAAATCTTTCGAAACCTTTCCCAAAATAATGACTTAATAAAATTTTGATCTCTTTTCTTTTTTTTTTAATAACTAAAATATAGTTTTCAGTAATATTTGTAATATATAAATGTTTCATTTAATTGTTTACAGAAGAAAACAGTTGTATGTTAAATTGAGATAACTTGTGTAAAACGCAAAATAAATAGCCATCGTTCTACTGTCACTTTCATTTTCTGAAATGGGCCAGCAAAGAAATTGTAAAATGCATGCCCTTTATATTGATCGGGGTGGAAGAAGCAGTGACTTTACTCTAATGACTCTCTATGTCTATTGGAACCAGGTGTTCCGTTGCTGTCTAGCACTTTCATTGCATCAATGTTTCAATGCACAGATTAAGAAGTGAATTCCACCAATAGTTGCGTTTTTACCAGAAACACTAACTGGCAATTAAGGAGCAAGGGGCGTGTGTATGGAGAGTATTGTCCATGCAAAGAAACCATTAGGGACTTTATTGAGTTGTGCAGTAAAATCTGTAGCATTTTCTGCGACACCATTCCAAAGTGAGAGTTTGAAATGATATTTAGAGAATTTACAGGATTTGGTTTCTTCATTCTTTGATCAATATATTCGTATGTATTGTCTTTCAAGATTAAAGAGAGAACATTTGTTCTTTGCATTCTGTGTGGATTAAGAAAAATGAATATTAATAAAGAGTAATTTTTGGAAGCTTACTTAATAAAGAAAAATTTACATGGAGAACGGTCCCTTAAATTATATCATATTCAGTAGACAGTCTTTATCGTGGAGAAAAAATGTAAGACTGCAGAAAAACGGATTGGGAGATTTAAAATACAGCATTGACGTATTAATGGCAGGATGTGTATAAAAACTTGTACATACAACATTATCCATAAAATCAACCATTAGTAACTTTATGGAGATTTGTTTTTTTTTGGAAACTGCTGTACTTTTCTAATGTTTTTTCCTAGTAGAGAATCCGAAATAACATTTGGAGAATTCAGAGTATTTTGTTAGTTCATTGTTTTTATAAAATCTGTGTCCCTCCATAAATTATATCCATATTCAGTAGACAGTCTTTATCGGAGAGGGAAAATGTAAGACTGTTGAAAAACGGATTGGGAGATTTAAAATATAGCATTGACGTATTAATGGCATGATGTGCATAAAAACTTGTACAACAACAATTATCTGTAAAAAGAAACCATTAGTGACTTTATTGAGATTTTTTTTGTGGAATCTGCTGTACTTTTCTGATGCTTTTCCTAATAGAGAATCCGAAATAGCATTTGAAGAATTCAGAGTATTTAGTTAGTGCATTGTTTGTATAAAATCTTTGTATATATTGTCCACTTTTCTGACGCTTTTCCTAAAAGAGAATCCAAAATAACATTTGGAGAATTCAGAGTATTTAGTTAGTTCATTTTTTGTATAAAATCTTTGTATATATTGTCTACTTTTCTGATGTTTTTCCTAATAAAGAATCCAAAATAACATTTGGAGAATTCAGAGTATTTAGTTAGTTCATTGTTTTTATAAAATCTTTGTATACATTGTCCGTCATGATTAGAGAAAGAATATAATTTATTTATCTTCTTTATATACTTTAATATTTGCCATGCAGCAAACAGAAAGATTTAGTTAAGAGTAACACATCACATTTTGTTTCGAAAATTATTCAGTTAGTGAACTTTTGTCAAGTAAAATTTTAAATTTTAAATGTTAGCTTAACGAAAAGTAAGAATAAGACTTAGAAAACACGAATTATAAGAATTGTATCTTAACTCATATGTATTTTCAGAAGCTAGTATTTAGTCTAGGGAAAGCAACTGAAGAAATTTGCATGCTTAAAAAGCGGAAAGAAAGGAGTTCAAAATAATGCATTCTGTACATAGAAAAATTCACTGCTGCCCAAAAATTAAGGGGCAGTGACCGGGCGCTTTCACTTTTTACACGATTTGTCGACTATCTACTGAAATTCTTGACGAATTGTCCTTGCACTTTGAGAATTTAAAACACATGTTTGACTTTAATGACAGTAAAAACAGTATACTGCAATAAAAAAAATCCAATTGGGTGATATGGGATATCCCCCCCCCCGCCTCAATTTGTCAATTAGCTCACTGTATTGCCGACGTCTTTCTTAGTTTTCACGATATTTGACTATTATTTTTATATGAGTTTCCCTATAGAATTGACTACGAAATCATGATAAAAATCTTTGGTATAGTTCGCGTATGTGCTGTTAAAAAATATTTCATACAAATGTCTGTATCTCATCAAATATTCAATATCTTAATCTTTTAATTACAGTATAGTGTTTCACGGTTCTTGAAGTCAAACATCTGCTTTACATCCTCGAAGTTCAAGGACAATTTGTCAAGAATTTCTGCAGATATTCAACAAATGGTGTAAAAAGCGAAAGCGTCCGGTCTCTGCACCTTAATTTTTGGACAATAGCGTAGTATGGTGTGTACAGAAAATAGGAGGTGTGTATACAGAGAATACACCGCAAATCTTTATACACTTTTCAGAACACTTATTCTGTCACCTTTTTTAGTACACTTTGCAGTGCACTTTTTGGAACAGTTTTTATAATACTTCTGAGAACACTTCTTTTGTTCAGAACATTTTCTAGCGCAGTTTGTGAAAGCGATGATTCCACAAGCGTGCCCAAATGTGTTCCCAATCTGTTCTCAAATGTGTTCCGAAGTTTAGATTTAACAAATACTCTGAGCAGAACACTATAGATACACTTTAGGAACACTTTCGGTACACTTTTTTAACACTTTATTTATATCGGAACATATTCGGAACACATTTCAGTACACATTAAGGTAACTGGAGCACTTTTTTTAAATAAAAATATTCCAGATGTGTTCCTAATGTATGCCGGGAATTTGCAGTGTACTATCCGTGTGAAGAAACCGCTAGTATTTTTATTAAGCTCTGATCTGGAATGTGTTGCATTTTCTGCAGTACTTTTCCTAATAGAGAGTACGAAATGACATTTGGAGCATTCAAAGTATTTGGATAATATCAGTGTATGTATTTCTTTGAAGATAAAAGAGAGGTTGGGTTGTCTTTATTTTCTTTATATGTTTGAATGGTAAATATGAATAAATTAGTCAAGATTAATATTTTGGAGGTTTCCTCAAACGTATTAAATAAGCTGTAAAATTACAAAAACTTTAGAAATTTCCTCAAAAAATCAATATCGGATTTTTTTCTAGAGAAAAAAAGCAGGATGGAGCGTTTGAAAAAGGACATGAAACACTTGAATTTTAATGTAATATCTAAAGCAAAATCATTATGGGCACTAAACCAATTCCTGATTAAGCGTCCGAAATTATATTTGAGGAAATCATTTATTCATTATTTAGGGAATGTCGGTATATGTTGTACATCAAAATCAAATTAAAGGCACACACACACGCACACATTTGCGTGTGTGTGTGTGCGAAAAAAAATCACTATATGGAAAATGAATATAAATTATTAATAAAATCATATTATTCATTATATAAATTGACTTTTCTTGTGGAAAGCGTAGTTTTTTGCTGTGCTTTTTTGATGGAGCATCCGAAATTATACTTGTAGAAATCGTTTAATATATATATATATATATTATATAATTTATATATATATATATATATATATATATATATATATATATATATATATATATATTATGAATAATCTAGTATAATGTAATTTTTCGTAAGTTTTTCCGAAAATATGGTTGTTATGACTATTTTACAAGCGTATATTTTTGGGGAAAATTATTAATATACGAAAATGTTTTACTGTTTACAAATTCGTTTTACGTATATTGTATTTATTCGGAAAATGTAAAAGATACTATCCCTCAAGAAATTAGCAATGAGCTCTTGAAAATACTTTGTTCGTATAATACGGCAAATGAGATGGCGCACTTGTAAAATGGCATTTTTAAAAGATATCTCTCTGAAAATTCATCTTTTTATCTTAAATTAAAATGTGGTTTGTTTAATACTTGACTTATTTTGTTTCCAACCTATATTCCAATAATATATGATTACATAAAAAAAAGAAAGGAAAAAAATTACATTAAATTTAATATTATAATAGGTAAAAATTAATGCGCCAAATATTTGCGCATACAGAATTCTATATAGATGTGTCTTTTAGAAAGGGAAAATCGCATGTTGAAAAATAGAAAAAGTTACAAAATATTTTGTGTGAAATCCTACTAATGAAACAGGTGCAAGAACTATCTGCTGTTTTATATTCAAAATATCTCTAACACTAAAATTTAAAAAAAAAAGTAGCCGTAATATTTTTATTAAAACAACAAACATGAGTTTAATTTATATTGTATGAATTAATTATAACAATATAATATTACTTTTAAATGCTAAAGGTGTAAAATTAACAACTATAATATAAATTAAAATAACTTTTATTAGTTGTTTTACATGTTTCGACTCTTCTGAGTCATTTTCAAAAACAAAATGAGAATATTCTAAAGCTGCACGGGCTTTGAAGTTATTATTTACATGTACTTTTTAAAAAATTACGCACGTTATCTATTATTTTTTACTTGATTGTTTATTTTCATATCTTTGAGCATGGAGTAATTCTAGCCACAGTTTCGGTAAATTAAAAGATGCCGCATCGTTACATATTGTATTTTTGCGCGTGAGTATCTCTATGGTTTCTCTTATTATGGATGGATAGTGTAGGCTGGAGGGAAATATTATTTTACTTTCATTGAAATTTATTTGGATGGTTTCTTCTTGATATAATCTTGCTAGGGCTGTAGTTCTTCTATTGTATTTAATATCAGCTATATGCTCTTTTTTTCTGCAATTAAATTTCCTGCTGGAATTAATTATCCAGACAAATCATTGTACACACAAAATTATAAGCACATTTCCGATACACAAATATGTTATTTTTATTTATGTCTTATTAATAATCAATTAATAAATAAACAAAAATAAAACACTAAAAATACAATGATTATATGTGCAGCAAATGTGTTTTTCGTTAAGATCATAATATCAAGCTTACAAAGTAAATATTAATAAAAAGTACATAGCACAAAAGTTTCTACGCGTAAAAAACTATTCTAAACAGCACACAAAATAAATTAATAATCTAAGCATATGCATACATGAAAATTTCTAAAACTCCAAATTAAAAAGGGTTGACATCATGTTTATTTTCAAAACATAATGTCATACAACAATTTTGAGAGCATGAATCTTTCAGAACTACCATATTTGCATGTCTTCTCGATTATCAGTACTCGGAAACAGGGGGCAGCATCGAACGTTTTCTGTATTTCTCTTTGCTATCGATCTGGCAGTCGAGAGGATCTGTGACTTTCACTAATTAACTTCCACACTTGTTTCCAGACAGGTGTTCATATGTTCAACAGCACTTCTGGTGCTTTTCCAATTTCAATACAAAGTTTAAGAATATTTTGAGAGATATTACTCTGAATATAAATTTGATTGAAAGCGAGAAAATAAAAAGATGATTTTGGGCAATGAACTTTATCAGGTTTTTTTTTTCACGTGAAATGGGTTTTGTAAGATAGTTAAAATAGTTTTGTAGTATATTTCTTTTAAATGCTAAAAGGTGTAAATTAACAACATAATAAATACATAGTAAAATAACTTTTATTAGGTTGTTTGACAAGTTTCGGTTCACTCCTAGTCATTTTCAAAAACAAATGAGAATATGCCATAATTGCACGGTCTTTATACTATCATTTAATTTTCATGTACTTTTATAAAAATTGCGCACGTTATCTTTTATTTTTACTTGGTTGTTTATTTTCATATCTGTAACCATGGAGTAACTCGAGCCACAATTTCGGTAAGTTAAAAGATGCCGCACCGTTACATATTGTATTTTTGCGTGTTAGTATCTCTATGGTTTCTCTTATTATGGATAGATAGTATAGACTGGAGGGAATTAAAAATTAAATGATAGTATAAAGATCGTGAAATTATGGAATATTCTCATTTGTTTTTGAAAATGTCTCCGTGTGAGTCGAAACTTGTCAAACAACCTAATAAAAGTTATTTTACTATGTATTTATTATGTTGTTAATTTACACATTTTAGCATTTAAAAGAAATATATTATTCCAAGGTGTTATAATTTATTATATAGTTTTTGTAGTATTCTGTTAATGTTAAAGATTTGTGAAGAGGATAAAATTTATCAAAGTTTGTTGAAACTGATTATAAAGTGTGAAAGATGGGAGAAATAGCGATTAAACATTAAATTATTGGCTATCAAAATTTTCATGTAAAATTTGTAAGTGTGATGTGTATTTTATTTAAATATCTCTATAATTAACAGAAAACGATTAGTTTAGATATTTTAAATAGCATTTTTAGTAAGTAAATGTGATGCCTTTTCAATTATATTCAGTATACGGAGTACTAATCAATTCAAAATATATTCATAAAAATTATTTCATTCCATATTACTTCTTTATTAAAGATATATTTCATTTTGATTGGTATTAAAATAAATGTATACATCTCATTTGATTTTGGGCAATTAACTTTATCAGCGTTTTTTTTTCATGTAAAGAGAGTTTTATCACATCATTAAAATAGTTTTATAGTATTCTATCATTGATCAATATCTCTAAAAAATACAATTTATTAATTTTTGTTAAAACTGATTTTAATGAACATTAAATTGTTGAAAATCATCTAATCGAAATTATAATGTAAAATTTCTTTGTGGGCAGTGTATTTTACTTAAATGACGTTATAATTAACAGATAAGGTTTAATTTAAGTATTTTACATAAAGTTACAAAGTAAATCTGACATCTTTTTAATTATATTCGGTATATGACGTACTAATGAATTCCAAGTATCAATCACTGAAACTTTTTACATTTAATTGGGAAAAAACAACTTCGTTATTAAAGAAATATTTTCTGTTTGAATGGTACAAGAATAAATTTATGCAACTCATTCGTGTTTTAAAAAATATCAAACACTATGAAAATTTTAAAAAGCTATAAATCTATTAAAGAAAACCATATGATTACATAAATGTAATTATCCTCAAAAGTATAAGTTTCTGAAGGCTGACAACATATAACACTATGATGTTTTTCGAAACTGAATGTCATGCATGGGTTAGGAGAGTATGAATTTTTAAGGACTATAGAATTTGTTAGTTTTTTCGAGCCACTTCGAATTTTGAAGAATTTTGACTATCCGGAATTTGAAGCAACTTCGGATGTCCTCTGTATTTCCTTTGTTATAGATATGGCAGACGACAGGGTCTGTTACTTTCTCTAATTAGCTTCTACAATTGTTCCTAGATGAGTTTTCTTATAGTCATCACTATTTCTAGCATTTTTTCAATTTCAATAGAGAATTTTAAGCACATTTTAAAACACATTACTCTAAATTAAAGTTTGACATAAAAATAGAAAAAGAACATGCTTCATGTACAGTCTCTTTTATCAGCTTCTTGAAACAGAATTTCTTGTTTCTTGTCAAACTTTAACATTTGTTAAAAAGTATAAAATTAAATAATGCGTGGAGAATTTAACTGTGAAGATGTAAACTAATTTGTGAAAAAACATTATATTAATGACATTCATCTAATAAAGTTATCATGTGGTGTTTCCAAGTGGTATGTTGAATATTGTTGGAAAATGATTGATATTAGTAGATAAATAGTTTTTTAGAATATTTTAATTATAATTTACAGCAAGTAAATATGTATATCATGTGAAGCTTCTGAAAGCAAATTGAATATTTTCTAAAGTGAATTAAAATAAAAAGATAAATATTACTTTTAAAAATTTAAATGATGTCAAATTGTCACGTCAATAAAGTATAAAATACTCGCAAACCTGTTTTGCTCGACTTCGCCAGTGACAATTAAACGGCGAAAAAAAATCAATTTTGATATGAACAAAATCTTTCATCGTTTCCTTTGCACTGAGGAATACAATCTCAAACGTCGTTAGTTCGCGCAGTTTTATAATTTACTGAGATATAAAACGTTCTATTTTAACTTTTATATTTTGATTCTGACGATGTATATTTACATTATTTAATTATTTCCAAGATTAATTAATGAATTGTTATTTTATAAACTCATTTAACTAAGATACTATATTTGTAATTAATTGCCATTATGACATGCAGTATAATAAATTTAAACTCGTTTGTGTTTCTAACTATTTTGCAAATTTATAAAAAATCAAGAAGATACCTTGTGTAGAAGAATTTTTGAAATTCAGGAATAGTTTACGAAGAATTCTATCACACATCAAACCAGTAAATATAAAAACACAGAATTGGCTTATACAGAAAATCATACACCATAATCAGATAATCAAGTAAATCAAGCACGATAATCAGATAAGCAAGTAAATCATGCACAATAATCAGATAATCAAGTAAAACATGCACAATAATCAGATAATCAAGTAAATCAAGCATAATAATCAAGTAAAACTAAAAATTATCATGTGGTGTTTTTATTGAAATCAATTTATGAACCTTTAAAATATTTTAAACTATATAAAATAAACAAACATATTCTTAGGTTCTAAACATATCACTACAACTAAGCATATTCCTAAAACTCTAAATAAGTGATGGCTGATGTCAATTTTGACATTATGTTTATTTTCCAAACCAAATTTCAAACAAGAGTTTTGAGATTTTAAATTTTCCAGAACGACCACATTTGCATGTCTACTCGAATAACTGTACTTGGAATCTCGAGGCATCAACGAACGTTCTCTTTGCTATCGATCTGGCAGAGAAGAGGATATTTGGCTTTCCCTAATTAGCATCAGTACTTGTTTTGAGACAGGTGTTTAACAGCATTTCTGGTACTTTTTAAATTTCAAAACCAAATTTCAAACAAGAGTTTTGAGATTATAATTTTTTCAGAACTTCCACATTTGTATGTCTTCTCGAATAATTCTACTCGGAATCTCGGGACATGTTCTCGTTGCTATCAATCTTGCAGAGAAATGATCTGTGACTTTCCCTAATTAGCCTCAGCCCTTGTTTTGAGACAGGTGTTTCTGGTATTTTTCTAATTTCAATACAAAATTGTAACCATATTTTGAGAGATATTTCTTTGAATTACAGTTTTACAATAAAAATAGGAAATAAAAACATTTTTCATGTAGACCGGATTTTATCGGATAGCAAAATTACATTCTGCAGTACGTTGTCTCTGTTTAACATTTGTTAAACATAATCAGTGTTTATGGAAATTAAATGTGACGAGTCATAGAAACGGGAATAAACATTAAATTTATTATAATCATGTGATCATGATGACATGCGGGATTTACGTATGAATATCGAATATTGTTTGAAGAGAATAATTAATAAAAAAATATAATAATTCGTATCATGATATTTAAAGTTTTTGTAACAGTAAATTTATTTGAAAATATAAAAATACAAGTGTTTTCTTATTCGTGTTCTTTTTGTTGTTTGCTGCATCGAACGTTTTTTGTATTCTTTTTGCCATTCATTTGGATCTGTGACTTTCTCTAATTAGCGTACACACTCGTTTTGAGATGGGTGTTATGTTCAACACCATTTCTAGTATATTTCTAATTTCAATGGACGGTTGTTAGCCTGTTGTGAGAGTAATCATTCTAATTAAAAGTTTGACAGAAAGAAAAATAATAAAAACATGTTTCATGTACAGCGGATTATTAAAATATATCTTGTAGTACATTCTCAGCATTTTATAATAATTTCAGCATTTAATAATGAATGCACAAAATTAAATACTGTTCATTGAAATGGATTATGAAAAGGTAAAAAAAAATTGAAAAAACATTAAATTTAGGACACGCAACTATTAAAAATATCATATAAAGAGGACGCCGTCATTTTAGACCATCATGTTTAAATTTAAAATAGAATGTAATACAAGAGTTTCGAGATTATAAATTTTTAAGAATTACCACATTTGCATGTCTTCTCGAATAAATGTCCTCAGAATCTGTGGTCTCAAACATTCTCTTAGTTATTGATCTGGCTGACGAGAGGGTCTGTGACATTCTCTAATTAGCTTCCACACTTTTTTCGAGAAGGGTGTTGGTATGTTCAGAGGCATTTTCGGGATTTTCGCATTTCAATTGACAGATTTATCCTTATTCTGAAAAAAATTACGATGATTTGAAGTTTCTCAGAAAGAGATTAAAAGAAAATATGTTTCATATATTGGAAATCTGTGTTCTCTGTATTATCTATATGTTAAGTAAATCTTATTAGATTGTTGAAATATATGTTGAAATACGCTGTCACTGTTTAACATTTTAAAAGCTTAAAATAAAATAAAGTTTGTTGAAATTGATTATGATGCATTGCAGGCAGGTGAATAAACATTAAATTAATGACATTAATCTGATCGTAATATCATACGAAGTTTTTTATTTCAAACTGAATACTTCTTTTTTTAAGATAATTATAATTTAGATGCTAAATATTAACTGCATTATAACTGTTATTTTTATGATATATAAAATAGTACCGATAATAACCCCATTTAAAATTATATAAATATATTTTTTTCTGACACTTAAGTTTTGTTGAATTTCAGTTAGCAAAGTATTCAAATTTTAAATTTAACTATTACAAAAAAATGAATATCTTAAATATTCAGATGAATTTTGGGGGAATTTAACAGTCTGTTGGAATCACGTGGTAGCAGCGGACCTTCTCTCTGTTACATATCTAGCAGAGGAGAAAGTCTGTGAGTTTGTCTATTTATCTTCCGCACATCTTTCGAAGGGCGTTTCTATGTTCAACTTAACTTTTGATACTTTTCCAAATTCAATAAACAGTTTTAAGCATATTTTGAAAAATATTATTATGATTTAAATTTGATATAGAGAGATTAAAAATAAATATCCTTTATGAAAAGTGAATTTTATGAGATTATTAAAGTATATTGTCAATGTTTGCATTGTCAATGCACTGTAATACATTGTCAATGTTTGTATTGTCAATACATTGCAATGCATTGTCAATGTATCGAAACTTCACTGTGTTACCGATCTGGCAGAATAGAAAGTCTGGGAGTTTTTCTAATTAGCTTCCGCACTGCTTTCGAGACAAACGTTGCTATGTTCAACACAACATATGATACTTTTCCAAATTCAATAAACAGTTTTAAGCATATTTTGAAAGATATTATTATGATTTAAAATTTGATAGAGAGAGATTAAAAATAAATATCCTTTATGAAAAGTGAATTTTATGATTATTATTATTATTAAAGTACATTGTCAATGCATTGTAATACATTGTCTCAATACATTATAATACTTTGTCAATGTTTAACATTCGTTAGAAGCGAAACAAATATTTAATGCTTGTTAAAATTAATTTTGAAGAGCACAGAAACGTGAATACACATTAAATTACAGGCATTCGTATAATCAAGCTATCATGCGAATATTTTTAACGCAAACTTATTGTTAAGTGGATTTACATCAATTATTATATAAAACATTTTAATTAATAATTTTAGTAAGTAAATCTGTATATTCCATATAGTTCCTGCATGAAAGCTGAACGTTGTTTAGAGTGGTTTAATATAAAGAGATAACTATTATTTTAATTATTTTAATTATTTTATATAACAGTATTATAAGGATATCTGAAATAGTTCTTTCTTTAAATATAAATATTTTTTCATTAATCTTTAAATATTCTTTGTAAAATAATTCTTAATCTCTAAGGAATCTTTTATTATAAGCATATCTGTAAAGTTACTAAATATAATTACTTTGAGAACAGATATATATCTATATTAATAAAAGAAAGTTTCGCTCTGTGTGTCTGTTGGCGATGGCTAGCAAAATCTAGCCCACCTAGAAGTCTGGAAATTTAGGTGTGGATAGTCCAAGGTCTGGCCATGTGCACCTGAGCCTCATAATTTTAATATTTTGATAATTAGCCAAAATATTAATTAGATTATCATTAACCATCGCTTCTAAAATGTCATCTTTTAAATCAAAATGGCGAAAGAAACAGGCGGGCGCATTGGATTTGCAAGCGGAAATGAACCAATTCGAAATTATTTAACTAATTAGCGAATTTTAAGAAAACTAATTGAGATATCAATTTGAAAATTACTGAGCATATGTAAAAAAATATTCTGTATCTGACTATGTGATTTTTGAAAAATATATTTTTTTAATTTACGCAAAAAACTGCCAAAAATCTGCAGGCGCCAGTGAAAACGATCCCAGAAAGTTTCAGACAGGGATCGGCTTTCATTAAAATCTGAACTACAAATAGATCTGTTTCTCGGGCAAATCCTTCCATTTAGTTTGCGAAAATGAAAGGAAATAATTGCCAATTTTTACTAATGAACAAAAATTTAGGTAACTAATTAAGATATAGTTTTGAAATTGAGGTCGGGAAGGTTGTGTCATCTGCCGGCTATTTTAGCGTAGCGTCTTCGTTATGTTTTAATTATCAGAAAAATGTAAATCTTTTTTTAATGATCGCGTTAATGTAGGTGATTGTGGTTCTCTTGAACAAATTATTCATTATATTTGCGGGTATGTGGAGGGAGGGGTTAACGCCTTTCTCTTAGATTGTAATTATCTCGGGCCCGCGCAACGCCGGTATATATATACTTTCTTTACGCAATTCTCAGATTGATTAGTAAAATGTTATCATTTAAACACATTTAACTAAAAAGATACTACATTTGTAACTAATCATATTTATTTGATTTGAAGTATAATAAATTTAAGTAATAAATCTGTGTTTCTAATGACTGCTAACGTATAACAATTCGCGAAAAATATAATAGAAAATGTCTAAAATTGGGGATGCGTTTATGAAAAATCCAAATGCATATCAAACGAATACATTTATATCTTATACAGAAAATCATATAGTAAAATTACACTCTCAATAAAACAAGAAAATACATAACAAACATTTTAAAATCCCAAAGTGTTATATAAATCTTATAAAACAAGTAAACTTATTTTTAACATTTAAATATATGAATACATAAATAGAAAAATTTCGTAAAATTATATATCAATAAGGGCTGAGACATTTTTGACATCATGTTTATTTCCAAAACAGAATGTCATACCGGAGTTTCGAGTTTATTAATTTTTCAGAACTACCACATTTGCATGCCTTCTCGAATAACAGTATGCGGAATTCCAGAGCAGTATCGAACGCTCTCTTTGTTATTGATCTGGCAGTTGAGTGGTTCTGTGACTTTCACTAATTAGCTTCCCCACTTGTTTCGAGACAGGTGTCCATATGTTCAGCAGCAGCACTACTGGTACTTTTCCAATTTCAATCCAGAGTGTCTAGCATATTTTGACAGATATTATTACAGATTAAAATTTAACCAAAGAAAAAAAAGAGAGAGAGTATGATAATATGACAGCATGTTTTACGTATAGTCGATTTTATCAGATTGTTAAAATTGATTCTGTAGTTCGTTTTCAGTGATTAACATTTGTTAAAATAGCATATAGTTACATAATGCTTGTTAAAACTGATCGTGATGAAGCAGGAATAAACTTTAAATTAATGACATTCATCTAATGCAGATATCATGCCAAGTTTCTGAGTGCAAATTGAATATTATTTGAAGAGGATTAATGAAAACAGATTAAATTAATTGTTATAATAAATAAATATGTATACATTGTTAAGTTTCTACATGAAAATTTAATATTGTTTAAAGAGGACTAATGAAAGATAAATACTATTTATCTCAGTAAAACCTAAAAATACATAACAAACACTTTAAAAATCCCAAAGAGTTATTCTAACTTATAAAACAAGTAAACTTATTTTTAACCTTTTAACATATGAATACATAAATCGAAAAATTTCCTAAAATTACGCATCAATGAGGGCTGAGACATTTTTGACATCATGTTTATTTTCAAAACAGAATGTCATACCGGAGTTTCGAGTTTATTAATTTTTCAGAGCTATCACATTTGCATGCCTTCTCGAATAACAGTATCCGGAATTCCAGAGCAGTATCGCACGCTCTCTTTGTTATTGATCTGGCAGTTGAGAGGTTCTGTGACTTTCACTAATTAGCATCCACACTTATTTCGAGACAGGTGTCCATATGTTCAGCAGCAGCATTACTGGTACTTTTCCAATTTCAGTACAGAGTGTTTAGCATATTTTCACAGATATTATTATAGATTAAAATTTAACCAAAGAAAAAAGAGAGAGAAAGTATGACAATATGACAGTATGTTTTATGTATAGTTGATTTTATCAGATTGTTAAAGTAGATTCTGTAGTACATTTTAAGAGATTAACATTAGTTAAAATGGCATATAGTTAAATAATGCTTATTAAAACTGATCGCGATGAAGCAGGAATAAATTCATCTAATGCAGATATCATGTCACGTTTCTGAGTGCAAATTGTATATTATTTGAATAGGATTAATGAAAACAGGTTAATTTAATTGTTAGAATAAATAAAGCTGTTAAGTATCTGCATGAAAATTGAATATTATATAAGGGGTACTAATAAAAGATAAATATTATTCTTAATATTGCAAATTAGTATAGGTAAATGTGAAAAAAAAAATCTAAATATATTTACAATCTGTAGATATATATTTATATTCTTTAATTAATTCCATTGTTAATTAATATAATATTATTTTTTAAACTCATTCGTAACTGTTATTTGTAACTTCAAACTATATGAATTAGAAATTATATTTATGTGAGATGGAGTACTTAAATAATTAATTTTTGTTTTGCATTTAAATTTAGGAAATATATAAAATTTGTATTAAATAAATTATAAAATTTAAGAAAAGTTTACGAATATCTGCATAGCATAATAAACGACTAAAAATATAAAAATAAAATTTCCTTGTAAAAAAAAAAAAAAACTATATAATTGAATCACACTATAAGTAAAACTAGAAGAAATGCTTGACAGAAAAATTTATAAATCCAAAAACTATTTTAATTTGCAAAAAAAAATTAGGGTTTGAAAAAAAAAAATGTTGATATCACTATAAAATATAGTAAAATAAAAACAACGGGGTCATTTCGAATTATGTAAAATTAATCCTTCGTCAGCTGTAATGTCATATGATGTTAGAATGAAAAAGCACTAGACGAATTCGGCTAAAGTAGAATATCCATTTTTGATTTGATTTCAATAAAAATAAATTAAAATCCTAATTAATGAAATTTGTTTGTATTCCAATAGAATAAATTATAGTTCCATTTTTTTATTTCTGATAATTGACTGTGACTTTGTTTGACTGCAGGTATTCAGAAACGCTTCACATACCTATCTTCTTAACACAGAGTGCGTTGAACATCAGTGTAGCGTTGTATATAAAGTGTATTATATCATGTATTTCATAGATACATCGACAGCCATAACGTTTTTTAAGGCTAATAATCGATTATAAAATTTAATTTTTGTGATACTTGATGCATTTTCATCTAGACATGTTTAACCATTTCGTTAATAAGTGAGATGGAAATGAAGTATATTTCTGGCCCAACGCCGAACAAAAATATTAGGGTTTGAAGCACTGATTAATAGTGATACAAAACGATCCCAGACGAAAATTCTGTTTGCGCCACAGAAAAGAAAATGTACAGGCAAATCATACGTAAATCTTTAGACAAACAAAATGAAACATACAAGACTACGTTTTACTTTGAAACGTGCCTTGTCTTAATGAAATTCTACTTGAAGCAAACTGCTGTTTCATAATTTTAAATCTTAATTTAAAATGTTCAGGGCTATTTATTTATTAATATGTGTCTGATGCTGTGGGATTAATTAGTTTCTCATACCGCATGTTGCAAAATATAAAGAAATAAAAAACAAATAACTAACGCTATCTTCTTTCAGGGATTGCATCTCAGTAATAGCTATGTCTAGTTAAAGCGTTTTTAAGATATAGAAAGAAAATATATAAAGATTCCTTAGGACAGATAGTTGAACAAACAGATTCTGATATGAAACATAGAAATATGTGTTTGAATACAATCCAAATTACATCACACACTTTTGCCTCTAATGCAAATGTTCATTTTTAGAATAATATTTGTATGGTAACATGTACGAAACAGCCCTAATAGCATCGTGATAAAACTGTGACCGAAATGTAATTGCACCCTCACCAAAATGAACTCTTATTGACGTCGTTGTCATCCCAATTATGTAGAAAATAAGTCATATCCAAGTCTTTGCCACATGGATTTGTGTCATTTGGGGATAAGTTGCAAACGATTAAGAAATAGGCAACGGTAAACTTGCTAGTAGAGTCACCAAGTAACGGTCACTTCAGAATATTATACAATATGGGAAAATAAACTCACTCTTTGGTCATAGGTGTGACTAGGACCATTGTAATCATTGTGACGTTATGTCTCATCGTCTGCCCGAGACATTAAGGAACCACATAAGTCATATCCAAGTCATTGTCATTTGGATTTGTATCATTTGGTGACAAGATGCAAACGACTAACAGATCTATCACAGTAACTTCATAGTGATGATCACTTGAGAGTCAAAATATGTCAAATTAAAAAAACCCACTATTTGGGTCATTGCTGTAATTACGACCATTAGTGATCATTGTGACGTCATGTTTAATCGTCTTCCCTAGATACAAATTAAATTTACGAGGATTACTTAAAAAGAAACCAAACCGAAATCTTCAAAACGTCCTTAAGAGAACAATTGCACTTAAATTCTTAGAAAAAAATAACCATCTAATAAAACTTTCTTTGTTCAAAACAGTTTTAACTATAACTTCAAATTTTTACGTCTATGATTATAATAATGTTTACACCTTTATGCAAATAAACTTCTTTATCATGATAGTTTACGAAAAAAATAGCTGAAAATCTAAAGGTGTTTAAAAGAAAACTCAAAACAAATTTCACAAAGCAGCTTCATCTTACGTCAGCGATTGCACTCCAATTTCCTGAAAAACTCCCATCCTTAAAAAATTAGTCGATGCTGAAATTCTCTTTTATAGTGAAAACGAAAAGAGGAGAAAAAAAAAGTAAAATTACACAAAAGTCTTATTTTTTTTCTCCTTCGATCGATAAAAAAGGTCTGGAAAGAAGTATTCCTCTGGAAGCTTAACAAATAGCTTGGAAGAAAATCCTCGACCCCTGAAAAGATGATGAAAGTTTCACTAAAAGTGCAAATTAGAGGATTAAATGCATCCGAAATGCATTATGATGAGGATCTAATTCGCCGTGATTTTTACGTTAAATTTACTCATTAAGTAATTTATTGAGCTGTTGTATTTGGAATAAATGTGATATTTTGTTTTTAGAAACTGTTGTAACTACGTCTCAGTAAAGGATATCTTTATATGAATCGTAGCTAGCGTTTCAGTGCTCTCTTAAAAAAAAGGGGGATGGAGGGGGTGGATTTTATATTTTTGATCCAAGATAAATGAATATTCATACTATTATTCATTTAACTATTACTAATATTCATATTCAAAATAAATATTCATATAACTATTTTCATAATTACCGAAGATTCCCGAAAAATTAATTTTTGTATGCATAGGAAAAAGTATATAAAAATTCTTTGGAATTTATGATTAAAACCTTTTAAATGCTTTTAAATAATTACATGCTTAGAAGTTTATTTCACTAAATTTTTTACTTAACATAATGAAATAAAAATAGTTTTTAAAATATCTATTTTCAAGACAGTAACATGTATAAACCGAATTACATTCAACGCATATATCTAGCTTTTTTCTTTAACAATAAACAATAATAATGCTAGAAGTAATAGTCAACTTCGGTGAATGGAGTTTATTCGATTACCTAAGTAAGTAAATTTTGATTAAAAGGGTGTTTTTAGAGGCAATATTTACAATAGTAAGTAATCTCAGACTCTGAAAAAATATGACGAAAGTTTCACAAAAATAGTAAAATAAAGGATTAAATACATCCGAAACACATTATGATGAAGTTCTGAGTTACTGTAATTTTTACATTACTTTTATTCATTTTATTTTGACGTGTTGCAGTTGAAATGAATTCTATACTTCGTTTCAAAGACGTAATACTTACTTTTCAGAGTAGAATAGCTTTATGCTGATTATCTGATATTTAAATGCTTTTGTAAAGATACAATTAGATATTTTATTTATTTTAATCCAGACGATAAAAAGATAAAGAAGAAAAAATATTGAGAGGATTTTTTTTTTAAGAATTACAGAATATTCTTGTAATTTTCATGAATACATAGGGGAAAAAGATGTAGTAATTACATTCTTTTAAAGTTATTTTACTAAATATCTGATTCATATCAAGCAAATATAATAAATTTAAACCGTATATTTGAATGTCAGTATTTACTGATAAAAGAACATTTCTGGAAATATCACAGAAGTTTGCATATTGTATTATATGATAGCATTAAAAAGCTTTTGCTTATCATTTGCTTAATCGACACCTTTGATCAACAGAATGCACCACAACCCAGATTCTTCATTTTCCTATCACAGCACATTTTTTAAAAAAATGAAATGGATATTTAAAAAAAAAATGTTTATATGAAAAAGTATTCCTCGGTCCTCCAAAAATCTTATGCAAGTTTTACTTAAAAGTGCAAATTAGAGATTAAAATCATTTCAAATGCATTATGTGAAGGCTTTAATTCGTCGTGATTTTTACGTTAAATTCACTTTATGTATTTCATCGAGATGTTTTACTTCGATAAAATGTGATATATTTAGAGGGTGTACTAATTATTTATATACAGGGTGATTTTTTTTAAAGTTGTGAAAGTAAAACCCTATAATTAAAAAACCACTGATTCAAATGGCCTGAAATTTTACCAGTATGCTCCCAAAACAATGGGAATTTTTTAGGCGTGGTTGAAAAAAAAAACTTAAAATCGCACCGACAGATGGCGCTGTATATGCAGTGAAGTCGGGAGACGAGTCGGGACACGCACAGTGGCTATAAAAATGTGAAACAGGCACACCTCGTGTTCATTATTCTACTGATATCCTCGCAATGACTGCATTGACCGTGCGTCGTAATGAAACTGTATTATTAGAATAATGACAGCGCAGCAACTGCTCTTAGGAGATTCAGAACATTTAAGAATTTAAGAAAAGGTCCAATGGCGACAGAAGGCCTACGGAAGATGGTTTCTGAAAGTAGTATCCATTGTTTTCCTCTCACTGACGATATCCTTTGTTTCTGTTAACTTACAGCGCCATCTGTCCGTGCGATTTTAAGTTTTTTTAACCACGCCTAAAAATGCCCATTGCTTTGGGAGCATACTGGTGAAATTTCAGGTCATTTGGATCAGTGGTTCTTTTGTTATAAGATTTTACTTTCCCAACTTAAAAAAAAAATCACCCTGTATATGAAGGTTCTCTTTATGTAAACCTTGGTGGTGCTTTAAGGCTCTTCAAAAGAACATCATGGTATATTTTAACTATTTTTGCCCTAAATAAAAATAGAACGAAGAGTAAAACTATTAGCGAGGATTGTAAATCGCTGACGGTAATATAATTTGTTATTTTTTCATAGCCAACCACAGCAGTCTTCTTCTTGAAGATGGTGTCTACAGCACTGATACTTATTTTACAGAGTTGCGCAAATGAGTTCGATTACTCTACCGTCTATTGGCAGTAATTACATAAAATACTTTATGTTATTATGCATTGTGTTATTTAAAAGTGTACGAAATTTGTATATGCTACTGAGACTCATTGCGGAATGTTCTTTAGAAAATATGGGGTGTAACATTTATAGTTCTTTTACAGGGTGACATAAAAGAGTTCAGACGCGTTAAATTTTTCCTGTTACTTTTATTTTACTTATAATTTAGGTTTTGTTAATAAATCTTCAGAATAAGCTTCTGGTTGTGTTTGATAAAACTTTTCACATGATATGTATTTTTTACACTGGTAGTACCCTGGTAAGAAAGTACATAACTAAAACTTTCAGATGGAATTTTTTATTTCTTCTCTTATGGCAAAGTGTATACTCCAAATTAAAATTAGAAAAGAGAGATTCAAAAAAACTTTCTTTTACGACGATAACGCCTCCTAGCCATAAATAGAGCAATCAAATTTATATTAAATAAAATTCTACATTTTACTCTGTGAAATCATACTCAATATAAAAAAAAAGAAGATAAGAATTAATTTTGCTTATAGTGCCCCTTGTGGGAAATTATGTAACTAAATTTTAATAAAATTGATTTTACATGTTTTTTATAATGAAATTTTTAGAATAAGCGAATGTCACGGTAAAATGAATGTTTTGATAAAAAAATTCACATCATAATTTTTACGCTGGTTTCTGGCGGGAAATTGCATAACTAAAATTTTAAAAGTTTTTTTTTTTTTTTTTTTTTTTTTTTTTTTTTTTTTTTTTTAAATATGGCACCGAATATATTCCAACATAAAATTAGAAAAGACAGATTCAAATCAACATTCTTTTACGGCGATAACATTCCTTTACACAAGCAAGGAATAGAGTAAGCAAATAATTGATTTTTTACATTTTACTCTATAAAGTCATATACTCAAATTAAAAGCAGGTAGCACAGACGAAACACATTTTTAAATCATAGTACCTTTGGCTGGAAAGAGTTTAACAAAACTGAAGTAAATGGATTTTTTAAAATAAATCTTGAAAATAAATTTCAGCCACAGTTAAATTTGTGTTTTGTTAATTCATATGATTGATTTTTTTTTCCCGCTGGTACCGCCTGGGGTGTGAAATCGTTTAATTAAATTTTTAAAAGTAATTTGTTTATGTTTTCTCATCTAACAACCATATTCAAATTTAACATTAAATATAATAGATTTACCTTTTTTTTTACGTCGATAATGCTCCCTAGAAAGAAGTAGATTAACCATGTTTAAATAAAATTTATTTTTTGTGTTTCACTGTACAACAGCCGTACTCAAAATAAAAATAGGTAGTACAGATTCAACACAATTTTCTTTTGGTTTTACAGTGACACCTGACTGTAAATAGGATAACTGCATTTAAATAAACCTGATTTTTATGTTTTGTTGTATGAAGGCATTAACTGTGATTATTTTGAATTGAAACACATTTCGAATGCAATCAAACTAATCAATTATAAATATGGAAATAAACATTATTTAGTTATATTAAACAATAGACTAATTTGTTACATAAAACAGCCAAACACAAAATTAATCTATTTGCAAATAGAGCATCGTTCATACCAAATTAAATTTCTATAAATGTCTTAAATCCAAAACTTTTAAATTTGTTATTGGAGAAGATTACAGCGTCTATCCACCAATGAATTTTGAACAAGTTTGCAACGCTCGAGAGATGTTTGACGTACGAATGGAACGAGGGGGGGGGGGGGGAGAAAAAAAAGTGAATTTATATCGTGATATAATTATAAAACATCTAGATCTCCAGAAAGTTTCCAAGGAACAGTGATATGTTGAATGTGATCGTATAAGAAATTACAGTATACATTTATGCATAGGCACTCAAACAATACATAAAAGAATAATTCTACGTAATATGGATTATTCACTAAAACTGGAATAATTTATTTCAGATTTTTAATTAGCGAATCCACACCATTGTACAAGTTTATCGTATTCATAATAAATATGAAATAAACATTAATTAAAATAACAGAAATACAATGTGCGTTTTCAGTATTATTAAACATTTCCTTGTTTTAACAAGCTAGCCAAAACAAACAAGAAAATGCATACGAAAATGAGCTACAGAATATGCCAAAATGAAATTAATTTATCCTTAAATCTTTGAATCAATAATATTCTTATTATCTTTACAGTATGTTTATTAAAAAAAACAGAATGTCATGCAAGCATTCCGAAAGCATGTCTTTTTAAAGAACCACCTCTTTTGCATGACTCGAATAACACTCGGATATGCGTGATAGAATCGAACATCCTCTGTATTCTTTCTTTCTTATCGATTTGGCCGTTAAGCGTATCAATGACTTTCTGTTATTTGCTTCTAGTTTTGAAACAGGTGTTCTCATGCTTAACAGCATTGTTGATACTTATTAAATCCGAAGAGAGAGGTTTGAACATATTTTGTGCGATATTACATCGAATTTAAATTTGTCAAATGGAGATAAATAAAAAATATATTTTTGCGTTAAGTGTACTTCATCAGATTGTTAAAATAGATCGTGTAATATGTTAAATTTAAATTTGTCAAATGGAGATAAATAAAAAATATAATTTTGCGTTAGGTGTACTTTATTAGATTATTAAAATAGATCGTGTAATATGTTATCAATGATTAACATATTCTAAAAGCTTTTAGTTAATGAATATTTGTTTCATTAAATTCTGAAAAGTTAGGGTAACATGAATTTACCTTTAAACATATTTTGTGCGATATTACACCGAATTTAAATTTGTATAAAGATAGATAAAAAATATATTTTTGCGTTAAGTGTAGTTTATCAGATTGTTAAATTAGATCGTGTAATATGTTATCAATGATTTAACATATTCTAAAAGCTTTTAGTTATGGAATATTTGTTTCAATAGATTTTGAAAAGTTAGGGTAACATGAATTTACATTAAATGAATGACGTTCTTGATATAATTCAACCTTTCTCATTACGGATCACAGGTAAGTTGAACGTTATTAATTTTAGAGGTCACTGCTGTAGCTATTGTTACAATACAATATTAATACAATAACCCATTTGTAAACTTATTTCAATATTGTGAGTTTTATTAATTGCAATGAACTTTTAAAATTTATTTTTAGTAAATGGAAACTATAAGAAATTAAAAGTATTCGCATATCGTACAAATCAGCTTTATGGCCTCATACTCGGCATCAAGTATATGGTTTTAGTGCTTTATGGTTCAAGAGCACTGTCAAACGTCCCTGCGTGAGACCCGTATGCCTTAGACACTAAATAAAAAAAGATAAAAAGAATTGAGAGATACCGGATAAATTGAACAGTAAAAATACATAAAGACACCGAGAGCGGGGTGGGATTGGATCGGGACGTTTAATCTACCGAAGGACCCTACCTACGACCCGAATATGTTCGTCTCGGACGGCGGTTGGGGGTGGGTGGGTCAACCGTCGTGATGAGCGGCATATTTCCGTGCGCAACCTCACTTACGTTGGTTATGTTGCTTTTATTCAGAATGTAATTCAGTTTGGATAAGAGTAACAGCAGTTGGAATTTTAAAGATCATGTTATTCTTTTTACATAAAGAATATCTCACATATTGTAAAAGAAATATCTATATACCTACATTCTTTACCAATTAGTGACAAACCACGTACAGTCGTTATTATACACAAATTCAATTTGTCATTTTGTTCGTCATGTCAAAATCATTTTTCTGTTATCGAGACACGAGAATCTGAATTTTTCTAAATCGTGTTATCCATCGATTTGGTGGAAAAACCTTTGTTTTCCCACTAATTTTAAACGTCAATTGAAATCAATCTCACTGCATCGCCGTTATAACTTTGTATGGTAGCGATATTCAACTGGACTTTCTATAAAGTTGCCCTGTATAAGTGACCACCAAATAATGAAGATATTGGTATCGTTCGCGCATGCTCAATTAAAAATTTTCTCATACGAATGCTCAGATCTCATCAAATACACAATATAGTCATTTTTAATTGCAGTAACCCACACAGCACATACGTTCATATTACATCCAGTTTTCATCTACCAAGTTCGAAATACGTCTAAAGATGTATTTTGGACGTAGACAGCCAGCTAAAATACGTCCAGATTTTGTTAAATGTTTGACATTACGTACGCACATAATATCTACAAAATATGGACGTCATTTTATGACGTAAATTGGATGAAAACCGAACATACTCTCGTCATATACTTATGGACGAAATATCTACAAACTATGGACATCAGTTTAGAACATAAATTGAATGAAAACGCAACTAATCCAATTTTCATCAGATCCGGAACCAAATCTTAACAAGTTTGTCCCCATTTTCTGTTTTACGGACGTAAACTGGATGAAAACGGTACTAATCCAATTTTCGTCAAACTGGATGAAAATTGAACCTCTCAGCCGCCATTTTTTTTATGACTGCGAACTTTTCAACTGCTAAACCTTGCAGACTTCTAGAATTTATTTTTATTTATTCTATAAATTTATTTAAACTAGTAGTAAAGCCATCTCCATTTTTAAATATATTGCGTTTAGTTCAGCTCCACTTCAGCTAATCAATCAATCCATCACTGTTTGTAAGATTTTTTTGTTGATATTCATGAAAATTGGCGCGACGGAAGTTGGTAAGTAAATATTACATTTTGTTTTCTAGATTTATCGTGGTGATGTGTGTACTTTACATAAAACATTTCTGTAACGATTCTTTTTTCTTACTTATTTATACTTATTAATAATAATTCATATGATTTTACAAGTCATACGTAAGTGGTAGAGAAATAGAAGTTCGTTTACTTTTGAATAAGAAAATTTTGTAATATATTTTGTATTGTTGTGTATAATGAGTAGAAATGTTATGTTATGAAGTATTATAAGTCTTTAATCCAATTAAAAAGAAAGTTTTAATGTTTTTTAAAACACAAAAATCCAGAAGATTGTCAGTTAAAAACAAATCTAGTCTTGTAAAAATGCTTTTATTACCACAGATTTATGCAATATTTAGTTAAGATGCATTTTTTTGGTATGATTTAAGAAAATATGTGATATTTCATGCCTCGAAATTAAATTAATAATAATTTATATGATTTTAGAAACCATAGGTAAACGAAAGAAAAATCGGAAAAAAAGGCTGTTTTTTTTTTTTTTTTTTTTTTTTACATTTCAATAACAAAATTTTGTAATTAGTTTCTACTATTGTGCACACTAAGTAGTAATTAAGTAGAAATACTATATTATAAGCCTTTAATCCAATTAAAAATAAAGTTGTATTGTTCTTTTAAAACACAAAAATCATAAAAATTATTCATGGTTAATTTTACTTATTACTACAGTTTTACATAATACAGTAACCCCTCAATATATCGTGCTACTTGGGAGATAAGAAAAAAACATGATATACTGGGGGGGGGGGGGAGAAGAATGTTTATAAATTAAAAATAAACAGCTCTAAATTTAGATATGAGGTTTTCGATATAATACTTGTTTAAACAAGCTACGAGTTCAACAAAAAAGAGATGGTAAAGCATTGAAAAAATAGAAAACCATACATATACAGTACACATATTTATTTACATTTTACAGTATTTTCTGAAAATAAAAATCCAGAGTTGTTTGTTGTTTTATTTTCTTTGATTGTCTGCTTGCCACTGGAAATTAAAGAACAAAAATGAACTAATTGCATTTCAGTTACTTGCTTAGATTTCGTCGTTTCAAAAGTTGGCTATGATGTCATACACTCATGCACAGTTTTTCTTTTTTTTAATTGGTTATAAAAAGGAAAAAAGTTGCCAAATTTAGGGCATTTTTTCCTTTAATGGCAACCTAGCTATTGTATTAAGTTATTGGCTTGACGCAGGCTTGAAAACTGAAAAGTCACCAAACATCAGTGCGTGGGTATAACACATCTGTTCCCAAAAATTTTACATGCTTTTTCGAGAAACTAAATTTATCGGGGGATAACTGAAAAAGAGCAAAATAGCCGAATGTGCAATATAACAAGGGATTACTGTATATCTTGTAAAGCTGTATTGTTTTTACATGATTTAAGTATATAGAAGGTATTTTGTGCCTCTGTCTAAATTAATAATAGTACTTTAAATGATTTTAGAAATCATAATAAACAGAAAAAAAAAAATCAAATCAAGAAAAGCAGTTGTTTACTTTTCAATAACAAAATCTTGTAATATATTTTTGATGAATATATTTTATTATTTTTAGTTAGATATCAGTATTGGTAATTAAACAAACATACTATTATTGCACTCATATGCATTTTTTATCACAGATAATTTATTTCAGTATTTTTACAACTAACCTCTTCTAAAGAATATTACATTCATGAACTGAGTTGCATAAAATGTTATCTATATACAAGAGTGAGTGGTGACATCTGTACTTCTTAGTTGCTAGAGATTTTTATATTACTGACTAGCTTATACATTATTTTACAGTACACAGTGTACATTGGTTGTTGATTATTCATTTAAACATTCAAGATCGAACATCAATTCGTTTCTTGAATGAGATATTTGATCAATGTTTGGTTCTGTTCTCGACCAGGGAAGGAAAAATAGGGAATAAGCAACTTAATTTATTATTTATTTATTGTATTGTTATGGGAGTAAATTGTACATACATGAGTTAAAGTGATCACAACATTTGCAAAATTCATGCATTTTGCTTTAGAATAAGGTTGCTGGATTCGCTAATTTTTTTTTTTTTTTTTTTTCTTTTTCAAATAACAGTTACTTAAGCTTCTTGTGTTTAGAAAATCGTCTGGCTTGTGAATAGATGTCAATCTTGCTTCAGTTGTTTTTGCTTCCAGAGGATCTTAGATGAGTAGTTATGTGTTCGAGAAAGTGATTACCATCTAAGATCCTTCGCAAGAAAGTCCTATACAAGATAATTGGTTAAAGGATGGACTCTAATATTTCAAGCAGGATCGAACTTTGAATAGGGTAAACTTTCTTTTAAAATCTATAAATGTTATTAAATAAAATGTTATCTTGTATGGTTATAGGTTTTGCAATATATATATTAATTTTCTGCTTCCATAAAGAGTGAATAATTTGGTACTTTTATGTTAGCTGGGCACAAATTATACTAACAATATATTTTTTTCAGTTACCAATAGCAACTTTTATTTTTCCCATAAGTAAATTAGAAATGATGGTTAGGTATTAAAATAAAATGTTTTGGTTTATGGTATTATTATTCTTATTACATTGTATTTTAAATGAAATAAGTGAAAGTCATGTATTTTAAAGAATGTGTTTTAAATTAAAGTTGGGTATTTTAAATGAAACAAATGAAAGGTTTATATTTCAAAGGTAATGAATACAATATTAATGATAGGAATATTATTTCGTGATCTATTACCTGTGCGCCGCTAACATAATAGTACTCCATTAATTTTGTTGAATATAAGCTAGCACAGGTGATAAATCGTCAAATATTGTTTGAGATGCTATCGTTGACATTGCAAGCATTTCTTGTCATTCTTCATGTGGTATTGTAACAACTAAATCTTGATTATATGAACAAGATTCGAATATGCTTAATTGTAATGAAAGTTTGGGACATTCGTACAATGGCTGAACAAGTAAAAATAAATAAATATATTATACACTATATCAGAGTTTCCTCCAGTTTAAAAAAAGGGCACGGTGCTGCTGGTGAGAATAGAGCACTTTTTGAATTCTAGAGGGCATTTTTAAGATTCTTAAGGGCAGTTTTTTTTACTTTTAAAGGTATTATTTTGTTTTTTAAAGACACTTTTAATAGTTAAAAGCCTGAGCACTCTTTTCAAGACAACATTGAGTTAATTTTTTCTATGAATTATAGGTGCAGATTCACGGTCGCCAGTCGCCACGTGGCGACTAATTTTTTTGCTGTGGCCACTAACTTTCGGTGTTTAAGTCGCCATGTGATTTAAAAGTAATCAATTTCTGGTATTCCCAGTCTCCACCGTGAAATGTTAATTTTTTTTTAAAGATTAAGACCAAAACACATAACAAACATTATTATTATCTTTTAATAACATTTCAGAATGATCTGTTTAACACAGCAAACTATTAAATATATTCTAATAGCAATGTTATTCGTAACAGTTTGTATCTGATAATTTTACATAGACTGTGATTTTTAAATATTAACTGTGTTTTGATTTTTTATAGTGCAAAATAAATCTCACGAATTCAGATTTTCTTTCATATGTACTTTTGTCTGGCAAAATTAAAATAAGAAATATTGTTTTTTTTATATTCCCCACTATCATGATTACTTAGCTTATACATATTTTTTTTTAAACCGTATCTTGCCCAACTTTATCTTCAGACTGTACATGATTTAAGATTTAATATTAAAAATTTTTTGTACATGTGTTTACATTAAATTACTTTACACTTTGAATTTTTTTTTTTTTTGTACCCCATATAAAGACTATTGTTTTTATGCGTTTGTTTTACAATTGTGGCCACTGGATTTTTTGGGTTTAGGAGCCAGTGACTCCTTCCAAATTTTGGGAATCTTCACCTATACTATGAATGCAAAAAGGAGAAAGTACACTTTTTTTACTGAGGGGCAAGAAGGGTGCTAATTATTTTACTGGGGCACAAGAATGGTGCTAATTTATTTTATGAGGGGCAAGAAGGGTGCCATTTTGTAAACCAAAGGGCAGGCAGGGTGCAGCACCCTTCCGAAACTGTCTGGGGGAAACTCTGACTATATATATACACACGCACATACATATCTATAATAAAAAGAAAAGTTTTTAGTTAATGGTATTACAGTAGAGTACCTCTAATTCGCAAATGTCTGTAATCTGCACAGCATATGAGAATGTAAACAAAGAAATTTAATTCTTAAAACCAATATTTATCAATAACATTATTTTTTTCACTTCTACTTTAATTTTATTTCTGATATATATTATCACTTTTCATTTAATACTCTTTTTTATAGTTTAAAATGATAACATATATATAAAAGTATTTTAATTAATTAACCATTTATATGTAAAAAAAAAAAAAAAAATCCTTTTAAAAATGTATTTGTCTTACACATATATTTTTTACAATAGTTTGCCAAGGATACCGAAATTACTAAAAAACAAACTTTTGTGATTCAGTAGACAATTATGCCCATTTGTAGGCTGCAAGATACAGTATAAAAACATAAACCAAATGTTTTAATACCAACAACTATTGATGATAGATTTAAAACATATAAATATAGATAAATTATTTTTTTAATAATTTTTATTTTATTTGTGTGTTTTTGTTTATTTTTCAGCATTAACAATCTAAACTCATCCGAAGTAATAAGTTAAAAAAATGTAAACAAAGATTAAATAGACATAATCTGTAATCCACAAAAGTCTCAAATATGCAAAACACTCAGAACCAAGCTGTGCGGATTCGTGGTCTTACTACTGTATTTGGTACTTCTCCATTATCCCGATGTTCACTTTTCATTAAAAAACTCACCAAACTATGGGATTTAACACCAAAAATGAATGATCGTGATATTTACTTATTAGAAACACATTATTTAATTTTATTGACTCATTTATATATAATGATAAAAGTTTTTAATACATTTTGATTTTAAAAAACAAGATGGCGGACCGCAAGTGAATATGATAGCTTAGCCAAAGTTGATATTTTATTCAAACGGGCTTCTTCTTTTTTTTTTTTTTTTTTTTTTTAGATTCTAAGGACAACATTCTTTTATTTGTTTATTGGCATTAGTGTTATAGCTTGGCAATAGTTTTTATGGAAAGTGGTTGATGGGATAATGGAGAAAAGTACCTGTTATTTCTTATTAAACCTTTTTTCTTTTCGTATTTCAAATGTAATGAGTAAAAAACATTCTTATTTTATTTATTATTTACAACTCAGTTTAAAGAATTTTTTATGTATATCTTATAACATCTTCTCTTATATTCATTGAAAATTTACATTCTGCCAATGGTTGGCATGATTTAAAAAAAACGATAAATTGACATGCTTTCGCATCTTGTCTTTTGGAGTTGCAACCTAATATCTAAATATCACAAAATAAATTTTGGGCAGGGGGGCAGGCTATGCTTGCAAATTGTAAAAGTATTAATATTACAGTTAATTATAGATAAAAATTAACTTCTTTACTCACTGGTCACTGGCCAGTACATGGATTTTTTTACTCAGCAGTTTTTTTTAAGCACTGGCCACTAACAAACTTACATATACTTGATTGAAAAAATTTGTCAAATAGTCTCGGGAAAAAAATTGCAAAATTTAAGAAATAATATCAGGGGGGGGGGGGGAATCGCAAAACTCGTCAAACAATCGAGGAACAGAATTGCAAAATTCGTCGAACGACAGCGGAAAACAGTGTGCAATTCGTTGAACATCAGCGGAAAGAAAGTGTGCAATTTGTTGAACATTGATGGGACAAAAACATGAAATTCGTTAATCAATAGTCAATAAATCGCAAAATTTGTCAATCGATAGTGGAAAAATCACAAAATTCATCAAATGGTCTCAGGAAAAAAAAAATATGTGGATATCGTCAAATGGTCTCAGCTATAGGTGCAGATTCACGGTCGCCAGTCACCACGTGGCGACCACGTCCTCCATAATTCTGCAATATTTAGCAATTTTATGTATTTTCCAGGCCATAATTAAATAAATACGATTTAGCATAGATGCCACATTTCTGCTGAACCACAAATTTTTTGTTTACTTCTTTAAAAAAGAAAAAAAATAGTAATAAAAAAAATCATGTTGATATGCGCTGTGAATGAACTCTGTGGTGGCGACATACCGCAATTAGCTTGCAACACAAAAAAATTCGTAACGAGAATACAATAATTTTAGATCCCACTCATTAAATTTGTAGCTCTGGGATTTTTCCGATATGTTCTTACAAGTAGACATAGATTAGTGTTCACTCTAGAAAAAAAAAGGGCAGGGTGCTAGTCACAAAAAGGGCACTATTGAAGCATAAAAAGGGCACTAGTTTCAGCGAAAAAAGGCATTGTTTCATAAAAAAAGTATACTTATTCAGAACCAATATAAGAAACTTATTATTGTTCATCATATACTCATCAATGTTTGTACATATATTTAGTAATATAAATTATAGAAATACATTTTTATTAAATTGATATTTTAAGGTTCTAGTAAGTAATTAGGTTAACATATGTGGATATAAAATTATTAGCCGCCTCTAAACTATGAATTTTAAGGGGGAAGCAGAAATTTTGAACTTAAAGATGACTGATTTAGTTACCTTACTAAAGATTTAAAAATAGGACAAAAAAATTTAAATAAAAGAGTTTTAACTTTAAATTTCGTGTGCTTGGAAAGAAGGGGTGAGCATCAATTTTGGGTGAGGGTGTGGAAAATTACTTGATCGATTATTTGCTATAATAAAGTGACAGAGCAGAAAAAGTAAAAAAAAAAAAAAAAAAAAAAGATAAGGCTTTTAAGCTTGGTGAGCTGGGAGAGCAAAAGATGAGTTTTTTTCCCCCAGGGTGTTAAGGGGGGGGGGGGTTGCGCCCCTTTGACGAAATTTGCAGTTTTTTAGAGATCTGTTGATAAATTTTGCGATTTTTTTGACGAAATTTACCGTTTTTCGCGATCTGTTGACAAAATTTACCGTTTTTTCGCGATCTTTTGACGAAATTTGCCGCTTTTCGCAATGTTTTTGACGAAATTTGCCGTTTTTTGCAATGTTTTTGACGAAATTTGCCGTTTTTCCGCAATGCTTTTGACGAAATTTGCCGTTTTCTCGCGATCTTTTGACGAAATTTGCCGCTTTTCGCAATGTTTTTGACGAAATTTGCCGTTTTTTGCGATTCTCTAACGAAAGTCACGTTTTTCCGCGATTTGTTGACAAAATTTACCGTTTTTTCGCGATCTTTTGACGAAATTTGCTGCTTTTCGCAATGTTTTTGACGAAATTTGCCGTTTTTACGCGATTCTCTGATGAAAGTCACGTTTTTCCCGCGATCTGTTGACAAAATTTGTCGTTTTTCGCGATCTTTTGACGAAATTTGCCGTTTTTTCGAGATATTTTGACGAAATTTGCCGTTTTTCCGCAATGTTTTTTTACGAAATTTGCCGTGTTTTCGCGATTCTCTAACGAAAGTCACGTTTTTCCTGCGATTTGTTGACAAAATTTACCGTTTTTTCGCGATCTTTTGACGAAATTTGCCGCTTTTTGCAATGTTTTTGACGAAATTTGCCGTTTTTCCCGATCTTTTGACGAAATTTTCGCAATGTTTTTGACGAAATTTGCCGTTTTTACGCGATTCTCTGACGAAAGTCACGTTTTTCTCGCGATCTGTTGACAAAATTTGTCGTTTTTTCGCGATCTTTTGACGAAACTTGCCGTTTTTCGAGGGCGCATTTTGCCGATTTTTAAAAGGGCAGGGCACTGCGCCCTTCAAAAAAAGCCTAGCGGGAACACTAACATAGATATCAGCATGCAATTCTTCCATGAATAAGCAGAACTCTTCGAATTATCATTATTTATTTAGTTACCGTATTTACCCGCATATGCGTCGATTCTGCGTATAAGTCGACCCCCCCCCACTTTCCCGATCAAGAAATTTGAATTTTCTTAAATCCCGCATATAAGTCGACTCCGCCCTTTTCCGAGCAAGAAATTTGAATTTTTTAAAAAATACATTATTCAAAATCACCTGGAAAGAAAAGAAAGTACTAAATATACAATAATAAAGAAACTTTGATTTTTTTTTGTGCATTTATTCGAAATCATCTGAAAAAAAAAGTTCTAAATATACAATAATGAAGATAATAATATACTAAAGTAATATACAAAGTTAAACTGATTCAAGGTCCAATTCACTATCGGACTCACCAAACAATTCACAAAAATCTTTCGTCGTCATCGGCTCATCATGATACACGTCTGTATCGCTACATTCTTCCTCGTCGTTATCACTTTCGAAAATGGCATAATTTTCTGTGCCGTCTAGTTCGTTGCTTATGCAGCATTTCTTGAACGATTTTATAATCATTTCGGAAGAAATTTGATTCGACGGATCTTTAACCCACTGGACAATTTTTCATGAACCCCAAACTGACGAGAAGAAGCACAGTTGTTAGACTCTTCCGTAAAAGAAATAACTTTAAGTTTAAATCCAGCTGCGTATGAATTGCGTTTCTGTTTTCAAAAGTGCAGTAAGATAAACGAAGAAATAATGAATAAGTGTACTATCAAGAACACGTAAGATAGAACACGGGTCACGTGTTTTTAGAGAGTCGCATGTTTCTAGCCACTCGCGGACGATTCAATTGCACATAGGGGTGATACATTCTCGGAATTTTATCTACTGATCTTTCAGACGGAGGGGGGGGGGGGGGGTAGGGGAGTAGTAGGCTTAAATTCATCAGCACCAAACCCGTTACTCAGTCTCCAAACCTTTACCTCAGCGCTGATAAAGAAAATCAATTAATTCCTCTTTTTCTCTCCTGGTATGGAAATCGACAGTAAACGACGTCATTGTGTTATAGAATGTGAAAAGAAAACAATTGCCTTTCAGAAGGGCATTTTTGACTTTTGGTTAAAAAAAAAAAAAAAAAAAAAAGGACCCTCGCATAAGTTGACCCCTCTAACTTTAAACCGTTTTTTAGTCCAAAATTTCTCGACTTATACGCGGGTAAATACGGTAGTTAGAGTTGTTCTGCAAAATGAATTTGTCAATCGTTCGCGAACTTTGTGAAAACGGCCACGGAAAAATCCAGCAAATTTCATAGCTCATGAAATAAAACTGCAAATTTCGTGAACCGGTCGCAAATAAAACTGCAAATTTCCTCAATTGGTCTCCAAGAAATAATAATTAAAAAAAACGCGAATTTCAACAAACGGTCGAGGAAAAAAAACCCGTTAATTTCATCAATTGGTAGCAGAAAAAAAAGCAAAACTTATCAGTCGATTTAAAAAAAAAAAAAAATGTGAATTTCGCCAATTAGTCCAGGAAAAAAATTATGAGTTTTGTCAGTTGCCCGTGGTTTAAAGACGCAAATCTCATCAAGCGGCTACAAAAAAAAAAAAAAAAAAAAAAAAAATATTAATCAATCACAGAAAAAATTGTGAATTTCATCAATCGGTCACAGAAGGAAAAATCCTGAATTTCGTTAGTCGCAGAAAAAAAAATACAGAATTTCGATTATTAGTCGCAGAAAAAAGCATGAATTTCGTCAATCAGTTGCAAAATAAAATTGCAAATTTCGTCAAGGAGTTTCGATAATAAAACATGAAAATTGGCGATCGGTCACAAAAATTGTAATTTATTATTAAGGATTTAAAAAATCCTTAAAAAATCCCCTTGCCAACAAAAGTTGCAACGAGGCTTATAGTGTTCGATCTTTCTCCATCATCCCTGAATGTCAGAAAGTGTTGAATTTATTTTATTAAAATCTATAACCTAAAAGAAAATAAATCTTCTCCATATTTTTTCATATATTCTTTTGATTTTATAGACATATTTTTTATGCAAATCTCCATGTTGAGTGTTTATTTTCAGCTATATAAAACACCTTTTTTTTCCTTTTGGCGTGGGAGGGGTGGGGTGGGGGAGTTTATTCATAGAACAAAAAAATTTAGGGAATTGTTTATATACAACTATGGTGGGAAGAGTCTATAAAATCCTGCTGTCCAAATTTAAAAGAGAAAAAATATTGTTTTTATGCTTTTGTGTCAAAATATGGCCACTGGATTTTTTGGGTTTAGGAGCCACTGGCTCCTTCCAGATTTTGGGAATATGCACCTATAGTCTCAGGTAAAAAAAAAATAAGAATATCGTCAAATGGTCTCAGGTAAAAAAAATTGAGAATATCGTCAAATGGTCCCAGGTAAAAAAATTGCAAATATCGTCAAATGGTCTCAGGTAAAAATTGAGAATATCATCAAATAGCCTCGAGAAAAAAACTCTTAATTCGTCAAACTATTTCGGGGAAAAAATCGCAAAGTTCACCAAATGGTTTTGAAATGCGTCGAGCGACAGCGGAAAAAAATCTTTTTCCATTCAATCATCGCTTTTGGTGAGTGTGACTATTAAGTTTGGCCTGTGGTGGCAATAAAGTCAATTGTCAAATTTTAAGTATTACTCGCTGATTAGCGAGTGCTAATTTTTTCAATACAGATAATTGTTGAAAATTTTTATGGTGAATAGTTTAGTGTAATACAAAATTTGAATTTTGAAATGGGCTTTACCTGCCTATTGGTCATTTTGTAAAAGATTCATTTGATTCAAAATTCATTTCGAAGGAAATTTTTTGTAATTGAAGCTCTCAATGTAATTAGCAGCTCCGCTGACTAGCAGGCAAAATTCGCTAGTTATGTATTAAGAATAATTTATGAAAAATGTTTTATATATATATATATACACATTTAAAAGTACAAGATAAGTTTCTTTTGTGGGGAATTTGGTGATTATCGGTCTCATCTATTTAATTTTTAGGTACTTTCTTGTTATAGCAGACTTCGATGGTGAATTGCCAAGTAACCAAGATGTATCACATATTATAGTCGTATATGATGTAATGACATTTTATTATTCTATTGCCAAATTATAGTCATATATGTAGTATATATATGTATGTAAATAAAATATCTATGAAGTATACACATAAATAATGTATATTGTTTGAATGTAGGGAAGACTGGTACACACTGGACATATGGGCACAGTGGACCATCCCCTAATATAATATTTTATTTATATAAACAAATTTTAAGCTTCTCTTCTATTCTAATAGACAACAGCACTGGATTGATTATTTACAGCCTGCAGAGAACATGTTTAGCTCAGAATGAACCATTATATCCTGATTGGTTGTTTTGAGATTCTAAAAGTAAAACTTTTCATCATCATATTTTTCTTTTTTTAGTAATTAAAGATAGTAGATAAATAAGATAAAACAACTATTTTGCAAAGGTGTAAGATACTTGTTTTTATTTAACTTTAAAGTTAATATGTTTAAAAGAAAGCTATAAACAATATTAATATGATTATTTATTGAAAAAAACTTAATATATATATATATAGTCATGATTTTTCTAGAATTATTTTGATTTGAAGCATAAGAAATTGGTAGTTTTTTCAAACTGAAATTTTCAATAGTGTGGTCTAGAATATTATATTATATTCAAATCAACTTAATCTAAAATTTAGACATAACCTTTTTTTTTTTAATTGCCCAGTGTAATGCCAAAATTTGTAAATTAATGCTAGTTTTCAAATTCTCAGTAACTCAGATAATGTCTTTTTTTTTTTTTTTTAATTCTATTTTCTGGTCTGTGGGAAAAGAAGTAGTAAGGTCAAAATTGTAAAATTTTCTCACATTTTTTCAGAATATGCAGAACTCAAAGTAACATTAAATTGTATATATAAATTTATATATAATTTTTTTGAGTTTGTGTTCTGAAATAATACTGAAATACTTAGTAAAATTTCTGTTTCTTTTCTCCTTTTAATTTCAATATTAAAGAAACTAAAATTGCAAAATTAATGTAGGTGACAATGTGAAATTTTCACCTTTAAGTTGCGGAACCCGAATTTACCTTTTCAAAGTCATGGTAAAACCCAAATGCTGAAATAGTAAAATTTCATATCTATATAAGTAGATATTTTTTATTATTTATGAAGTCTTCTATTTCTGTAATATTAACTAAACATGTATTTTATAGCTACTTTTTTTTTTCTCTTCATAGATGCTGTTGAGACTTCTATTTTGACAAATGAGACGTCAGATTGCCAAATTGAAAAAAGTTATTGCAAATTGGTTGTGGCATGCAAAAGACTGATTAGGGGGGGGGGGGGGGATTTAAAAGCTGTTTTTGTTTGCAAATTTGTATTGCATATTTTTCTTCAAACAGTGGCATGGGCTGAATGATTTTATAGATTGATTCTTTTAAAAATGCATTATTTTTTATATTAATGAAAGTATTAAATATATATTTTTAATAGATTATTTAAAGGATAATATTTTTAAAAATCAGCCTTAAGCCATGGCTTATTTTTCATAAATTAACAAAATAATTAAACTGTTTTGTTATTTAAAACTCATTGTACAATGAAAAATTTATATAATTTATAAATGATTATGCAAAACTCATTTCTTTTTTATATTAATAGATGACATCAAATAGCTGAATAGATTATTTTTTTTAAATTTAATTTCATAGTATATGATTAAATATACAAGATTTTTTTTCTGATTTAAATAAGTTGTAAATAAAGTACTTGCTTTCATGTTAAGTGAATGAAATTGAACTTTTTTTAAATTCATACATCTGTAATGAGAGTAAATTCTTGTATGTCAATATTTTTCTTTGAATTCTTCTGCTCTCTGGAACCAGAAGTGAAGTCGATATTGTAAAACTTTGATACTTTTTTCTCCCAAGTATGTCTTAAATATTACCAATTTTACTGTCAAGAACTTTTAATCGCTTTCATTTATTGTTAGATATAAATTTTTAGCCATAATGCAAGACATACAAATCTTCTAGCCTATTTTCATTTGGTTATTCATAATATTGGGAACGTTTCCAGTTTTGCCTTGAATAGGTTTCTTGCACCCATGTGTTTTCGCCTTTTAATTTCGTTATTCAGGAAGTTAAATTTGTAAAATTTCCAATTGAAGCTATGGAATCGAATTAATGCTGAAATAGTAAAATTCATATACGTATTAGTAAATACTTTTTTTTTTCATATGTCTTCTGTTTATGTATTAACTAAATATGTGTTTTTTTTTTTTTTTTCATCTTTTTCTCATAGGTGCTGTTAAGACTCATGTAAAGTGGGATGAAACATTAGAGTGCCAAATCGAAAAAGTTATCTCAGATTAGTTGTGGCATGCAAAACGTCGATTGGATAATAAAAAATAAATAAATAAAGCATTTTTTGTTTGCAAATTTTTATTGTATATATTTTTTAAACAATGATGTTGGCTGAATAATTTTACCCATTGAATCTTTTAAAAATTCATTAATTATTATATTAATAAAATAGATTTTAAAATAGATTATTCAAAGAGTAAATTTTTTTAACAATCATGACCTTTAACTATCTGCATTACTTGTAAACCCTTAAGCCATTATATTTTTCATAAATTAACAAAGTAAATAATTAAAATGATTAATATATATATATATATATATATATATATATATATATATATATATATATATATATATATATATATGTTTAATTTGCTGTGCAATTAAATTATTTAATAATTTTTTTTATGTATAATTAAAAATCAAATATGCTAAAGAAATTTAATAATGGCAAAAGTAGATGAAATTGAACTTATGGATTTTTTTATCCATGCATGTGTAATGAAAGTACAATCTTGTACTCAAGGAATGTATTTAAGAATATTAGGGAATGAGGTGTCAGGTTGAAAAAGTTACCACATGTAAAATACATTTCTTGCATACTTTCCTACAAATTTCAATATGTAAAATTTTATACACAATATACAAAAGTTGGCAAAAAATATCTCATTTGCCTCCATGAGTTAGCAATATTTGAAAAACTAAAATTTCTTCTTTTTCTTCAATACATTTAGTCATTGTTATTCTTAAGTATAGCCATACTTAAAGGAAAAAATATGATTTTGCCTTCGAAAAAGCTATTTTAGTGAAAAAGAAAAGTGCAATAGTTTAAAAGCAATGATTTTACTGACAATTTAAATGGGGGAAGGGGGGGGGGAATGATTCATCAAATGCAAGACCTTGCAAAATAGTTTAATAATTTAAACATAATTGTTTAATAATTTAAAAAATAATAAGTATCCAATTACTATTTGTATATATTTGGTATTCTGGAATCTACAAATTTAATTATTATCAGTGAATAAATCAGGAATTTTTTCAACGAAAAGCAAAAAAGAAGTTTTTGAGATGGAAAAAAAAGATTAAGACTGAGACTTCAATTTTCAGCAGAAAATATAGCAGTATGGTACATCAGCGGTTCCGAAGCTGTGGTCCAGAGGGTTCTTCAGGGGATCCATAAAGGCCCTGTGTTCAATATAAAAACTTTCATTTTCTGAAATCGGTGACTAATCTAGTGAATAAAATAAAAGGCAATATAGTAAAACCTGTGAACATGGAATCAGGATAAAATTATTTTTTAGACAGATTTCTGTCTTCACAGGTACATTTGTCCGGTGTTTTTCTCATTGGGACCATGGAATTTTTTCGTTTAAGACAGAATTCCGCTACGTTAGAGACATGTTCTATCTTCATATGTTTTACTGCACTAAGAATTTTGTCAAAAAATGTAATACAATTAATTTGCTTATACAGTCGGACCCTGATTTAATGAATTCATCAGGACTAAAATTTTTATTCGTTAAATCGGGGTTCTGTGTAAGGCTCTCTCTCGGAAAAATATAATTCTCAATTTACTATGATTTATATCTTGTATGATTTATTTTTATTTTTGTCTAAATTATTTTTACACGGAGCTCTTGAATCCTAGAGGCCTGATGTATGTGCATCATATAAGACATTTGTGTACCAATTTCAGTACTACAGTAAGATAATATTGTTGCATGTTTTGAGTCAAGTAAATAATGTTGTCCTTCACTTGACCATCCTCTGAGGTGCACTTCTGCTTACTGAAAGGTTAGAGAAACCTGTTCTAAAGAATCAGTATATCCAGTCTTAAATCCTGGGAATCTGTGAAAAAGGGTCTATAGTAAATAAAAAATTAAAAACTGCTGTGATAGATCATATCATCAGATCTAACTGGAAATTTTCACACTAAAAAAAAAAATTTGATGTAATTTAAAATGTTTAGACACAAAAATGTTGCAGTTGGGTAATTTTTTTCTAATCATGATTAGAATACAATACAGCAAAAAGTATACAAAAAAGAAAACTCATGCATCAAGCATAGATTATGAAACACTTTCAGAATACTTTTACAAAACTTCGCTATTTAATAAGGCAAATAAAATACCTAAGTAATTATTTTAGAAAATGCATAAAACATTTGAAAACCAGATTTCAGCAATTACCACCCATAGACGGAAAGTACTCCAATTCTTTGATACATTTTGTCATTGACTTCTTAGTATAACCATACTTAAAGGAAAAAATATGATATTGCCATCGAAAAAAGCTATTTTAGTGAAAAAGAAAAATGCAATAGTTTTTAAGCAGTAATTTTACTGACAATTTAAATGGGGGGAAAAAAGGATTCGCCAAATGCAAGACATTGCAAAGGGCAGTATTGTCTGCTAATAAATGAATATAATAAATTTTTACAACTGGGCCACCTCTGATTTCTAATGAAAATATTTGCAATACTTAATCTCAAATATCTGCAATTAAATAAGGCGAAAACTTCCGTTTAAAAATAGTGCTGGTTAAAAATCATATCAGCATCATTACTAATGAGAATATTATGACAATGCTGAGAGACCAAAATGATATGAGAAAAAAACCAAAAAGTTTTTTTTTTTTTTTTTTTTTTTTTTTTTTTTTTTTAAAGTAGATAGTAAAATAAAAATGTGAACAGCTGAAGTGCATAGATTTGTAGTAATCGAGAATGGATAAAAGCCAGAAGGTATCTTATAATTTCCATTTCTTATATTTATCATAAAAAGTTATTGTTACCCAATATGAAATCATACTGTCAATTTGAATACATTCACTTAGTTTTAATAAAATGACACAAAGTAATCATATACATGATTTTGGATAGCAAAAGATAAATCATTTTGATGGAAAAGATTAATTTATTGAAATAAATATATTTCGATGCATAATATAAGTTCAGTGAAGGCATGATATATTTAACTGTGTATTGAAAAATTAAAAATATTGTTTGAATGTGTAAATACACTTTAGAAGACAAAACAAAAGTAATTTTACTTGAATTTTTAAACGAACCTTTTAAAGTCACACAAATTTTGATACATCTTTTAAAGTCTAAATTTTATATATTAAAGCTTATGTCATTTTCTTTTATAACAATAAATAAAATTAATTTAAAAAAATAACTGTGTTCAGGTGAAGGACACTTAACTAAAATAGTTTCTTTAAAGGTCTTACAGAATTAAAAGTAAAGTTAAATAAGTTTTATTAGCAATAATATTAAAAAATATTTATATGCTCTCAATATTTTGAATATATATATACTTTTAAAATATTAAAAGCACAATAAATTTGACTGAAAAAGTTTTTACTTTTTATTAATTTTTATCCTTCCCTATAGGAACCCACATAACACAGATTCATCCAATTTTGGTTTAAAGTACGTAATTTGGACTTATGGACGTGTCCAATTTTCGTCCAAAAGTAGTCTGTACTTCATCTAAATCTCATCAATTTACGTTCAAATGTCACCACCTTTTACGTAATAAGTACGTCTTTTAGACGAGAAAGTGAACGTAAAATGAACATAAGATGGACATAATACGGACGTCCAAAATTTGTTCATATTATGTCCAAAATTTGTTCATATTACGTCCATTTAATGTCTTTCAGACGAGAAAATGAACATAAAATGGACGTAATATGAACAAATTTTGGACGTCCGTATTATGTCCATTTTATGTTCATTTTACGTTCATTTTCTCGTCTAAAAGACGTACTTATTACGTAAAAGGTGGTGACATTTGAACGTAAATTGATGAGATTTAGATGAAGTACAGACTACTTTTGGACGAAAATTGGACACGTCCATACGTCCAAATTACGTACTTTAAACCAAAATTGGACGAATCTGTGTTATGTGGGTAATAGGCATTTCAACTACACTTTGTGAAATTTTCGGTGATTGGCGTTAAATTTGGCGGAAAACTCTATATCCTATAAGCAAAACAAATCTGATTTTGTTACAGAAATGGTTATATATTCATGAATATGCGTCGTTTTTTTATACAAATGCGTACAAACGTTTAACAGAGCCCACATAGTCGTTTGTTACATTGCACTTTTCAAACATTTTCTGTTACAGAGGATTGTAAATGTTTTTAAATTCAATTTATTTTTCATTCTTTATTGCCCTCCTGACTAAATTTTCATATGAGGTCAAACATGTTCTTTACATCACCCAAGTTCAAGAATGTTTCAGTAAGCATTTATTTGTGTAGATGGTCTACAGAAAAACTAAAATCGAAAGTGTCCGGTCGTAATCCTGAATTCATCAATATTTGTGTGTATTATTTACCGATCAATGACAATCGTCGTATAGTAATTGATAGAGAAAATATCAGTCTTGCTTATTTTTCTCTTATTTGTCTGTCTGTCATGAGAATCGAGGACATTTTCTAATTAGCTTCCAAACTTGTTTTGAAACAGATGTTTCCATGTTCAACAGCACTTCTGATGCTTTTCAAATTTCAACAAAGAGATTTTAACTTATTTTGAGAGATATTATATTGAATTAAAATTTGCCAGAAAGAGATAAAATGAAATCATCCTCTATTTACAATGGATTTTGTCAGATTGTTAAAATAGTTTCTGCAATACGTTGTCATTGCTTAACCTTTATTAAAAAACATAAAATTAAATAATGCTTGTTGAAATTGATTATGAAGAGGTATACAAACTTGAATAAAGATTACAATTATCACACTCATCAAATAAAAATGTGAAGTTTTTGACTGCGAATTGAATATTGTTTGAAAGGATTAATATTAACAGATAACTCTTATTTGAAATGTTTGATTAATCTTTATAATAATTAAATTTGTATATCAATACAAATTTCTGCATGTAAATTTAAAATATGTTTCTACGTAAAGTGTAGTTACTCAGATTGTCAAAATAAATAAACCATTTGATATGTTTTGAGTTATTAACGTTTGCTAAAAGTTTATACTTAATTAACGTTTGTTTCACTGGATTCTGAAGAGGAATGTTGCTATATATACAAGTTGAATGAATTACCTGAGTGAAATGTACATCATTCAAAATATATAATTCTAAATAACTAATCAATTCAACTTTAATGTTTGCAGATAGGAACAATTTTGCATTGGCCTAATTGTAGCACAATAATTCCGATTTTAACTTGTATACAAGAGGCAGTCAAAACGTTCACGGAATTTCGTTGGAACTCTTTAATACCACAACATAATTAATTTATTTCTTTACGCACAACGTGCTCTCCTTGACCAAAGAAATCACGTCATGTCGAATCCAAAACAAAAGTGATGTTCATTGTGTTTTTCTACAACGAAGGTGTGGTGCAACATGAATATGTACTAACTGGACAAACTGTTAACGGCCTTTTGTACGTGTAAGTTTTGAAATGACTGAGGGAGGCAATCCGAAGACTACGTCCCGCCAAATGGCAAGGAAGAGGGTCACTGCATCAAGACACTGCTCCCTCCCACACATCGATTGTTTTGCTGACAATGATCGCAGAAAAGAAAATCTCATTCCTCCACCAGTCTCCCTACTCACCAGATTTAACACCTTCTGATTTCAGGGTCGTACCAAGATCCAAATGGTCCTCAAAATTAATCATTTTGACACTGTAGAAGACATCAAAACCAACGTGACGGCTGAACTTGGGAAGATGCCAAAACAGGATTTTCATCTTTGTTTCCAACAATGGCTGGAGCGGTGGGGCAAGTATGTGTGTTCTGATGGAGCTTACTCTGAAGGCGATTAAGTAAATGTGCACCTATGTTGTGGTAATAAAGAATTACAACGAAATTCCGGGAACTTTTTAATTTTGTTAATTAAAATAAGCATTTTGAACAAGGTTTTTTTTATAAAGAAATTATAAAATTTCAGTAATGAATTACAAAATTCTAGCTCCTTGTATAGACAAGCTTGATTGCCATCAAACGCATATGTGCAAATAATGTATATGATCAAAAAACACCATGTTACGTGTATTCGGAATTCTATTTCTTTTGGAAACATACAAAATTGTTTCAAAGCACATGGTTAAGGACCTAAGTTCTTCACACAGCACACACATTCAAACGTTCAATAAATGAATTTCACTTTACAAATTTTACATAATTTTAATTTACATAACCATTTTTTGAAATGTGTTTAAACGTAAACATTGAAATTAGAAAAATGACAATGTGAACATCTATCTTGAGCGATATTCGGCAGCTAATTAAAGAAAATCTGAAACTCATTCAATTAAAAGATTGATCGGAAAATAATAATGCAGAATACTTTCAAATCCACTATGAATTTCCGTCTGCTGTTATTTAAAAAAAAAACATGCAAGTGTGATCTTTCTTGAAACTTTATGGTGCAAAAATGGCAAGTTGCTTTATAAATAATGTCATCAATCAGTGTAAATACAACGTGTAGAGACAACCACGATACTTCTACCCTGTATGTCTCTCACGTGAAAAAGCTAGGCTGGTTTCCACCAATTGTAGATATGCCATGTAATCAAGATAGAATGAAAAGCAACCTAGATCGGTGGAGTGCTGAAGTCTGTCTCTTACGTTGCCTCCAGTAAATAATGTAATTGGAAAATCACCAGAATTCTTGTTGAACATGTGAACACCTGATTTGAAGCAAGTTTGTCAGCTAATCTTAAAATTCAGCAAATATTTAAGTGATCACCAATTGCCATATTGATAAGAGAAAAATAATTTGGAGGGTATTCGATGCTAAGACGAATATTTGGATTATAAGATGACATGCAAATCATGATAATTTTTAATAATTCTTATTCTTAACAGATAAGCATTTTTACAAGTAAAGATAACGTTAAGCTGATATAAATATTTTTTATTTAAGACGTAATGTAAAAATAAATTTATGTAATTGTAGGTTTTGAGTTTTTACAGTGTAGAGTTTTTTTTTCTTTTTGATATCTATTCTGACGGTTGTGGAATGCTTTCACGTAATCTCTACATTCAATTTCAATACCATTTCAAAATTAAAAAGTATATAAATATTCTTTTATTTTTAGTTTTATTAAAAATTATTAGATTATTAATTAAAAATTATTATTAAAATTTATTTTTAGTTTTATTAAAAATCCATATCATAAAATTCATTCCAGCCTACTATATATAAATTTGCTTTCCTCTCCAAATATCATGCTTCAGTGGGGCTTTTTCCATACTTTCTATAATCTATGCTTTCACATAATTCCTACATTCAATTTCAATAGCATTTCAATATTAAAAAGTATATCATAAAATTCATTCCATCCTACTATATATAAATTTGCTTCCCTCTCCAAATATCAGGCTTCAGTGGGTTTTTTACCAAACTTGCTACAATCTATGCTTTCACATAATTCCTACATTCAATTTCAATACCATTTCAATATTAAAAAGTATATAAATATTCCAGTTTTATTAAAAATCCATATCATAAAATTAATTGCAGCGTATTATATATAAATTTGCTTCCCTTTCCCAATATCAGGCTTCAATGTTTTTTTTTTTTTCACACTTGCTGGAATCTATGCTTTCACATAATTCCTACATTCAATTTCAATACAATTTCAAAATTAAAAAGTATATAAATATTCCAGTTTCATTAAAAATCCATATCATGAAATTTATTCTAGGCTATTATATATAAATTTGCTTCCCTTTCCCAATATCAGGCTTCAATGGGTTTTTTCCCACACTTGCTGGAATCTATGCTTTCACATAATTCCTACATTCAATTTCAATACAATCTCAAAATTAAAAAGTATATAAATATTCCATTTTCATTAAAAATCCATATCATGAAATTCATTCCAGCCTAATTTAAATAAATTTGCTTCCATTTCCAGTGTTTTTTATTCACACTTGCTAAACTCTATGCCTTTTTCTGATGTTCTGAATGATTTTATACAAATATTCTAATATCTAATTTAGACTGAGAATTACAAAATTAAATAACCTATTAAGCATCATGTTTTCATATAACGAGATTTTAAAATATTTTAAATAATTATAGTCAATATATTTGCAAACATTCGGATATTTAATAATATATTTATCTCTTATTAATGCTTATCATATAATTTGCAGTTTATATATTCCACTTAAAAAGATCATATGTCGTTATGATCTGATTAATACCATGCATTTAAGAGAATTTTCCATTTACTCACCTCTTCACCGTCCACTACAACAAGAAATTATTAACTTGAAACTCTAACAAATGTTAAACATTGAAAATATTGTATCTCACATATCGATTTAAACAATCTGAATGGGTGCACTTTATATGGAAATATAACTGGAATTTATCTCTTTCGGATAAATTTTAATTTAATGAAATATCTCTCGAAATATGTTTAAATCTTCATACTAAAATTGGAAAAGTACCAGAATTGCTGTTGAACTTGTGGACACCTGTTTCGAAACGAGTTTAGAATCTAATTAGAGAAAGTCATAGACTCTCATGTGCAGATTGATATCAGAAAGTATTGAACATTTTCTGTAGTAGATTGTTCGATGTTGTAACGAGTTTGGTTGTGTTGTTATTCGAGAACATTTTGAATTGATGCTGGTCCTTTAAAATTTTTGTCATGGAATTAATATTTCATTTTTAAATAAAAATTTTTTGTTAAATTAATTAATACTCTTATGTCTGATTTAGCTAGCCAGGAAAATATAAATGTTATGTATTTATTGGTGTCTAGGTAATTTCAAAGAGTATACGTAATTTTTGGATTTTTGATATAATAGTAAATTAATTAATATTCGTTTAACATAAAAGCTACTAAGAATTATTTTAATTTAAATTTACTTATTCTTTTAACATTTAACATTATACATTTGGAAGAAAGCTTCAGAGTCATAAAATGAAACGACTGGGAACTTTGAATGTAAACATAATATATAGAAAGAAATACGGCATGGTGCTAGTCACTAAAAAGAATACTAGTACATTAAAGAAAGGCGATAATATATTATTTCCCTTAGCTACGATAAAAAATTGAGAAATATGTAATTTTTAGGTATGATAAATAAAGTAACAATGATTTTTAATGAATTTTGTAATTAAAAAGTACAATTAAATTTACAACATGATTGAAAAATTTCCCGTGTTTTCGCAAAATAAATGAAAGAATTCCATAAATTTTGCTAGTTTTTGGGCAAACGGATTTAGAAATACTGTGTTATGGAGATAAATTTTACTAGAAATCTCTGGGTACAGCTAGTGATTCATTTTACAGCATTTAAAAAGAGCAGGATGCATTTTGTCAATTTTAAAAATGACAGGACGCTGTGCCCTTAAAAATGGCTTAGAAGGAACATTAATATATATATATATATATATATATATATATATATATATATATATATATATATATATATATGTAAGCTTCAGCTCAAAACGTTAAGAAAATTCAAGCATGTAAGGTAAGAGTACTTGTAATGGACCATCAAAAATGATAAGCAACTTTTTATAAGACACAACAGAAGGTGACAGAAATGAGAGGTGTTTAGTTTAAACTAGGAGTGTTAAACCTTTAGACCACGGTCCACCAAGTAATCACTGTTGTATTGTTGAAAAATTTGCCTGTATTATTTAATGACAGAAATTTTGCGATTAAAGAACCCAGAGATTACTTTTTGGAATTTAGGGTTCTGTAGATCATATACAGGGCGGCACAAAAGTTCGCGAACACATTTCCGTTTATTGACAGAAACTCCAGAAGGAGAATTTTAAACTCTGCTACGCGTTTCCTAACTAAACAAAAATTTAGCACTCTATAGTACATATACAAATCTATAGATCCTATACAGGGCTGAATAAAAGAAATTACGTTTGAAATTACGTTTTTAAATATGTTACGCGTTTTCCGAATCGTTTACTTAGATGTTATCTTTCAGCTTATTAAACGGTAATGATTTGTAAAATTATTTTGGAAGCATTGGAAAGTAATACTATGCTAGGCGCATGATTTTTCGTTCTTGTTTAAATTGGGTTGCAGTCCTTATAAAATAATAGTAAAACTGGTAATCTGTATTTGCCTGACACTTTAAAAATGTCCAATAATTTTAATTGCTTCATCTGTTTCGGCTTTTCCTTCACCTAACACCATTTTTCTTGAGAAAAATGGCGCTTTATTTATTTTATTTATTATTATTATTTTTTTTGTTGTTGTAAGAAAAAGTTCTAGATTTCGGGATTCCGGATTTGGAGTCCCATACTATATTCAATTACTTTCTTTCTGACAAATTTTTATTTAATGTCATATGTATCAAGATATGTTTAAATTTCTGTATCGATGTCTGAAACGAACAAGATGTGCTATTGAACATATGAACATCTGTCTCGTAACATGTTTGGAAGCTAATTTAGAAAGTCACCCAGTCTCGCTTCCCAGATCGATATAGCAGAGAGAACAGATAGGGGGGTTGCTTCCACTGTCACTTTTCGACTTGTGTTATTTCAACTTGTGTTACGTTGCGGTACTTGTGTTATGTTGCGAAAACTGTGATTTTAAAAAATTCCATGTGTTTCTATTGACATTTTGATTTAAAGATTAATATGCAGCCAGGATGGTATAAATGCTATTGATTCATGCATCCATGCATCTGTCTTTAAAAAAGACAGATGTTTCTTAAATTGGAAAAAATAATATGACTACAAAGAAAATATACAATAACCTGTTCCGAGAAACTGACGATTACGAAAAGCGTTCTTTATCTTTAGAAACTTCAGGAACTTTAAATAAGCATTTATAAAAACAAAGTTTCTATTGCTGAAATTGATTTTTAGAAACGTTTCTGAGTTATTTTTATAGTGAAATAACCAATTTTCTCAATCTGGAACATAGGTCTTTCAGATGCTATCAATTTTTAAGTAAACATTTTTATATTCAACAGATATGTTTTATTATTATTTTATTACTATATACTAAATTTTCTGTTATTGATATAGTTTCTAAAAAATACAGATGTTTTTTAAATTGGAAAATATAATGTAACTACAAATAAAATATACAATAACTTCTTACGAGTTACTGACGATTACGAAAAGCCGTCTTTATCTTTAGAAACTTCAGGAACTAATATATTTTTGAGATTTAAAGAAGCATTCATAAAAACAAAGTTTCTATTGCTGTCACTTGTGCGTTTAATAAGAAACTTTTTGAGTTATTTTTAAAGTGAATTAATCAACTTTCTCAATCCGGAATATTTTCGGATACTTTCGGATACTATTAATCCTCAAGTAAACATTTTCATGTTGAACAAACATGTTTTACAGACAAACATGATATTGATAAATTAACAGCATTAACATTAGTATTAATATTAATTCGTTACTCTTGCATGTATAAATTGCATTAAGCAGCTGAAAATGAGAGTTATTAATTGAGAATTGGTAGCACCTAAAACTGATATTGCGATTTTAGAAAATTTATTAATAAGGTAAAGCAAGGAGAGATTGCGCGGTCGGAAAGATTACGCACATAGAGGTTCGAAGGGAAGGAGTAGACTGAGGGAGCAGCGACTCCAGGTAGTTGTACAACAGCAGTAGTGGAGTGTCTACTTGAAAGTGCACGTTGATTGTTTTGAGCGTCTAAGATAAAGCATTGCTATTTTGTTTTGTTTTCCCAAAGTAAGTGCTTGAATTTTCATAGCTATTCATCAGAATTTCTATACAATGTCAGTAGTTCAAAATATCTTAAACTTAAACAATTTCTCATAAGCTGCTAATCTGGACTAACAATGTGAACATCAACGGCTCGTTTTAGTAGCGGCCGTGTTTAAATAAAAGGCCGCGCAATCTCTCCTACCGAAATTGGAGAGTTTGCGCATCTACTACATAGGTGAGAGGGAGAATTGTTCGCATTACTTTCTATGCTAGGAGAGATTACGCAGCTTATTGGTAAATTTGTATAAAAAATGAAAAATGAAAATGGACTAATTTTAAGTTAAACGTGTTTTCAAGTAACTTAATGTTATTTAGTAATCTTATCTGGACTTGTTTTTTCTTATTCTTTAATTTTTTTCCCTTTAATTCAAATTTTTTAATCGTTTTTAAAATTATTTTCTTTTTCTGATTCTTTAATCATTAGGTTGAAATATTCACTCCTAATACAATAATATTTGTTCACAGAAACCTTACAACAATGTCATTTAAGTATAATTATTATTGTTAACAATTTAATTGTAGGTATTATTAGCAACAATCGCTTCTACCCATGTGCGCAATCACACCAACCCTGTAAGGACAGATTGCGCAAAATAACTTTCTTGATTTTATTACAACTGTTCTATTAAATTACAACACAACAACAAAATAGCAATGGAAATGCATGAAAAACAAATGAAGTAAAAATTATTCATGGATAGTTTAGCAAAAAATTAATATTTAGATTTTTTATTGTTATTCTTTAGAATTGTGCGCAGACTCTTCTAGCTTTACCTTACACTATAAAAACTACTCGGAATCATTTTTGAAAATCAGTGGGAGCAAAAGAATGTTTTTTTTTTAGTGATTCTATAAATTTGAAATTATATATATATATATATATATTATAGCGTGTGGATGAGTTTTGTAACAATATTCTGATAGCGTTGTAAAGTGTTTCATAATCTATGTCTGATGCATGATTTTTTGTTCTTGTAAAGTATTCTATTTGATCCTTTCTTAGGATATTCGGGTTGCTTTTTCGGAAATACTTACTTTTTCAGCCCCTTAGTGCAAGTGCAACGGTTGGCGCGGTGTTCAATCCGACCCTACCTACAGAATATATGTCCATTCTTATTTGTGAAGTCAAGTATAGAAAGCAGCAACCCTATTCTTTTCCTGTTGTGAAAGTCAAAGAGAATGTTTTATTTTTCCCCCAAATGTTATCAAGTCGATAATATAGTATGAGGGAATGTTATTTTACTTTTGTTAAATGCTTTTAATTTCAGAATACATATGATTCAAGAATATAATAGTTTTTTTTTTCCCGTTTAGTAATATTCTTTTACACACACGGGGGGGGGGGGGTTATTTCGTCCACCGTCATTTCACATTTAAGTTCAGATGAAAACAAAAAACATGGACAATGATTGGCGATAGAGCGGGTTGCGCTTTCTCTTTCGCAATTTCGCCAAGCTGGTGCTGAAAACGTGAGGCTTTCTAAAAAAGCATTCGGGTTATAAAACATTCTGTACAGAATATATGACATGAAAATTGGGTACTTGCGTATTAACGCCACCGCAGCTACAGATTTGGCGGTTTTTAAGTGCCGCCAATCATATAATATATATATATATATATATATATATATATATATATATATATATATATATATATATATATATATATATGATTGGCGGCACTTCGCCAAATCTGTAGCTGCGGTGGCGTTAATACGTAAGTACCGAAAATCTTTTTTGGCTGAAAACTCTCTTCTTATCTTAATATACTATTTTAGATACTGTGTAATATACATAATGCAAACATTTAGATCAGATACAGTGCTGCACAAAAGAATTCGGGTATTTTTTTTAGTATTGCTGGTAATCGCTGAAATTGGATTTTCAAATGTGTTACGCGTTTTCCAAACTGTTTATTTAGACATCATCTTTCATCTTATTAAACAGTGAAGTTTTCTTAAAATATTCTGAATGTGTTGCAAAGTGTTTTATAATCTATGCTTGACGCATGATTTTCCGTTTTCTGCTTTACATTCTTCTGTTATGTAATGATTCTGCATTTTCAAGATCAATACCCAGTCGTAATCGTCCATCATACTGTCTAATATTACACTAACCCTGTTGTAATATGAATAGAGGCATATTTGTTCCCATTATGTAAAATAACGGATTTAAGACATGAGTATAGTTAATAAAATGTTACCATTCACGTACTTTATATTTAGTGCCAAATTTGCTGGTCAAACTATTAACTTATTCCTTGCAGTTAACTTAGTCACTATCTTGTAGAAAGTTTTCTTGCGAAATACAGAGTACAGATTTTTAAAACTAAAATTATGAAAATAGTTTTTTCATTGTGACCTGTGGTTATTAAGTATTTACTTATTTGAATGTTCATTGAAAAACATATAAGAGTATGTTTTGTGCATCAAAGCTTATACTTTAATGTTACAAAAAGATTTTTCAAGATTTTAATTATTTGGTTTCTATAAAATGCCCATCATATTTTAATACATTTTAAAAAAGATATTTTAGTTTAAATTTTTCAAAAGTTTCGAGACAATACAGACGTATTTCCTTTTAATTTTCATAACGTATATATTTTATAAGATATGTTTAGTGCGTGATATAAAATTGTTTTCTTGTTTGTTCAGTTAGGCACATATAATTTCCTCTCTTTTTCTCTTGTTTACATTATAAAATGAGAAAAACCTGTTATTGATCTCGGATATTGGATTTTTTAAATTTTGACTGGCTTCAATGTTTGAACAGATGTCAGCTTAAAAATAAGCTTGCTTAATTACAAAAATATGATGATCAATAAATTGATTGCTTTAAAATGTTATAGAATATGTGTGTAAAAAGAAAATAAAAATAACAGTTTTCTGAACTTTTCTCTGAAATATTAGACTATTGTTAATTCCGTGATCAGTTTCCGTTATTAAAAGTGCTGAAATTGTTTTATTTTATTTTGTAGTTTTTTTACTATAAAAATACAGGTTGCATCAGAAAATGTATACACGCGTTATATAATTATAACTCCAGTTTCTATTCATATATAATTAATATTTAAATAGCAAAAGAATCTACATAAAATGTATTTATAACTTTTCTTATATACTGCAGATGTATAATACTGCAGATGTTCAAAATTATTACTGTTCTGGTCAATACACGGCTTATAACGGTGGGCTATTGAGTCACAAAGTTCAAGAAACATTTCATTTGGTGTTGTGGCGCATTCTTCCTCAATTCCGGTTCCGGAATGTTGTCTATGAACATCCATTCGTTTCAAACTTATCTTTTATCCTATGAATTGTAATTTGCATAGGTGGATCTTCCTAAAATTACCTGCGCTATTTAAATTGCAAAATAATTTACATAGAATGTATAACTTTTCCTCCTACCACAGATGTTCAAAATTATTACTGTTCTGGTCAGTACACTGCTTATAACGGTGGCCTATTGAGTCACAGCTTCAAAAAACATTTCATTTCGTTTTGTGGCGTATTTTTGCTCAATTGCGGTTCCAGAACCTTGTCTATGAACATCCATTTGTTTCAAATTTATCTTTTATCCGATGAATTGTAAGTCTCATAGGTGGATCTTCCTGAAACTCCCTGCGAAATTTAAATTGCAAAAGAATCCACATAAAACGCATAACTTTTAATCCTACCACACATATTCGAAATTATTACCGCTCTGGTCAATACACTGCTTATAACGCAGGGGTATTCAGTCAGAAAACGCGCATTGTTGTTCAATTGCGGTTCCGGAACGTTATCTTGAACATCCATTCGTTTCAAACTCATCTTTTTCCGATGAATTGTAAGTTGCATAGGTGGATCTGCCTGAAACTCCCTTCGATACTTAAATTGCAAAAGAATCTACATAAAATGTATAATTTTTCCTCCTACCACAGTTGTTTAAAATTATTACCGTTCTGGTCAATACACTGCTTATAAGGCTGGGCTATTGAGTCAGTAAGTTCAAGAAACATTTCATTTGCTTTGTGGTGCATTATTGTTTTTTAAGGTTCTGGAACGTTGTCTATGCACATCCATTCGTTTTAAACTCATCTTTTATCTGATGAATTGTAAGTCGCATAGGTGGATCTGCCTGAAACTCACTTCGATACTTAAATTGCAAAAGAATCTACATAAAATGTATAATTTTTCCTCCTACCACAGTTGTTTAAAATTATTACCGTTCTGGTCAATACACTGCTTATAAGGCTGGGCTATTGAGTCAGTAAGTTCAAGAAACATTTCATTTGCTTTGTGGTGCATTATTGTTTTTTAAGGCTCTGGAGCGTTGTCTATGCACATCCATTCGTTTTAAACTTATCTTTTATCTGATGAATTGTAAGTCGCATAGGTGGATCTGCCTGAAACTCCCTTCGATACTTAAATTGCAAAAGAATCTACATAAAATGTATAATTTTTCCTCCTACCACAGTTGTTTAAAATTATTACCGTTCTGGTCAATACACTGCTTATAAGGCTAGGCTATTGAGTCAGTAAGTTCAAGAAACATTTCATTTGCTTTGTGGTGCATTATTGTTTTTTAAGGTTCTGGAGCGTTGTCTATGCACATCTATTCGTTTTAAACTTATCTTTTATCTGATGAATTGTAAGTCGCATAGGTGGATCTGCCTGAAACTTCCTTCGATACTTAAATTGCAAAAGAATCTACATAAAATGTATAATTTTTCCTCCTACCACAGTTGTTCAAAATTATTACCGTTCTGGTCAATACACTGCTTATAAGGCTGGACTATTGAGTCACTAAGTTCAACAAACATTTCATTTGCTTTGTGGCGCATTATTGTTTTTTAAGGTTCTGGAACGTTGTCTATGCACATCCATTCGTTTTAAACTTATCTTTTATCTGATGAATTGTAAGTTGCATAGGTGGATCTGCCTAAAATTCCCTGCGATATTTAAATTGCAAAAGAATCTACATAGAATGTATAACATTTCCTCGTACCACAGATATTCAAAATTATTACCGTGCTGGTGAATACACTGCTTATAACGCTGGGCTATAGGAGTCACAAAGTTCAACAAACATTTCATTTGTGTTGTGCGCATTCTTACTCAATTACGGTTCCGGAACGTTATCTATAAACATCCATTCGTTTCAAACTTATCTTTTATCTGATGAATTGTAAGTTGCATAGGTGGATCTGCCTAAAATTCCCTGCGATATTTAAATTGCAAAAGAATCTACATAGAATGTATAACATTTCCTCGTACCACAGATATTCAAAATTATTACCGCGCTGGTGAATACACTGCTTATAACGCTGGGCTATAGGAGTCACAAAGTTCAACAAACATTTCATTTGTGTTGTGCGCATTCTTACTCAATTACGGTTCCGGAACGTTATCTATGAACATCCATTCGTTTCAAACTTATCTTTTATCTGATGAATTGTAAGTTGCATAGGTGGATCTGCCTAAAATTCCCTGCGATATTTAAATTGCAAAAGAATCTACATAGAATGTATAACATTTCCTCGTACCACAGATATTCAAAATTATTACCGTGCTGGTGAATACACTGCTTATAACGCTGGGCTATAGGAGTCACAAAGTTCAACAAACATTTCATTTGTGTTGTGCGCATTCTTACTCAATTACGGTTCCGGAACGTTATCTATGAACATCCATTCGTTTCAAACTTATCTTTTATCTGATGAATTGTAAGTCGCATAGGTGGATCTGCCTGTCATTCCCTTCGATATTTAAATTGCAAAAGAATCTACATAAAATGTATAATTTTTCCTCCTACCACAGTTGTTCAAAATTATTACCGTTCTGGTCAATACACTGCTTATAAGGCTGGGCTATTGAGTCACTAAGTTCAACAAACATTTCATTTGCTTTGTGGTGCATTATTGTTTTTTAAGGTTCTGGAGCGTTGTCTATGCACATCCATTCGTTTTAAACTTATCTTTTATCTGATGAATTGTAAGTCGCATAGGTGGATCTGCCTGAAACTCCCTTCGATACTTAAATTGCAAAAGAATCTACATAAAATGTATAATTTTTCCTCCTACCACAGTTGTTCAAATTTATTACCGTTCTGGTCAATACACTGCTTATAAGGCTGGGCTATTGAGTCACTAAGTTCAACAAACATTTCATTTGCTTTGTGGTGCATTATTGTTTTTTAAGGTTCTGGAGCGTTGTCTATGCATATCCATTCGTTTTAAACTTATCTTTTATCTGATGAATTGTAAGTCGCATAGGTGGATCTGAGTGAAACTCCTTTCGATATTGTTTTTGTACTTCTGCTACATTTTCATACTTACAATAGTACTTTAAAATAAGTTTTCTTTTTTCAAAAGTCAATCTTGGCCCACTCGTAATTTCCAATTAATTGCAGTTTGAAAAGAAAGAAAAATTAGTTGAATCTGCCTGAAACTCCCTGCTATAGTGTTTTTGTACTTCTGCTTCATTTTCATATTGACAATAATATTTTAAAATAAATCTTCTTTTTTTCAAAAGTTAATCTTGTTCCACTCATTATTTCCAATTTATTACACTTTGAAAAGAAAGAAAAATTAGAAAGTTATGAGCCGTTAGACTGTGTATGTATACATTTTTTTTCTGACTCACCCTATATTGTTCGTATGATATTTAAAAAAGTATTACATTTGCTGGTTACAGTTACGTTCATTGAGGGAGGGGAGAATTACATTTATTTATGATATTTTTATATAAAGTCAAACTTAATAAACTGACACCAGCTTCTCGATGTTTTTGTACGACTATCAATTACATTGGTGTGTTGTTCTTCCAACTGATAATGTATTTCTTCTTCAATTCTGTAGTCTATAATTAGTGCTACATGATTCGATACACTAACAAATAATAAACATACTTATTAAATTATTACATTTTCGATAAATAACATTTTCTGTTTGAAGAAGGCATTTTCACCAGAGTTTCTTAAGTACTGAGTGTTCCAAAACTGATGAACCCCGTTTAAAATTAAACAATTTGAAAACGGTTAACGAGCGCCGTTTGTTGCATCTTTAATAGAAAAACAATAAATTTTGAACTATTACGTTTTCAAAATTAGTTTAAAATTTCGCCAATAGATGGCACTGTAAACTGAAAAAAACGCAGATATCCTACATGAGAGAGAGATTGGACGTTGACGAAATGTCCGCCATGTAAGTTCCAAAGCAGGTGGAACGCAGTAGAACACAATGTATTTTAATCACCGTCTATGGAAAATTCGTTTTATATGCCTTCGGTGAGTTATGAAAATACATTGCGTTCCACCTGCATTGGAAATTACATGGCGGACATTTCGTCAATGCCCAATCTTTCTCTAATACAGGATCTCTAAACAGCATCTCAAAACGCAGTGACAATACAGAGTGTCTCATTTATTTTGCAACCTGCGTAAACGCGAAGCAAATGAACAACACGAGTGCACGCGCACACCGTTAGCACAGGTAAGTGGTGTGAAGGTGCGTGCAAGCAACACTACCAACATGCTATAAAACCGCACGAGACACTTCATTGCTAAGGAGAACGAAGTGAAAGGTAGTTTTGCGTCATGGTACTATGTGCAGAAAAACGCGCGTTTATTATTGAATATTATTTTCGAACGTCTTCGTACAAAACAGTCAAGGAACGATATGAAAACAAGTTTCCAGACTCGGTGGTGCCGAATAAAAGAAAGAACCTTCTGTCGTTTGTCCTGACTGACCACAAAATGAAGGAAATCGAGACGAAAATCAAGGAGAAACCGACCACGTCAGTAAGAAAAGTATTAAGCTGTATTAAGCGTTTCGTTTGATTTCAACAGGATGGCGCTCCTGCGCATACGGCCAACGACAGTCTGTCATTTCTTCAAGAATTTTTTGGTGATCGGCTAATTACAAAAGGACTATGGCCTCCACGCAGTCCAGACCTGTCACCACCCGATTTCTTCTTGAAATCGGAGAAAAGAAAATGGAGAAAATCGGAGAACGAAATCTTTCTCGATTTCTATTTGAAAAATCGCGTGTTCCGTGAACCGGTAGCCTCGATTACTGAACTGAAAACTCGCATTACGGAAGAGATAAACGCTATCCCACCAAACACATTACAGAATTGGTCTCGAAACCTCCTCAAACGGGTCCAGATATGTAAAGATGAAGACGGCGGTCACTTCCAATACCTTTTGTAGTCGTTTAAGGGGAGAAACAGGTTGAGCAGCCGGAAAAGGACAATAATTTGACCATTACTAAAAGCTCTGTAGTTTCAAAACCAATTAATGAAATACAACAATTTTTTTCTATACTTTCATAAAATACTAATGTTTTTCAAAAAACATTCAAATATATATATTTAGCAATATTAATTAGTTAAATTTTAATGACAAAATTAACGTTTTAAAAGTATGAATTTTCAAATATGCATTTTGCACGCAAGATTTTAAAAATTCTACTGCAGATATATATTTAATATTGAATTTATACTTACTTATACTACTATATTTTGCACTGAACCTCAATTTAAAAGTATATTCAAATTCATTTGCACAATTAATTACTTTAAAAATCATGTTTATGAAATTTAGTAAAAAAAATACGTTTATTTATTCAATAAAAAGTTTTCTATGACAAAACTCAGGCTACATTAAGGTTCAGTGTGAAATATAGTAGTATAAGTAAATATAAATACAATATTAAACATATATCTGCAGTAGAATTTTTAAAATCTTGCGCGCAAAATGTATATTTCAAAATTCATATTTTTTTAAACGTTAATTTTGTCATTAAAATTTAACTAATTAATATTGCTAAATATATATATTTGAATGTCTTTTGAAAACCATTAGTATTTTATGAAAGTATAGAAAAAAAATTGTTGCATTTCATTAATTAGTTTTGAAACTACAGAGCTATTAGTAATGGTCAAATTATTGTCATTTTCCGGCTGCTCAACCTGATCTCCCCCCTTAAGCGCTTCTGTAAAATAAAAATTAATGTTTGTGTATTGTTCTTTTTTTGGGGTTGCAAAATAAACGAGACACTCTGTATTTCGGAAATATCCGCCATTTTCAGCAATTACATGACGTAGTAGCATAACAAAACTAGCCGATACCCGTGAATATCCCCCATGCCTTACAGATGTAATGTTCTAGCTCCGCTAAACCTTATGGCTTTAAGTAAACTTTGTCTTTTAAGTGTCCCCACAGAAAGAAATCGTAAGGCTGCAAATTCGGCGAATATTATCCTGTAGTTTTTCAGGCTACTGCACCACTTATCGCTGAAAATTTGAACTAATATTGTAATTTATGGTTAAAACTTTATTGCTTTTCTACAAAAGATAAAACAAATAGAGTATTTACATCGTTAACTGATTTTAAATTATTTAATTTAAAAAATGGATTTTGTTGAAAAAATGAAGCATAATTTTGTTTGAAGAAATTGCAGATTTTTTTTATGAATCATTAAAAAACCAATTTTCAAAATATGTATTTAAAAATGGTGCTTTGAATAGCAACATTTTTTTTCGTAATTATGTAAGCGTATAATGTAGATTACTTAATACTAATATTCGAGATAAAATATGTGTACTTCGAATTCGACGCTTTTATTTTTTTTGTATGACTAAACGTAAATATGTATTGTTTTAAGATATTTTTCTAACTATAACCCAATATATTTAATGCGTGAAAAATTTTGTAGACGTATTTCTAAGCACTAAAATAGAGAGAAATCTGCAAAAAAAAAATCTGTATATAACTTCAAAAGTATCGATTGTTACAAATTACATGTAAGTATATTTCACTTGCAAAATGTATAAACAATCTCTTTAATATTAAAAGCTCATATGAAGTTAAAGTAACTTAGTAGAGTAATAACGTAACATATTTTTGCCTAAATAAGGGCTACCTTAGTTACATGTTTTTTAGTTCTAAAAGTAAATATATATTACTTTATGTGATGTATGTTTTTGTTATAATATTTTTACTTGAAGCACGAAAAATAATAAATGCTTAGAACATTTCTTAAGCTTTCTTTATGACCCCATAAGTTACGAGCATTTTTCTTCAACCATTTTTTTTACGAAGTTTTTTCTTCGTCGCCGTTCAAAAAAGGCGACTTGGCTATTTGTTGGCGGTACTAGAATAAAGTTGCGTTTATCGACCCCGGTACACAAAGAATTTTAACTTACGTCGATCTTTTAATGTGCTTGGTATTTTTTGTAATATTTTGTGATTTTTTTCAGCTTTTTGTTTTCTTTTTAAAGAAATAATATGTTTTATGAGATTTCTTTTTCATGTTTCCAAAAATACAATTTAAGAATGTATTTTTTATACAAAGATAAAAAATATAAATAATTTACTGCGTTGTAATTCTTTTGTCTTTTTGCATATCTACCAGTCTAGCAATACGCGATACAACAAAATTTAACTTCATTTACAAATCATAAAGTTATATATGTTTGAGTTGATATTTTTCAAATAATATCTATTCGGGAATATTTGATAAGTGGGAAATAAGAATGTTTTTTTCTGAACTGTAAAATAAAGAACCACCTGCGCAATAAAACAGCTTATGATTTTCACAATATTGATTACAGAAGGCGTTTGCACACTTTTTGTAACGATTTTTACTTTCTCTACCATTTAAATTTAAATGAAACAAGAACGAAAAATCATGCGTCAAGCATAGATTATGAAACACTTTTCAACGCTTCCAAAATAATTTTACAAATCATACTGTTTAATAAGCTGAAAGATAACATCTAAGTAAACAATTTGGAAAACACATAACATATTTGAAAACATAATTTCAGGAATTTCCAACATATACAATATTCGGAAAAATATCCGAATACTTTTATTCAGCCCTGTATAGGATCTATAGATTTGTATATATGCTACATAGGATGATAAATTTTAGTTCAGTTAGGAAACGCGTAGCACAGTTTAAAATTCTCCTTCTGGAGTTTCAGTCAATAAACGGAAATGTGTTCGCGAACTTTTGTGCTTCCCTCTATATGATCTACAGAATTTATACACACCACGTAATAGACAAAAAGTGAGTTAAATTTAAAGTCGCGTTCAGTAACTTAAAACGCACTTCCAGGAATTATTGTTAACAGACAGTAGATAATTCTTTTGCGTGTCCCTGTAAATGAACGATGACTGCTATACACACAATCATCTGTAGTAAGCCTCTTGTAATGCACCTTAGTGATATATATAAATTTCAATGCGTTTAAAATAGTGAAACATTATTTAAATAAACCGCAGACGATTTTCCTCCATAGACGTAATGTAACGGAATTATTTTGACTCTCCCTGTAAAGTAACTATAAGTGCTATGCACACCCTATTCCATATTAAGCTTCTTGTAATGCACCTTAGTGATATATATCAATTACAATGTGCTTGAAATTGTGTAACATCATTAAAATAAACCGCAAATGATTTTTCCCCATTGACCGTAATGTAACAGAATTCTTTTGAGTATCCCTGTATAAAAACTATAAGTGCTACACACTTCAGTTGAAATAGGGAACATGCTATAGATAACGACAATAACATGTAAAAATTGCAGAGCAATCCGAGCATATTTACGGGAGTTAGAGCACGGACAGACGGCCATACGGCAGACGGCCAGACAAACCGAAGTCATAAACACTTTTCAACTAGGTTGGAAAGTGTTAATAAAAAAGAAACCTATATGGCATCAGTTCGGAATAGGGTTTAATTATCGCCTGCATCATTAAAAATATTCTCTGCCTTTTAAAATGTCGCTGGAAAATAAACAATGGATCCAAGGCTACGTATTTGCGTTTTACGAAGAGAAATACGCTTATTCAATTTTTATAGAAATGTGTGAAAAACATAGTTTTAATATTTCTACATTTAATATAAGTGACATAATTAATTAAAAAAAGTCCTTCCGGCCTGTACCGGGAGGAAAAGGTAGCTTTCCTATATCTTCGTTTTAAAATTTTAGCTAATGTTACACGAAAACAGCAAGTTAAAATGCAAAGAAACGTTTACAAAAGATTCGTTAATACTGAATTTGATAAAGAAATTCGCCAAATTATTGAGCAATAGCCAAATTGGCTTCATTTATGAAGACTTATTTTGGTCGCAAAAATTTGGCGATATTTCGCCAAATGTCGCCAATTTTGCCAATTTTGTCGCCAATGTCGCCAATTTTGGCGCTAATGGATATGAATATATAGTTTTATGCGTATGATTGTAAAAATTATTACAACAATGAAAGAAAATAATTTGCCAGTAATCGCGTTAATGTGCTGTTTTGTTTCAAAATGTCAGCCACCCTAGAATTTCAAACTGCTCTATCTCAGCCATTTTTTAAGACAGAGGTAAACCAAAAAGTTCTCTGGAATCCTTGTATCAAGGCCTAAAACGTAATTTAAAAAAAATTTAATTTATAATTTTTTTTGTATATTTATTTTAGTTTTAAATTTTTAAATGGCCGCCATCTTGAAACAAAATGGCGGACCAAGCTGGCCAACGAACTCGGTCGAGACATTGGTTAGCTTAATGCACACAATTAGTTTCATCAAAATTGATTTATAAATACGAGCGTTATCGTATGACATAAGTCAGATATATATATATATATATATATATATATATATATATATATATATATATATATGTATATATATATATATATATATATATATATATATGGATATATCTATATATATAAATCAACATTTGAACGGAGGGTGGTTTTGGAGTCTGGGGGTCATGATCGGTGAAAATATATCGAAATTTTCCGGAACTGCTTTCCTCCGAACGGCTGCAATAGGTAGCTTTATTAAGCCTTGCGCGGCAGCGCAAGGCTTATTTATTTCCAGTGTGACATCCTAATGTTAATTTAACACAGGAAATCCCATTGAACGAGTTAATTTACTAGAGTTTTTCCCACTTTTTGTACGCGCTTCCACAAATTTTCTTCAAAACACCTAATTCTGTAAAAAAATAAATCCTCCAATCAAAAAACTCTAAATGTAGTAAACGTGGAGTCTTTAAATTAAAGTCCAAATACTGATTAAAGGGATAAAAACATAACACGGAATATTTAAAATAATTAGCTAAAATTTGGCACGCGATGATCGATAGATTGAAGAAGCAATAAAAATAAAAACAAATAATAATTTTTCACGTTTCCCAGTTTTGGCCAATTTAAGCACCTGCTAGCCTTGGACATGCGATCTCGTGGTATATGTTTACTATTTCAAAAATATACGAGAATATTGTATTTATCTTTAAGATCCGAAGATGTCACCAATAGTTGTGAACGATCTACATTAAAAAGGTATTTTAAATATTCCGTGTTATGTTTTTATCACTTTAAGCAGTATTTGGACTTTAATTTAGATGTTACTGTCTTTATCAAAATTGGATGAATGTTCGATATTTACTTATCTAGTGATACTGTGATGTTACGAAATGCGTTTTTAAATTTCTCTCTTAATCGATGATTACTAAAATTCAACATGGTGAAAAAATGCAAATTTTCTGGTTGCAAGAGTGATGCACGATACTTTTACAAAGACTATATGCTGGGAGTTTTGTTTTTCCCTTTTCCTAAACCACAGAAAAACTTGAGTAAATGTAACGAATGGCTTTCTGCTTGTGGTATAACAAATAAGGAAAGGGCATGTTTACAAACAAACAGTTCCATCAACCAATCTACCACTGCATTTTTGTCGAAGCTATCATTGCAGGAATCGTCATGGCGACGTAGGCCAATCATATCATAGACCAGTTTAACATAGACCAATCAAATCCCACCATCTCATGTGTATTGTAGGAGCCGTAAAGAACGAACAGGTTTTTCTGCCAAACCAACAATAGTTTAACCAACAGTGACGTCAGATGCCCTTTCCTTATACAGAAACGATGACTAGAGACTGGTATGTTTGCTCTCGGCATTTCATTGATTTAAATGGCCCAACTGAAGAGTATCCTAACCCTATACAAAGAGTATCTCTGTCTGAACCGTTAAGTGATACATCAAATAAATATTCACGATATTATCGAGGAAATCGTGAAATTATCAAAAATAAAAGAGCCGCATACTATAAAAAATGTAAAAGCCAGATACAGAAGCGTAATACTTCATATTGTTTGCGAAATAAATCAAAGGCTAATAAATATAAGCTAAAATACTGGAAAAAAATACTCAAATCATAATAGGATTCTCACCTCTAAGAAAATTAATCCTTCAAGATATCGACAGCTTGCTTTAGTGAAAAATCTGCTAGAGAGTTATAAATCAAACATAGCTCAGCAAAGCAGAAGAACAAATATTCAATTTGTAAAAACTCAAATAAAAGCTCAATTACTTGCGCGTAAAGCTATTCATACTAAAAATGTTTTGTATGCAAAGAGTTCATCGGCTTCAGAAAATTTTTCAAACAAATTTCAACAGATGTTATCAAAATCAACTCAAAATATCACTGCAGAAAATTTATGTGAAATAATTGGTGGCGAAAGAATTCACAACTCCAATGCAGAACCCTATTTTTGGGAAATAGCATATCACCCATTAGTTCACATACATTTAGATCATAATTATAGTAGTCATTCCAATTCTAAAATAGAACATATTCCTTTAGGTGATTTACATTTCGAGAAAAACATTGATGGTCATCATCCCAAAACTCTAATGTAGAAATGTGGACCTCTCTGTAACATTTGAGAGAATTCAGTTCGAAGATTATTGCATATTCTTCATATATTTGCTTCTTCTCAGGGCAGTTCTACAAAGGAATTATTTTTAAACATAGATTGTTGTGAGTATAAATCGTATTACATAAAAGAAGATCAAATGTGTGCTGTTAATGAAATTATTGTTATGAAATTATTGTAACAAATGAAAACGAGATCAATAAATGGACTGTTTGTGACGATAAGAAAATAACAGATCGTACACGTTTTGTAAAAAATCTGGCAGATGTTTACATTTTGCTTCTACAGAAATGTTAAATTAAGAAATTGTCAATATAAGGTAAAATATTTATTCAGCTACAAAAAGAAATATTTTGCTGAAAATTTCATCCTCCATAACTACACATTTTATAACAAAATCAGAATACAGTTGTTTCATATATGCTCATTATTATTTTTATGCTTCTTATGTGATAAAACAACATAAGATGTTATTAATAGCTTTCACACACGCTTACTAGTGCCTCTTTCCAAAGTGGTTGCAAATGTATTTTACACTATGGCATAAAATTATTTGCAAAAATGAACATGATTCGTTTTATTATTATCATTATAAAGATGAGAAACAATCCGTTAAAGTCCGTTATATACATTTTTTTGTTAAAAATTACTTTTATTATTTTAATTGTTTACAGAATAATCAGTGTTTGAACTGTATATTTCATATTACCAATACTGATTTTGATACGTGCAGTCTTTTACATACTTGCCTCGTTTGAATCTTGTCTGCTTCATATTAAATTGTTATTAAAAAACTTGAGATATTAAAAAAAAGGAACCTGCAAAGCAAATTAAAAAAATAAATTTATTTCCATTTTGTTAAGCCCGAGAAGGGACAGATATTAAAATTATTTTATTTAGTCAATGCTACAATAATGTTGCATTTTTATATTAAATCTTGCTCAGTCTATTTAATCTTAAAAAATTAAATTTTAATTTGAAAAATGATATTAAAGCAACTTTAAAACATTTCATTTAGAAATCTAAATAAATCTTCAACTTTTTTTCAGTTTTACATGCATTATACAAAATTTGTATTGTAGCAAATTCTAACAGACAAGAAACATGAGAAGTTCAAATAATTTTAAAAAGTTGAAGATTTATTTAGATTTCTAAATGAAATGTTTTAAAGTTGCTTTAATATCATGTTTCAAATTTAAATTTAATTTTTTAAGATTAAATAGACTGAGCAAGATTTAATATAAAAATGCAACATTATTGTAGCATTGACTAAATAAAATAATTTTAATATCTGTCCCTTCTCGGGCTTAACAAAATGGAAATAAATTTATTTTTTTAATTTGCTTTGCAGGTTCCTTTTTTTTAATACTTCTTTGTATTGAAAGCTACCTAAAAAGAAGCGATAAAGTTTACATTTGACTGGGAAAAAACTACAAAATGCATTAAGTTTACCGCTTAGTATATCTGAAGTCGCATCTCATTTCTAAAAAGAGAATCACACCCCCCTCCCCCTTTCAAAGAACTATCGCCAAATCTTTAAATATCTCGGTAGGAAATACAACAAAATAATTATAATAGACGATTTAAAGCCAATCAAAACGAAAAGACATGATGGTTTCTCGGCGTAATACTTTTCTCTGGATTCTCTTTAGTTTCGTGTTTGCCCCAGGGTTGGTGGCTCACAGAAGAATATATTCCATCTTGTGCTGCGATTGCAGCCTTTCCAACATGTGACAGTGAGAAGTGCCAGGCTGGGTATCGTTCCATGTGGTTCAGTTGGTAGAACGTCAGTGCACTATACTGATGGCCCGGGTTCGAGTCAAGGCTTGGATGTTTTTTCACACTGTTGGCTATACACCTTTTAAACAATTAAAGCTTTAAATATTATGATTTACCTAGTTGAAAAAACATTCCTCTCTTCATTATAAAGTTCTTATATTTGTTTATATATTACTTTTTACAAAATTGTAACAAAAATGCGTGAACTCCCTCTATATTATACAGTACGAGTATGAATACATACAAAATGTTTTAAATTTCTTCTTTTACGCAAAATTCTTAAATGAAGTTAAAATAACAGTTAAGAGTAAGGTTGAGAAATCTTTCTTTTAAATGAGGAGCCTGTCTAGTTAAGGATTTAAGAAAAAAGTATAAAAAGTGGAAAATATTACTTTACTTTGAAATATAATTTTGGTTCAAACCCGAAAAAAGAATAACTGCTTAGAACATTTCTTCTATGAGCTTGCTTAATAATCCCGTAAGTTGCAAGCATGTTTCTTCCACCTTTTTTTTTTTAACGAGTTTGATTTTTTATTCTTCTTTGTCAATGTAGTGAAAACGCGGATTTTCTTCCAAGCTATTTGTCGAAAGTAGTAGAATAATGTTCTTTTGCCCATCCACCTGTTTATCGATCTGCAGTACGAAAAATTTTAACTTCTTTCATTCTTGGTTCCGTTCGTTTATCGTATTTGGTGTGTTTTGTATGTTCTTTTTAATTTCTTCCTTATATTTCTTAAAACGAAAGAATTTCTTTCTTTTGCTTGAAATTAAGAAATTAAGAATACATGCTATATTTTAATGTAAATGTAAGAAGGTAAAATATTTAATTTTGGTGAAAAAAAATTTAGCTTTTCACAGATCACTCAATTTATCTAACCGCTATATGAAATATTGCATGCTTTTAATGTACTTATGGACTTTTGTGATTTTGTTCATATATTAAAAAAGCAAAAAAAAAAACAATGAATTTTATTTCATGAGCGTTTATCGTACTTTGTATGTTTTGTGTATTATTTTTAATTTTTTCCTTATATTTCTTAAAATGAAAGAACATTTCATCAGATTTTGCTTTCTCTAGCTTGAAGTTAGCAATTTAACATTTGATGTAAATGTAAGAAAGTAAAATATTTAATTTTGATGAAAAAAAATGGCTTTTTACATATCTCTCAATTTATCTCTCCGCTATACGAAACGTTTCATGCTTTTAATGTACATATGGACTTTTGTGATTTTGTTCATATATTCTTGAAAATCCACGAATTTTATTTCATGAGATATTTTCTCATGACAAAAATAAAAACAATATTGTAACATGGGAAGGTTTACAGATATATTTCTAAACAATAAAAACACACAGCCATTCGCGAAACAAAATTAGTTTATGACTTTCCAAGTAATGTATGTTCATAATTGTACGTACATACATTTTGCTTGTAAATTTTTTAAAAATCTTTTATTTGATATAAAAATCTGACGAGAAGTTAAAATATCTGTTAAAGGTAATGATGTCCAACGCATAGCGCGCACATACGTTTTGAGACTATTTTTATATTTTCAGATATATTCGCCATAGAACGTGAACCCCCCCCCCCCCCTTGTTTTGAAAAAAATATTCTCCAGGAGATATGTACCATGGCAATACAATAAATAAAATTTTAAAGTATTTAAAAATAATTATGATAAATATCAAATTATGAAGAACACATAAAATACATCAAGTACGATAAATGAAAGAAACAAAAAATGATAGTAGTTAATTTTTTTCGTATTGTGGATCGATAAACAGGTGGATGGGCAAAATAACATTATTCTACTACTCCCGACAAATAGCTTGGAAGAAAATCGGCCTTTCCACTACGAAGAATAAAAAAAATAAACTCGTTAAAAAAACGTGGAAGAAAAATGCTTGCAACTTACGGGATTATTAAGCAAGCTCCTAGAAGAAATGTTCTAAGTAGTTATTCTTTTTTCGGGTTTGAAGCACAAATCATATTTCAAAGTAAAGTAATCTTTTCCATTTTTTATACATTTTTTTCTTAAATCCTTAACTAGAGGGGCTATTCATTTAAAAGAAAGATATTAAAAATAATTATAATGACTGTAATAATTATAATAACTATTACAAATCGAAAGAAAAAAAATCGAAGGCAAAGTGAGGACGTACGCTATTGCCAAGCCTATCTGTTTGAATTCCTGCAAAATATTTTGAATTGAGCTTTCGTACATTCAAGTAATCACGCCTTTTTCTCTTGTTCATTAATATAGAAATCTCAATTGAATGGGTCATTTCAAAAACCACATAAGTCACAGAATCAGAATGTTCGAGAAATTAAAAAAACTGTATTATTCACAAGTAAAAGAATTTTTGTGTGTTTTTTTTAGCTGATTATAGGATTTGGAGAATTGATCAAAGTTTATGTTTGTTGAAACTCAGTGCTATTTATCCCAAGACTTTTAGTTTTAATATCTTCATGTAAATTTGTTTATTAGCATTTTAATATTACTTTTAATATTCTAATAATTCATAAATGCATAATTTCCCATCATTAATTTGGGAATGATTTATGTTGATAATCGTTTATTTTAAATGACAGTTTCGATGTGTTTAATATGTATTAGGGTGTATTATGTACTCTAATTTAATTTGCCCAGTGTTACGTTCTTTTAAGGTTCTTTAGAATTTATTGAAATTTCTCACGTGTACTAGAATTCCAGGTAAATAAAAAAAAAGGAAACACCATAGAAGTCGCAGGAAGCCCTTTTCAATGAAAGATTTGGGATGTTTGACTTATAACTTGGGCGAACCTTAGATATCAGTACTTTTTGTGGCCGAAACATCAAGCACAAATTGACGCTCTGTTTTTAAAGAAAACTTTTTTTTGGGAGTACTTTAAGTTGAAATAGGGTTTTGTAAAGATATTCCAATCAATCTTGAAAAAGAATAACTCTTTAGAATATTGTTTATATGAGCTTGATTTATAATACCTTAAGTTTTGAGCATTTGTTCAACCCTTTTATGAAGTTTTTGTTTTGTCGTCATTGAGAAAAGGCAGATTTTTTCCCAAGTTGTTTGTTGGGGATAGTAGAATAATTTTATATTGTACATTCACCATTTTATTGATTCGCTATACGAAAAAATTTAACTTCTGCAGTCCCTGGTTTCGTTCTTTTAATGTACTTCGCAAGTTTTGTATACTTTTGTGATTTTTGAAAAAAGTTTATAAAAAATAATTGTTTCATGATATATTTTTTCGCATGGTTCCAAATTCAAATGTAAGAAAACATGTTATATTTTTATGCGAAGATAAGAGTTACAAATACTAAATCTTGTTCGAAATAATTTATCGCTTTGCACACCTATCAGTTTACCGACCCGCTATATTAAAACTTTTAAAATCTTATACAAATCGTAAACTGAGATTTACGTTGGTTGATACCTTTCTAATAATATCTACTCATTTATATTGGATACGTGAAAAAGAAATTTTGTGGTATATTTAAGATGTAAAATATAGATCCATCTGGAAATAAAGACAGTCAATGGCTTTGAAAGTATCGATTTTAATATACCGCATATAATTATAGTTTTACTTTCATATTTCATATCTCTTACTTTGACATAAAAAGCTCCGTATGAAGTTAAAGTAACTGCAAATGTGAAAATAATATCCACTTTAATTATTATTTTTTTTAAAGCGCGAAAAGTAAAAACAGATTACTGTAGGTTGAAATATGTTTTTGTAGAAATATTTACTTCTATAACCGAAAAAGAATAACTGCTTAGAACATTTCTTACACGAACATGCTTTCTAAACTCGTAAGTTGCGAGATATTTTCTTCCACCTTTACATATTCCAAAGAATTTCTTTGTCGTCTTTGGGAAAAGGCAGGTTTCACTACCGGCTATATTTTGTGAGTGGTATATAATAATGTTCTTTTGCGCATCCAACAGTTTATTGATCCACAGTATTTTATAATTTCATATTTAATAAATTTAAAACTCCTGTCGTTCGTTCTTGGTTCAGTTCTGTTAATTCACTTGGTGTGTTTTGTGGGCTTTTGTGAATTATGTGAATTATTTCATTTTATAGAGAAAAAAATTGTTGCATGAGAATTTATTTATTTTGTTTGCATTATTAAGAATGAAAAAAAAAATACTGAAAATAAATGAAATCAAAATATTAAGTTTTGTTCAAAGTAACGTGTTTTTTTTTTTTTTTTTTTTTTTTTTTTAAGGGTGTATTCAAATCCAAACTGCTTATTTTTGAGACACATTTTGAAATTCATTTTTGCTCTAAAATGCATCCAATTGGCAGGTTCCCTGATTCAAAAACTTTATAATGTCCGTATTGTCTCGATTTTTTTATAAAGGCAGAATACATTTAAAAAAATGCTGTCAAAGTGGACATTTTGAACCGAATTACCCGAAGCGGTAGCTCTGAAAACAAACAAACAACAACAACAAAAAATACCGTACTGTGAAAATAATTGTTTGTAAATCAATTCCTAATTAATTGAATGAAAAATAAAAACATGGGTCCCTTATAAATCTCTTCATAAATCACCTCGCCAAGTTTCATGTTTTTACTTTTAAAAGTGAGTCTGAAAATGGTTCTTAAAATTTTGAGTTGTTGAGCGTGGAAAAATATTTTTTTTAATACCGCCTTAAGTTCTACCTGGTTATCGACCCACTGACTATACTAAAACCTATAGCTTCCTTTGTTCTTCACTTGTACTTGAGAGCTTTTTAAATTTTTCCACATATTTTTCGAAAAGAAAAGCAAAAAAGGATTTTCTTCTAAAATGTAAATTTAAGGTTTCATGATTAATATATGTTAATTTGCTGATTTATATGCAAAAAATCGATTCTTATACACTATATGTAAGAATATTTAAATTGCAAAATAAGCATAAATGAAGTTAAAGTAATTGTTAGATTTAGGGATTTAATCATTTTCTGTCAAAAAAAAAAAAAAAATAGCCACTCTAGTTAAAAATAAAATAATAAATTATCTAAAGTAGAACAGATTAGTTAAATGCTGAGATGTTGTTTTTAGTGGATTTTTCTTTCGAACCCGAAAAAGAATAACTGGTTAAAACTTATAAAATTACTTTATAATCCAGTAAGTTGCAAGCATTTTCCTTCCACTTTCTTTTCCATGAAGTTTTTCGTCGTCGTTGTGGTGATAAGAAGGATTTTCTTCCAGGCTATTTGTCGCATGTAGTAAGAATAATGTTCTTTTGCACATTCACCAGTTTATCGATCTGCAGTACGAAAAATTTGAACTCGTTTCATTTTTGGATATATTCTTTTAATGTATTTGGTGTGATTTGTAGGCGTTTGTAGCTTTGTTTCGTATATTTTATATAAAGAAAAGAAAATTCATTAGCATTTTATGTCATTCTTGGAAATAATAATATTTTCCATGAAGAGTGAACAAGTGGACTTTCATCCAAGCAATTTGTCGCATGTAGTAGAATAATGTTCTTTTGCACATTCACCAGTTTATTGATCTGCAGTACGAAAAATTTGAACTTGTTTCGTTTTTGGATGTATTTTTTTAATGTACTTGGTGTGCTTTGTAGGTTTTTGTGGTTTTATTTCATATTTTTTATTTAAAGAAAAACATGATGTTTCAAGGATTTTTTTTTCATGCTTGGAAACAATAATATTTTCTATGAAGTTTTTCTTTGTCATTGTAGTGAAAAGGTGGATTTTCTTCCAGGCTATTTGTCGCATGTAGTAGAATAATGTTCTTTTGCACGTGAACCAGTTTATCGATCTGCATACGAAAAATTTGAGCTTGTTTCGTTTTTGGATTTATTTATTTTTTAATGTACTAGGTGTGCTTTGTAGGCTTTTGTGGTTTTATTTCATATTTTTTATTTAAAGAAAAGAAAATTTCAAGGGATTTTTTTTTTCTCATGCTTGGAAACAATAATATTTTCTATGAAGTTTCTCTTTGTCAATGTAGTGACAAGAAGGATTTTCTTCCAGGCTATTTGTCGCATGTAGTAAGAATAATGTTCTTGTTCACATTCACCAGTTTATCGATGAGCAGTACGAAAAATTTGAACTCGTTTCATTTATGGATATATTCTTATGTATTTGGTGTGATTTGTAGGCGTTTGTAACTTTGTTTCATATATTTTATATATAGAAAAGAAAAATCATAAACATTTTATGTCATACTTGGAAATAATAATATTTTCAATGAAGTTTTTCTTTGTCGTTGTAGTGAAAAAGCGGACTTTCATCCAAGCAATTTGTCGCATGTAGTAGAATAATATTCTTTTGCACATTTACCAGTTTATCGATCTGCAGTACGAAAAATTTTAACTTGTTTCGTTTTTTGATATATTCTTTTAATGTATTTGGTGTGATTTGTAGGCGCTTGTAGCTTTGTTTCATATATTTTATATATAGAAAAGAAAATTCATCAACATTTTATGTCATGCTTGGAAATAATAATATTTTCAATGAAGTTTTTCTTTGTCGTTGTAGTGAAAAAGCGGACTTTCATCCAAGCAATTTGTCGCATGTAGTAGAATAATATTCTTTTGCACATTTACCAGTTTATCGATCTGCAGTACGAAGAATTTTAACTTGTTTCGTTTTTTGATATATTCTTTTAATGTATTTGGTGTGATTTGTAGGCGTTTGTAGCTTTGTTTCATATAGTTTATATATAGAAAAGAAAATTCATCAACATTTTATGTCATGCTTGGAAATAATAATATTTTCAATGAAGTTTTTCTTTGTCGTTGTAGTGAAAAAGCGGACTTTCATCCAAGCAATTTGTCGCATGTAGTAGAATAATATTCTTTTGCACATTTACCAGTTTATCGATCTGCAGTACGAAAAATTTTAACTTGTTTCGTTTTTGGATGTATTTTTTTTAATGTTCTTGGTGTGCATTGTAGGTTTTTGTGGTTTTATTTCATATTTTTTATTTAATGAAAAATATGATGTTTAAGGAATGTTTTTTCTCATGCTTGGAAACAATAATATTTTCTATAAAGTTTTTCTTTGTCATTGTAGTGAAAAGCGCATTTTCTTCCAGGCTATTTGTAGTAGAATAATGTTCTTTTGCACGTGAACCAGTTTATCGATCTGCATACAAAAAATTTGAGCTTCTTTCGTTTTTGTATTTACTCTTTTAATGTACGTGGTGGGCCTTTTAGGCTTTTGTGGTTTTATGTCATATACTTTATACAAAAAAAAAAAAAAAACGTTTTCAGGAGATTTTTTTGTTATACTTGGAAATAATAATATTTTCCATGAAGTTTTTCTTTGTTGTTATAGTGAAAAGGCGATTTTTCTTCCAGGTTATTTGTCGCATGTGCTAGAATAATGTTCTTTTGCACATACACAGCTTATCGATCTGTAGTACGAAAAATTTTAACTTATTTCGTTCTTCGATTTTTTTTTCTTTTAATGTACTTGGTGTGCTTTTTCGACCTTTGTGGTTTTGTTTCATAGATTTTAGTTAAAGAAAAAAAAAATTGTTTGATGAAATTGTTTGCCATGTTTAGAAATAATAATAATATGATTTTTTTAATGCAAATATCAGAAATAAATATATGAAATCTTTTGTACAATATATGAACATTTTTTAAAAATTACCAATTTAAAATATTATAGCGTTTTGCTGTTTTTACATACATTTTTTTAAAAAGAATGTATTTAGTTTTGGATGTTTTTCCTCACAATTTTATGATAACCAAAACATGCAAAATTATACTTTCATGAAGAATGTATTTTAATTACTTATGTATTACCAATTTATATACACTTGAAATATATTTTGTTTACAAAATAACTTTATATGAAGTTTCAATTACTGTTTCAATTACTTATTCAATTACTATTCAATTACTGTTTCTCTCCGAGACCAGCGGTCTAAGTATGAATTTTATTCAGTTTGAACTAGTTACTTTCTTCTATCTATAATAGAAGAAAATAAACTAATTTTTTCCAACTTCCGGTTTTTGACGGAATTACAGGTTTTAGGGGTCAGATAACCCCCAAAACATGTTTATACGGAATGTCTGTCTGCCTGTCTCTCCGAGTATTTGTCTGTCTGTCCTCATTCTATCCTCGAATGTGTATGAAGATGAGCATAGACTTGAAACAAATTTTCTTTATAGGTTTTTGACTATGTCTTGTAGGTCCCCTTTGAATTCAGATATATTTCGCCAGAATGGGGCGCCGTGATAGCGAGTTTTGTGCCATTTTCATTATTGTACCATCGAAAAGTGTATGAAGTTATGCATAGAACTGAACCAAATTTCCTTTGTAGGTGTTTGACTATGTCTTGTAGGTCCCCTTTGAATTTAGATATATTTCGCCGGAATGGGGCGGCGTGATAGCGAGTTTTGTGCCATTTTCATTATTGTACCATCGAAAAGTGTATGAAGTTATGCATAGAATTGAACCAAATTTTTTAATATGTTTTTCTCTATGGCCATCAGGTTTCACTTGAATTTGGAGATATTTTGTCGAGAGGAGGCCCTGTGATATCAATTTTTGTGTGATTTTCTCGATTTTTTGTAGCTGTGTTGTCCTTTGGCTACTCGTGCAGTGACGGGTGTAATGAATCCAGGTAACCCGGCAACTCGCAACCTCCTGAGGTACAACAGAATGACGAAAAATATTGATATTATTGGCGGTGTGATAGCGAATTTTGAAGAATTAACATGTATGTGATAGAATTAGGTTTTGGGACTGGCACATCAGACTAGTTTCTTTCGACACTTGTATAATCATGGAAATTCAGTGATTAACTAAGACAAACATTACTTGAGGCTAACTTAAAAGGCAAATATTATTTTAGCTTTTGTAAATTACCGTTACCAGAAATACGTATGACTTTTATATGCAAAATTGGTTCCAATGGTTATAATGTGGTAACATCTTTCTGTCACGAAATATCTATTTTTTTAATTACTAGTAAATCTTCAGATCTGGAGTCTCAACGTTAGTTCTGAAAGTCATTGTTTTTTTATCTCACTTTTCATATTATTTAGCATCTTACAATCCGAAATTTATTTTTTTTATATTACATACATATTTATAGGCATATAAAATACTTCGGAGGTTTCAGAAATTAGAAGCGTTAAATTAAACACGATTTATGCAATGATATTCTGAAATTCTTATAAACTCCTTATTCTTGTAATTTTTTAGATAAAAAAAATGCATTTCTTATTTTGATATTCTTTGAAATATGGTTGCTAAGCAAATAATAAAATAAATAGGAAAGAAAAAGAAATGCATTTTAAAATTTGCAAAAAATAGGAAAATGAAATGTTTTATATTTCCCGAAAAGTTGCAAACCTTTTTCCAATAATTTAAAATAATTAACTTCTAAATTCTAATAGATGTATCGGCAAATTTTTAAAGCAATTGCATATATTTAAGACCTTCATGTCAATTTTTTTTATCCGTAATTTTACGTTTAAATCCATTATTCAAACTAGGGCATCCAACCCGGGCTTCCCGGGATAGAGAATATGTGTAAAAACTTTTTTTTTTTTTTTTATTGAAAACTCTCATAGATTTTTTACATTTAATAAATTTTGTTAGAGTGCCCGCTAATAACACCAAAGAGCATTTTTATATGAAATATGTCAATTATAAATTAAAATAATATTTTGAAATTTATTAAAACCGGTAATTTCGTATTGGCTTCGTGTAAGAAATTAATAGCCGAAGAAATTGCTAAAAATTTCGTTATCTGCAGCAGTTTTTTTTATTATTATGATAATTTCAGCAGTTTTATGCGCTTATTTCAATTACATGTTTGTTAAATCTGTGTTTTATTTATACTACACTGCTCAAAACAATTAAAGGATATTTGAAGTTTTATATAAAATAAAGATATAAACGAAATTTTTTTTGCCGAAAATAGAAGAAGGGAATCACAAATGCAAATTTTTCTGGTTTTCAAACTGTGGAGTATGCAAATTTTGAGTTCGACGTCAAAAACGTCGCTTCAGCGGCAGCGAATGAAATTTGATTTTCAACTGGATAAAAGAGAATGAAGACAAGGATGATCGGCATTCAGTGATTGCTTTGTTTCGATGAGTACGATGTCTCAGCGAAGTCATTTGACAGATTCAGAAGCTTGGAAAATTGTTGGTAGGTTAGAAGGGGGCCAAACTCAAGCCGAAGTAGTGCAAGCCATTGGAGTGTCACAAAGTGTCATTTCCAGGATCTGGAACCGTTTTTTGGAGAGTGGATGTGCAGGCCGAAGACCAGGGCAAGGTCGTAGACGGGCAACAACGCCCAATGAAGATCGGTATTTAGCGTTAACAGCTCGAAGACACCGAAACATGAACGCTACTCTTCTCCAACAACACCTTCGCTCGGCTACAGGCACCACGATTTCAACTCAGACTGTCCGAAACCGGCTCCATGCTGTAGGTCTGTATGCTCGCCGACCGATGGTATGTGTTAGATTAACATCAAGGCATCGTCGCGACCGCAGGGAGTGGGCAACCGAGCATGTAAACTGGAGGAGAAATGAATGGAGCAATATTCTGTTTTCTGACGAGTCCCGTTTTTCTGTGCATCCGGATAATAGGCATATTTTAATCTGGAGGGACCGTGGCAGTAGGAATAATCCTGCGTTCGTGCACGAAAGTGTCAGATTTGGCGGTGGAGGAGTGTTGGTGTATGGTGGCATCTCCATTGACGGGCGCACTGACCTCTACATCATTCGAGATGGAGCTCTGACTGGTCGCCGATATAGGGATGAGATCCTCAGACCTATTGTAGTCCCTTACGCTGCAGCAATCGGAGATAACTTCATTTTAATGGACGATAACTGCAGGCCACCTCGTGCAAACCTGGTGGAGGATTTCCTTTTCGAGGAAGGAATCGTTCGAATGGAATGGCCAGCGTGTTCTCCAGACATGAATCCAATCGAGCACGTTTGGGACGCTCTAGGAAGACGAGTTTCTGGCCGCCAACAACCCCCACAAACTCTCCAAGAACTGGAAAGAGCTCTTCTGGAAGAGTGGGGCAGAATACCCCAACTCGTCATTAATAGCCTCATTGAGTCCATGCCCCAAAGGTGTTCAACGTTGCTGGCTGCCATACCCCATACTGAAAATGATTTTCTTTGAAGAAAACACCTTTTCTTATTCTTTTTTCTCATATGCACAAATTGTGTTTTTTTCCTTTTGTACACAAATGCGCAATAAAATGCATTTTTTTCTGCCAAACATGTGTAATTTATTCTCATATAACCTACTATGTCTGTCGACCATGTATCAATCAGCTAAAAAGTTTCCCAGATACAAAATCCACCTAAAACTGCAATATCCTTTAATTGTTTTGAGCAGTGTATTTTATTTATTTCTCAATGAAGTTTTAAGTTCGTTATTGATTAGTAGCTGGAAACAAATGCTGAACTTTTTATACTGTTTAAAGTGCAAACGGATTAATATTTTGTAATTGTCTGCAAGCGATAGAGATAGATTAAAAAAAAAAGCATGCTTAAAATTTAATTTAAATGCTATAATAAATCAGTCTATTCAGATACAGTTTTCAAACACATTGCATTTGAAAGTAGATTTTTTTCCTATATAACGGTGTAAAAATTAAAAATGTGCGATGTTTAGAAATTAAAAAAATTGCAGTAGCAAAACTCGCAAAACCGAAATTTCATCGTCAACTGTTGCCATTCGCAAAATGACGTCAGCGTTACGCACGGACTCGTTTGTCCTTTATAATATAGATAGTCAATTTTCATTTAAGTTAAACATGAAATTTGAAAATCCTCTGCATTCCTATAGGAAAGCATTAAACTTAAAAAGGGGAACCTAAAAAGAGATGTTCTATATTTGAAAGAATGAACCAAATATGTAACTAAAAACTTTACAGGTATTTACGGGTACCTCAGCAACATACCCACCAAATATCAACTTAATTGGACAATTTTTACGGCAGTTATCGCGGAACATACAGACAGACAAACAGCCGGAAACCAAGAACTTTTCGCGTCTCCACAGTGAACCTTCACTGACGTTTCGGCAAAAAAAGGTATGAGGAGCGAAAACAGATTATTTTTCGTTGAAATGTGTTTTTGACGAAAATTTTCTTTCCAAACCCGAAAAATAATAATAGCTTAGGACATCTCTTATATGTGTTTGCTTTAAATTTCAGTTAGTTCCAAGTATTTTTCTTCCGAATTCTTTTTCAGTAAAAATCTTTAGTTATTTTATCAAGTAAATGCAGCGATTAAATAAGACAAATATTATTTAAGGCTAAGACAAATACTGTTTTGCTTCTTCAACATGACCGATACCAAAAACAAGTGAAATATGCACCTTTTGAAGACGCATATATGCGGCGTTGGTATCAAAGAGGTAGTGTTGTAACATCTCACTGTCAAGAAATAGCCACTTTATTTACAAACTTAAAAGAAAAAGTATGAAAAGTGAAAACAGATTACTTTTTGCTAAAATATGTTTTTGTGGAAAATTTCCCTTTCAAACATGAAAAATAATAACTGCTTAGAACATTTGTTATATGAGTTTGCTTTGTAATCCCGTAAGTTGCAGGCATTTTCTTCCGTTTTTTATGAAGTTTTTTCTTTGTCGTCGCTTTGAAAAGGCGCATTTCCTTCCAGGCTATTTATCGAGATTGTTCTTTTACACATCCACCACTTTATCGATTTGCTATACGAAAAAAAACTTTCTTTCGATCTTTGTTTCGTTCTTTTAATGCACTTGGTATGTGCACTTTCTGTGATTTTGTCAATTTGACATAAATTTTTAAAAAGAAATAATTTCTTTTGTGATTTTTTCTTATAATGAAAGCAAATCGAAAGTGACGCTGGTGCTTCATCAATAATATACGTTAATCCACAGTGAAAAAATAATGAAATAAAGAATATCTAACTTTGTTCTGAAAAAATTAATGCCATTTTGCTCATCTACAAGTCTATTCAGACGCTATACGAAAAAGTCTAACATATTTAGTTCTTAATTTCGTTTGACTTCGATGTTCTTGGCATCATTTGTAGATTTTTCTGATATTTTTTCATATATTTTTTTAACGAAAAAAAATTGTTTCGTGAGATTTTTTTTTTCTCATGCGCTCTCAAATAAAAATTTAAGAATTATGTTGTGTTATGTTTTTAACGTATTAAATCTTGTTTAAAATAATTTGTCATTTTGTACATCCACCAGTTTGTCAATCCACTGTACCAAACTTTCAACTTTTTTAATTCTTTTAATGCACTTGTGATATTTTTATATATATTTACAAAAAAAATTTTAGTGATTTAAAAAAAAAAATACTGTTGCAAAGTTGAAGTTTTATGAAGAATGTTTGTTAATATTTAATGCAAATGCAAATGCAAATGCAAATGCAAAAAAAAAAAAAAAAAAAAAAAAAAACGTGCAAATATGTAACTAAAATCTTTGTCATCCATCCACTGCGCGAAAAACGTTAATTTCTTTCGTTCTTCTAATGTACATGTTGAGTTTTTTGGTGTTCTGTGTTTTTCCATAAATTGTTTTTAAAGAACAAAATTGTTTTGTGATTACGATTTTTAAAGCTGATGTTGTAATATGTTAACATTTTTGGGAGGATAAAGAGTAAAAATAATTAATTTTTAAAGTGTAAGAATGGCTTTTCTTTTCTCCCATCAAATATTTTAACATTGTTGCTCAAAATATTTACTTTTCTCGGTCTTGATATCTTAGGCCTTTGTTATTTTACTTATAATATTTTAAAATGAAAGAATTTGAAATATGAAAACATTCATGAAAATGATTCATTAAATTTTTTTACTAAAATAGGTGTTCGATAAAAATAAATATACAAAAGGTTATAACAACTTTAAAACCCTAGATGTTAATAGTACTAAACTCTCTCCGAGCGCTTTTGGCTATAATCAGAGCGATTACGAAGTAGTAAAAAATCAACTATTTTTGACGTTGATCGAGACTAAACGCTAGACTATAGGAAACTCTTTACAGACATGCGTTTCTCTTTACAGACATGCGGTTTTAAAGTTTTTAAAACCTTTTGTATATTTTTATCAAGTACCTATTTTTATAAAAAACTTTAATGAATCATTTTTAAAATTTTTAAACTTTTTGTATATTTATTTTCATCAAATACCTATTTTTGTAAAAAACTTTAATGAATCATTTTTTAAATTTTAAAACCTTTTGTATATTTATTTTCATCAAATACTTATTTTGCTAAAAAAAATTTATTGAATCATTTTCATAAATGTTTTCATATTTTAAGTAAATAAAGGTGAATCTATCGTTTCAACTATACTTTATAAAGTTAAAGTTATTTTATTGGAGAAAGAATTTGTTTGTGCATTTTGTTTCCCATGATTGCAAATTAGTCTGAAAGTATGAAGTTTTATGAAGCAATATGTTAATTTGTAGTGAAAACATAAGAAAAGTATTTTATTTTTTTCAAAATAATTTTATATCTTCTGAAATATGTATGACTTCATCTTGTTCTTTTAATACAGGTATGTTTGATACGTCGAATGACTTATTGATGCATTTATAAGAATTATTACGCATAAACTTATTATAAATAAAAACAATTTATGACTTTAAAACATCAATTATTTATACTACACCTAAGCCTATTTTACTCGAAGAAAGTTATAAATTTCTTCTTTTATCTAACAAACTCACATATTGTAAAGGGGTTTCAGGAGTCTTACTTTTCTTCCGAAGATGCAAGTTTGCATCATGTCACATTTTATTTCATATCTGATTTCATATAACACACAATAAAATGAAATTTTTACCACTAATAGGTCAATACCTGCTTGATTTAACATAATTATTTCAAAGTTGCACAATTCATATTTAATTATTTTAAAAAAGTTTAAATAATAAAAAAAAGTAATAAATCTTTTTTGCCTGGTATCCATTATGCGCAAGGTTGTAGAAAAAATATTGCTTAAGAAATAACAAATATAACTGATAATGATGTAAAATGTATGTATCTTGAACTTATACTTTAATTTCAAGCAATTAAAAATTTAATTTATTTTAAAATTGGCATTTTTTCAACATTTTACAGTTTAAATTTAAATTTAAGAAAAATTTAATTTTTAATTTCTTGAAATTGAAGTATAAGTTCAAGATACATACATTTTACATCATTATCAGTTTTGTTTGTTATTTTTGAAGCAATATTTCTTCTACAACCTTGCGCGCAGCGGATACCAGGCAAAAAAGTTTTCTTACTTTTTTTTAAATTTAATTTTTTTAAAATAATTAAATATGAATTGTACAACATTGAAATAATTATGTTAAATCAAGAATATATTGACCTGTTAGTGGTAAAATTTTTATTTTATTGTGTGTTATATAAAATCAGATATAAAATAAAATGTGACATGATGCACTTGAATCTTCGGAGGAAAAGTAAAACTCCTGAGACCCCTTAGAAAGTGCTAAGGTTAATGCCGTAACATATTCATGTCAAAAGAACTTTACTTAAAAAAAAAAAAGCATAAAAACTAAAAACTGAAAACTTTACATTATATATGTTTTGGACAGAATTTTGTCCTCTACAACACCCCCCCCCCCACACACACACAAAAAAAAGACTGCTTAGAACATTTCTCATATAAACTTGCTTTATAACTCAGTAAGTTGTGAGCATTTTTCTTCCATTTTTTATTTATAATGTTTTTTTTATCGTCGTTGTGAAAAGGCAAATTTCCTTCCAGGCTATTTGTCGAGGGTAGCACAATAATGTTCTTTTTCACAACCACCAGCTTATTGATCCGCCGTACGACAAAAATTAACTTCTTTCATTTTTGGTTTCATTTTTCAATGTACTTGGTTTGTTTTGTGGATTTCAGGATTTTTTCATACCATTTCTGAAAAGGAAATAATTTCTTTCTATCATATTAAGTTTTTAAAATTTTTTTATTGAAAATGTAAGTTTATAAAAAGTCTATATTAAAATGCGTAATCTGAAAGTAAATATGTAAGTACGTTTTGTTTTATATTTACACAATATTTTTTTAATCGAAAAATAAACTATTTAAACCAATTTCTTTTAAAATACATGCCCAACATTTAAATTATTTCAAAAATTGCATTTGAACTAAGAGTATTTTCCTCTAAGGTATTTTTTAAACAAGGTACACCATTTAATACTAACTGAATAAAAGAATGTTCGGATTTCGAACTTAACATTTTAAGTAATTTCTCATAAACTGCAAGATTATACTGATTTCAGGAAATTTTTCTAACAATAATCTAACGGGTTACATTCAATACACAGTATTTTTCATCTAATGTATTAGTAAGCAGTAAAATAAACATTCATCTGCAAAATATGAACTTTTTATGTATTTGCTATGCACTACAAGTAAGAATGTTTTACTTTCAAAAGGTTTAAATATTTTATTTCACATTAAAAAAAATCATATGAAGTTAAACTAACTGTGAAGAGTAATGATGTAACACCTCTTTCACAAAACAAATGATTTTGTTTTATTAATAATATAAAAAAAATAAAAAAATAAAAAGTAAAAACATGCTACGATGAAATATGTTCTCACTGGATAATTTTTCATACAAATTACACTATTTAATACTAACTGAATACAGAATGTTCGGATTTCTAATTTGACATTTTAAGCATTATGTCATGAACTGTAAGATTATACCGATTTCAGTAATTTTTTCTAACAGTACGGTTTACATTCGATACACAGAAATTTTTTATCTAATGTATTAGTAAGCAGTAAGATAAACATTCAACTGCAAAATAATGAATTTTTATGTTTTTCTTATGCACTACAAGTAAGAATATTTTACTTGCAAAAGGTTTCAATATCTTATTTTACATTTAAAAAAATCACATGAAGTTAAACTAACTATAAAGAGTAATCATGTAACACCTCTTTCTCAAAACAAATAATTTTGTATTGTTGAGAATATTAAAAAAATGCAATAAATAAAAAGTAAAAAAAGGCTGCGATGAAATATGTTCTCACTGGATAAGTTTTCATACAAGGTACACTATTTAACACAAACTGAATATAGAATGTGAGGATTTCTTATTTGACATTTTAAGCATTATGTCATGAATTGTAAGATTATACCGATTTTATTAAATTTTTCTAACAGTACGGTTTACATACGATACACAGAAAATTTTTACCTCATATATTAGTAAGTACTAAAATAAACATTCAACTGCAACATAATGATTTTTTTTATGTTTTTCCTATACACTACAAGTAAGAATATTTTACTTGCAAAAAGTTTAAATATCTTTATTTACATTTTTAAAAAATCATATGAAGTTAAACTAACTGTAAGGAGTAATCATGTAACACCACTTTTTCAAAACAAACAACTTTGTTTTGTTGAGAATATTAAAAAAATAAAAATAATAAAAAATAAATAAAGGCTGCGATGAAATATGTTCTCACTGGATAATTTTCTCTTCAAACCTTCAGAAGAATAACTGTTTTGAACATTTCTTATGTGAAATTACTTTATAATTCCATAAGTTGAAAAGCATTTTTTTTTCATCTTTATTACGAATACTTTCTTCGTCGTCGTTGTGAAAAAGCGGATTTTCTTCCAGGCTATTTGTCGGGGGCAGTAGAATAATGCTCGTTTTCAACATTCACCAGTTTATTGATCCACTATACGAAAAAATTTAACTTCTTTCGTTCTTGGTTTCGTTTTTTAATGTACTTGGTGTGTTTTGTGGGTTTTCAGATTTTTTTTTAAATATATTTCTTGAAAAGAAAGAATTTGTTTCATAAAATTTCTTTTTTCCTTGCTGTCAAATAAAAACTTAAAGAAATATGTTTTATTTTAATGGCAAGACAAGAAAAAAACTTAATAGTGATGAAAATAATTTGTATGTTTGCATATTGACTAGATTATTAATCTACTACATGAAAACTTTCAAATTTTGTCCTTGTTTAATGTACTTATTTTGTAACTTTTTTCGTGTATTTCCGAAGAAAAGGAAATTTATTTCGTTTTTGTTTGTTGCCAATCGAGTCATTTATTAATTGATAAATTAGTTTTCTCCCTATTAATTCTTGTGTAAATAAATTTTCAATTTGATTCAGTAGTTACATATGCCTAATTTTTAAACTCGTTATTAAAAATGAATATGTTTTGGATGTAAATATATAAATATATGTTACATTTATTCATTAATTAATAATGTAGAATTACAACAATGTATGTTTTAATCGTGACTGATTTGTTTTTTTTTTCATTTCTAGGTGAGTACTGTATATTGGATATACCTGTTTCTTTCGAGATTTTTCTTTTGGTTAAGGTAATTTTTTTAAATCTACTTATATGTAACTCAAAGTTTTTAAGTAAAGTATAATACATAAAATATGTACGTCTGAGATAGTTTAATGACTAAGTATTTGTGTTGTAGGAAAATATATAATGGAGATAATTAATATAAATAATTTTGAGCTTTGCAATGTTTTGCTCTATATAACATCTTGCATATCATGCATTTATTAGGAACTTATTATGTTTTTCTTATGACTAAAAATAAAGCAATGTCATATCAAGTATATTTGATATGCACAAAAAAAATACTGATATATTTCTAAGCAGCAAAATGGAGAAACATGTACGAAAAAGCATATTTTATGAATTTCACAGTACCAAATCATATATAGCAACTGTAAATATATTTTACTTTGTAACATATGTAAGTAAAATGTGACAAAATATTTCAAAACTCTTCTTTGACAAATAAAAGCTCATATGAAGAAAAAATAACTGTTAAGAATAATGATGTAACATCTTTCTGTAAAAAAAAAAAAAAAAAAAAAATGCTACTTAGGTTAAGAATTAATTATATATATGTAAGAAGATGATATGTAAATAGTAGATTTACTGGAATTATATGCACAAATAGACGATGAATAACAAAGTATGAACTTTAATACAGTCCTAGAAGTATAATTATACAATACTTGAATAGCAATTTCTTTTCAACTAATCCACTTCTCGCCAAACATATATGATATTTTTATTTACCAAAGGAAACAACTGGGCCTAATAGCGCTTTTACTGGATATTTCTCATTTCCAAGCTTGCTTCACAATAAAAATTAGAAGACTGGCTCTTTGCCAATTTTGAAGATGTTCAAATCTTGATCTCGCGATCCAAAATATTTATAACTCGTGCATTTAAATCATGGATAATAATAATACTAGAGTGTCAGTTAATTTGATGATCATTTACGTCATAAAGGAGATGAGGTGTTCAAACTGAAATACTTTTGTAGAAAATTTCACCTTCAACTAGAAAAAATACCAACTCTTTAGAACATTTCTTAAATAGGCTTAACTTTATAATCCCGTAATTTGGGAACATTGTACTCCCACCTTTTTATTTTACGCAGTGAGTTTCTTCGTCCTCTTTCTGAAAATAATTTCATTTGATGGTTAAGAATAATGATGAGCTTAATTCTATTTTCTTGCAAATAAAAGCTTAAGGAATTCTGCTTTATTTAAATGGAAAAACAAGAAATAAAATACGTTAATGATGAAGAAAATAGTTGTGTCTTTGCAATTCTACTAATTTATCAATATACGGTATGAAAACTTTCAAATTCTGTCTTTCTTGTAATTTCCTTATGGGCTTTTGTAAGTGTTTTCGTGTATTTCTAAATTTTATTTTTCGATATATTTTCCTTATGACTAAAAATAAAGCAATGTCATATAAAATATATTAGGTATGCGCAAAAAAATACTGATTTATTTCTAAGCAGCAAAATAGAGAAACATATGCGAAAAAATGTATTTTATGAATTTCGAAGTACCGAATTTTATATTGTAAATGTAAATATATTTGACTTTGTAATATATATGTATATTTTACAAAATATTTCAACTATCGTCTTTGACAAAAAGCTTATATGAAGTTATAAAACTGTTAAGATCGATGACGTAACATCTTTCTGTCAAAAAAATAGTTACTTAGGTTAAAAATTAAAAATATATATGTATAAAGTAAAATCAGATTACTTTATTTTGAAATATATTTTTGACATGAAATTCTTTCAAAAAGAGTAACTCTTTAGATTATTTCTTAAATATGCTCACTTTATAATCTCATAAGATGCGAGCATTTTTCTCCATTCATTTTTTTTATTACACAGTTTTTTTCTTCGTTATCGTTGTGAAAAGGTGGATTTCTTTCCAGGCTATTTGTCGGGAGTAGTAGAATAACGTTATATCGCACATCCATCAGTTTATCGATCTACTACACAAAAAATGTCAACTACTTTCATTCTTGGATTAGTTCTTTTAATGTACTTCATGTGTTTTGTGGATTTTTGTGATCTCTTAATGTATATATATGTATATATATGTATATTAAAGAAAGTATCTTTTGTAAGATTTTTCTACGGATGTAATATATATATATATATATATATATTCTCCGCTGTTGTTTTTGAAGTGTTCGCCACCACAAGTCAACAGAGACGACAAATATGAAAATCTATGTACGCTAATGGCGCCTGGTGCATGTAAAATCCGTCGTGGGTGCAAAGCCCTCGAACTTACCTGTGAATTATACCTCTGGGGATGCCTAGTCAGGTGAGGGTCTCGTCACCTGATCAAGGTTCTAAATTACGAGACCTATTAAATCGGTCAATTGAACAAAGTTAAACATAAACCTTGAACCGGCAAACAAAGATAACAGTAGCAAACCACAGGAGAGCAAGCACAGCAGCAATGTCAACAAATCTATAGTAAAGTGGATCACAGCCATGCTGTGATCAGGCGATTTCCGCCCCGCACGCAGGTACTAACCCGTCAAGTTAGGCATTCATGCCGGGCAGGTAGGGGCCTGGTTAGTGGTATAAAAAACAAAAAAAAGTGTTCGCCGCCATTTCATCTTGGCGCGTGCGAAAGACGCAAGCAAATTGACATGGCTTAGGATTTTAAATCGGTTTTAATATTTTGAATTGGCACTGATGATGGAGCTTTAGGGGCTCCGAAACAGCTGTTTGCCAATGTATATATTTTTTAATTTGTGCTATTTCACGTTGTACATTTATTTTTAATATAACGGCACAAAGTTTAATCCACCTTTTTAGATATAAATGGGACGTCTTATTCCGCATCACAAATGAGACATAAATGGGACGTCTTATTCCGCATCACAAGTGAGACATAAATGGGACGTCTTATTCCGCATCACAAATGAGACATAAATGGGACGTGTTATTCCGCATTACAAGTGAGACATAAATCCCCGATACATGTGCGGCATGTGTCATTTTATTCCGGGATAGATGCCTCAGCCAGTAGCTCCGGAAGGTTAAAAGTTGGTTTCACCTATTTGTACATATGTTCCTATCTACCATTTCCCGATGTTTCAAAACATTTTACGTCTTCGATTTTAGTTTCTTAGGTTTAATTAAAAACAAAAAATAAATATTACTTTCTAAACAATTTTCGTTATGATTGGGAATGAAAACTGAAGTTGTGGAGCTCCATGAAAAATATGTGTTAATTTTTTATGGAAATATAAAAGATAAATAAATATTATATTTAAAATAATTTAATGTATTTTTGAATTTTTACCAGTTTATTGGTCTACTGTACGTAAAGTTAAATTTTTTTTGTATATTTTTGTTCTTTTAATTCACGCGTATTTCATATGTGGAAACATTTACTGAGGTATTTATAAAGAATATTAAAAAAAAGTTTATGATTTTCCAAATATCACTTCTTACGCAACATCTTAGTATATTTTACTTCCAAATTGTACGAAATCTCTTTTATGACATAAAATGGTCATAAGAAGTTAAAGTAATGATGTAACATTTTACTTTCAAAGAATAGATAGTTTAGTATGAAAGGCTTAAGGATCTAACATTTCAATTTTTATGTTTTTTAAATTAACATAAATTTTAATAGTTTTCTTTCGATTGTTGTTGAAGTTTTGTCTTTATCTTTTTTCGAAAAAAAGTTACAGCTGTTTAAAGAATGCAGCTGTCAATCAAACATATCAATCACATATCAGTTTTTCTCTGTGGAAAGCGTTGAAATCGAAAAACGAGTTCTTTCCCTGCCCCCTGCGTCCGCCATATTCCACTTTGACCGATAGCAGTTCAATTATCAGTCTTCAGTGAGGGACGCCATCAAGTGACGTCATTTATAATTTATAATTTTTTTCAAAAGGGATTTATTTATTTTATTTTATTTTATTTTATTTTATTTTATTTTATTTTACTTTATTTGTTTAATCGTGTTGGAAAAATTGTCACAACTCAATAAATAATAGTTCAATTACCATACATTTTTTTCATTAAGTTTTAAATATAGACTGAGAGGAATTAAACTATGCCTATGCTGAGTTATTGAAAATTTTGTGAGATATGCAGTTTTAATTTATGAATTATTAACTATTTTCAGAGTTATATATATTCATATATATGTAGGATTTCAGTTTAAACTCTTTATTTCCTTTATGACTTTATAAATGATAATCCTTTATAAATGATCATCAAATTAACAGACGCTCTAGTACTATTATTATCCATGATTTAAATGCACGAGTTATAAAAGTTTAGATCGCGAGATCAGAATATCTTCAAAATTGAAAAAGAGCCAGTCTTCTAATTTTTAATATGAAGCAAGCATCGAAATGTGAAATAGCCAGTAAAGGCGCTGTTAGGCCTAGTTAGACTATTGGAAAATAAATATATTTTATATGTTGGGCCAGAAGTGTATTAGCTGTGAAGAAATTATTAGTAAAGTATTGCAGAGTTATCTGTCTAAGACTGTATTAAAGATTATATTTTGTTATTCAACGTAGTTGTTCATATAATTCCAGTAAATCAACTGTTTACATATCATCTTCTTACACACACACACACATATATATATATATATATATATATATATATATATATATATATATACCTATAACTTTTAAAATAAACATATTCTAGTTCCTCTATAATATTATTATATATATTATGGAATTCATAAAATATATTTATATGTAATATTAAATTTGAATAGTTTTAAGACAATCGCAATTTTTCGATTAATTTTATTCTATATTATTACATAAAATTAGAAAAGAAAAATATTTATTTGTATATTTATGTCACATTTTTATGGCATTTTTAAATAATAGTTAGCAATTTTAACTTAAAATTTAGAAATATTAAAAGAAAAAATTCCAAATAAGGAATATAGGTACCTTAAAAAGTATAAAAAATGAAACACAAATTAAGTTGAAATAATCCTAATTGTTTCTTAATTTTTCAGAAATAGGAAGGGGGGGGGGGACATATTTGTCCAGTATATTTTCGACGATATCTCTAAAGATATAATACCTAAAACTAAAACAAATATATTTAAATTAGGTAAAAAATAATGAATTTTGCAACAATACAGTAACAATAAAGTTGCAATAGTAGTTACAACAATGAAATTATAAAAATGAAATTACAACAATGAAATATATAAAATACGCAGCTACACTCTGCTAAAATAGTTAAACACGTATTTGAGCTATTTTAGCGATTTCGTCGTCAACGTAGTCAATTAAACCCGATTATGGAAGATTAGACGAATAAGACTACTATTGCTGTTTTTTTATTAGACATTTTGCGTAAGACATTTTTCCAAAGATTTTGACTTATTGTTAATCCTCGCGAACCCGGGACGGGCTGCTAGTATCTAATAATTGATTATTGCAAAACAGAACAATGTGTCCTTTACTCTATAGGACAATGTAACATTTAGATATTTCATTGATTTTATTATACCTGACGTCGAAAAATGATCTGTTCTAGTGAAGAATGAGTGACGTTATCGAAAATTTAATAACACCCATATAGAAAGTAAAGGAAATGCAGATACAGCATTATCGATTTACATATAAGCATACTTTATGACCATGCATCGAAGTTTATCTGATTATCTATTATCAGTAAATCTGTGAGTTTAGCGATATTTAACTTTCAATACTGCCTCGCGATGAGGTTTCTGAAGTTATTTCTTCAAGGGCTGAATATCTTTCTTAGATACATATTATTAGTAAAATGATTTTTTTTAATGTATCTTCGAAAATTCATAAGTGCTGCTAACAAAGTTTTAAAATGCTTGATTTTAAGTATATCTTATATTTGGTGCGTCTTTTGTATGTTTATTTATAAGAACCTATACGATAACGATAAATATTGCCTTTGTCATATAGAGTCAAATGCGTAAATAATTTATATAAATACTGATTTTGATGTTATAATTTAAACCTTTACATACTATCAATTATAAAAACATTCTACTATTCATCAAATCGTTTTGATAATGTGGATGTAAGTGCACAGATGATACACATATGTAACAAAATATAAATCATGACTATTTTTTCTTTATAATGCAACGATATAGTGATAAAAAAAGAGTAAAAATTAATGTCACATGGAATTTTCGTTTTCTATATTACTGTCATGGACGTAAGGATATTCATAAGCCTTAAAAATAGTGTACAATATTGATAAAATCATTTGCCTGCTTTTAAATTTTATATCTGTTTTTGAAAACATTCACAATTTTCGTATGTCTTTTCTTATATATTACCTGTATATTCTTCTGAAATGTTTTATTTGAAAAACAACGTCTCTCATATTTTGCTTAACTAACAATTTTAAGGATATTAATGGAAATTTTTATGATGATTGTCAAACAGACTCATTTTTCATTAAACATAAAAAAAAAAAAAAAAAAAAAAAAAAAAAAACTGAAAATGAGAAACCAATATGTACGAAATACATTTTACGAATACTAAAAATTTTCTTATTTCAAAGTAAAATGCCAGAAACTTCTCCGAATTTACAAAACAAAGAAGACGAATCCAATTAATTCTGAAAGCGAAATAATTAATAGTAAACTAGAGAATTTACTACTGCTAAATACTTACCTTTCAAGAGCTTCACCATTAATTTAGTGCATCCCGAAAAACATTTCACTAATTCTAAAATTAATTACCAAACTTGAAACCAAACTCTATTTTCAAGAAAAGTGCTCTAGTAAAGGCCTAATAATTTAACTTTTCGTTATGCTTAGTACTGTGGGATAAGAAAGAAATCTGTCGTCGTTAATTTGTAATTCCAATGTTAATTAACAAGTTGATTTAACAATTAATAATAATGGTTTTGCTTTCTATGTATAAACGAATATTTAAAAAATTAACGTAAAATGCTTATTCCATCATGCATTCATAAAAAGAATACTTAGAAATTTCTTAAACTTGTGAAAAATTAAGATATAACATTAAAGGAAATATTTATATTAAAATTATTCTGGTTATCTGGTTAATCCTCTCCATTTGTACTCAACTCTTGTTAATTAGGTGTACGAAATTCTGACAAGTGACATTTTTACTGAATTCTTTACAAATACAAGATATTTCGTTTTCAAATATGATGTTTTCTTTAATTATTTAATTTTTGTACTGTATTGGTTTAATATCTAACGTCTGATAGCCAAACAAAGGTAATATATGTTACTGCAAATTAATTAAACGTGATAGATTATAATTATTTTTAACACAATCAGCTGATTGGTAAATATTTCATACGAGTAATATTTTAATCATGCAGAAAAACTAATACTAGTATAAATTATTTACAACTCAGTTGATTGTTTTAAAAATAATTATAGTGTAATTAATTACTCGTCCATAGTTTGTTGGTTGGAGTTCCTCTTTCTGCGATTTATATTGTTGTGGTGTTTGAAATAACAGTCCAGATGTCATGACCAAATGGTTATTCTGAGAAAATATTATGTTGGCTGGGATGTCTTCCATATAGCTCAATTGGAAGAGCATTGGCAATTGAAGCCAAAGGTTCTGTGTTCGAGCCCAACAGGGACACATTTTCGCTCAGATAGGAAATTTACTACTCGGATTATAGATTATATTGTTCTTATTACAATTATTTGATTGTGGTGAATGTCAATATTTAGTAAGATTTCCTATGTTGTAATACATATTACAAAAAGTTGGAATATCTCAGAAGCATTTCTGGATTCATATTTATAATCCAAATGATTTGCTTATGTACTTAAAGAAAAACAAAATCTCTCTTTTGAAATAAAACGCTTCAAAACTTTGCTTGACGGACAATATGTATGATAACAATATAAATATAATTCTGCTCAACATATAATAATTTTTCTTTAAAAACCTAAAAAGAAAAGTCGAAAATTATTAACGATATTAACGGGAATTTACATGATGATTGTCAAACAGACTCATTTTTCATTAAACTTTAAAAAGAAACTGACTGAAAATGAGAAACCAATATGTACGAAACAGATTTTACGAATTCTAAAAATTTTCTTATTTCAAAGTAAAATGCCAGAAACTTCTCTGAATTTGCAAAACAAAGAAGAGGAATCCAATTAATTCTGAAATCGAAATAATTAATAGTAATCTAGAGAGTTTACTACTGCTAAAGACTTACCTTTCAAAAGCTTCACCATTAATTTAGTGCATCCCGAAAAACATTTCACTAATTCCAAAATTAATTACCCAACTTGAAACCGAACTCTATTTTCAAGAAAAGTGCTCTAGTAAAGGTCTAATAATTTAACTTTTCGTTATGCTTATTACTGGGTGATAAGAAAGAAATCTGTCGTCGTTAATTTGTCATTCCAATGTTAATTAACAGGTTGATTTACCAATTAATAATAATGATTTTCTTTCTATGTATAAACGAATTAATGTAAAATGCTTATTCCATCATGCATTCATAAAAAGAATACTTAGAAATTTCTTAAATTTATGAAGAGTTAAGGGATAATATTAAAGGAAATATTTATATTAAAATTATTCTGGTTATCTAGTTAAACCTCTCCATTTGTACGCAACTCTTGTTAACCAGATATACGAGATTCTGACAAGTGACATTTTTACTGAATTCTTTACAAATACAAGAGATTTCGTTTTCAAATATGGTGTTTTTTTTGTTTGTTTTTTTTAATTTTCGTACTGTATTCGTTTTTTATACGTCCGATAGCCAAAAAAAAGTAATTTGTTACTGCAAATTAATTAAATGTGATAGATTATAATTATTTTTAACACAATCAACTGATTGGTAAATATTTCATACGAGTAATAGTTTCATCATGCAGAAATTTACTACTGGTATGAATTATTTACCAATTAGTTGATTGAGTTAAAATAATTATAGTGTAATTACTCATCCATAGTTTGTTGGCGTTCTCTTTGCTTCGTTTTAATCTGTTGTGCTGTTTCAAATAACAGTCCAGATGTCATGACCAAATGGTTGTTCTGAGAAAATATAATGTTTCCTGGGATGTCTTCCATATAGCTCAATTGGAAGAGTATTATTGGCAATTTAAGCCTAAGGTTCTAGTTTTGTAGACCACCAGGGATACATTTTCGCTCACTTATTACTCGGATGATAGATTATATTGTTCTTATTGCAATTATTTTATTGTGGTGAATGTCGATATTTAGTAAGATTTTCTATGTTGTAGTATATATTGCAAAAAGTTGGAATAGGTCGAAGAATTTCTGGAGCAATGTAAACATTCATATTTATAATCCAAATGATTTGATAATTTTTTAAAAGAAAAACAAAATCTCTCTTTTGAAATAAATCGCTTCAAAACTTTACTTGACGAACAATATGTACACTGTAAAAAAAAATCCGTGAAAATACAAGAGATTCTCCTCAAAATTTTACGGAGAAGTTTCATTTTTCCAAAACAGCAGTAGAATTTCCGTAAATGACATTAGTTCCGTAAAAGAGATTTCAAATCCGTAAATATTCAGAAAGTTTTCCGTAAATTTAATGTTTTTTCCGTATTTCTTTCAAAACAGTACAATGTCCGTATTTTTTCCAAACAGTGCAATTTCTGTAAATGATGTTTAGAGGTTTGCGTACAGAAATCGCATTGTTTGAAATGGAATTAAGATTGTTGTATTTACTAGAGTTCTTCAAGTATCCAAGCCTGGCCTGGCTCGACCCGATGGCCCATTATAATCGGGGCCATGTCTGGACGGTAATTCTTTGTCAAAATAATAGTAATATTTATAAATTTTGTAACGGCCATTATGTCATTATAAGTGCCATGCCGTTCAGTAATACAGGGATTACACCAGAGTTTAAGGTTTAAAACAAAGTTTATTGAATCCAATCGGGCAGTGAAATTGAGCGAGAACTACTCGTTTTACCTAACTCAAAATAAACATTCTAGACTTCGACTTGAAGTGGCACAAAAATAAAAACTCTCAAATAAAGTAAATATAATATATAAGAAAAATACAACTCACAGTTCGTCGACAGCCGAGGGTCAGAGTGCAAGTTTAAAGATGCGACATATCCTCGTTGTAAGCCAAGGTGGACTTTGATGCAGTTAGAGTTGCAAAGGCTAGAAAAAACCCGGTTTAAACCTGGTAATAAACCGGGTTTTTGGGAATAAACTTGGTTGTTTTTGGAATAAACCAGGTCTTTTGGCAATAAACCTGGGAATAAACCGGGTCTATTGGAAATAAACCTGGGAATAAACCGGTTTTTCGCAACTCTAGATGCAGGCTTTCCACCTTTTTCCAAGGCTCTTAAAAAATACCCAATTGAAGGCTGCAGAATGAGCAACTTAATCCAACGTTATTCGTAGCCAGAGAAGGCTTCAGTACACGCTACTAAGCTCCTAAACTCTTGAGAACTCCAGCCCTCAGATACTGAAACTAGCTTCTCAGATACTTGATACTGACACTAGCTTCTGACATTAAGTACCGCAAGCTCTGTAAGCACAAGTAAGCACTCCTTCTAAGTACTGCTTCTAAGTACAAGTCTAAATGAAAATTCTTAGCTTATATAACCACAGTATCGATTAACCAGGAACAAAAATTTGCATAAATTTGCATAAATTTGCAAAGAAAACAGCAACTCACAATTTTCGTGATTCACACATCCATCAAAGGTTAGAGAAAACAGAGCCTTGATCAACTTTTACGCACATGGACGGTTAGTGGACAAAAATTACGATCGTATTCAAAACATCGCCTACTCACGTGACGAGAGTAGTCGAACCGTCACAATTTTAATAAAATATTTAGAAATTTATTTTATTTTTATAAGTTACAGAATATTTTTTTCTTGATAGCGCTTCAAAATGATGAATGTTTGTCACTAATTTTTTAAAATTTTATTTAAACTTTTCTAACGCGAGGCAATATTAGGTTATTTAAAGGTTTCAAAACATAAAATCTCTGCAAATTATCGCTATGTAAGTTGGTATTAAATTAAACTGATTTGGCTTATAAATTTATGAATTAAACTAAAATTTATTACTTTACAAATTATAATTTTTCTCCTTAAATTTATAAAAATAGTTAAAATTTTTTTCTTTACTTTTATAAAAATGAAGTTTATAATTTTATAAAGTTTATAATTTATTTCGTTTATTTATAATTTTATAAATTAAACTAAATTAATGAGTCCAAATTTAAGCTTACCTAGCCCAAGGTCATTAATTTCAAAATTTTCTCTAAAAATCTATTTTTTGATTTTAATATTTTTTAAACTATTCAGTTTAACAAAACCGTACACAAAACCTCTCAGAATAGCTCACGTATAATAATTTAATTAAATATAAAATTGTTTAGTTACATAAGTTTTTTTTTTTAAATAAGAGGATAAAGAAAATTTATTTGAATAGCATGTAATAAATATGTCTGCTTGCTTAAGATAACTATTGTTTTTATAGGAACTGATAAATAAATCATCAGACAAACAATTTAAAAAAATGTATGTTTGAAAAAAGAAAATGTTGGTACTATTGCAAAAAGATGCAATCATACAATGACTCTTAATATAATGTTTTACGCATATTGATTTGGCTTATAAATTTATGAATTAAACTAAAATTTATTACTTTATAAAATATAATTTTTTCCTTAAATTTATAAAAATATTTAATAATTTTTTCTTTACTTTTATAAAAATGAAGTTTATAATTTTATAAAGTTTATAATTTACTTAGTTAACATATAAAGATGTTCACGCATAAACATGTTCACACATAATAAGTTAAAACTTATTTGTGATAAAACATCAAATAACAAAGCAAAATATTGAAAATTATGAAAATAAAATATTAAAAAAAATTGGAACTCTCTCTGAAAAAAAAAAACATCTACCGAAGAAACCAGCCTCAAAAGCGACTAAAATAAGTAATAACATTTGAGAAAGCGGCGTGTCCACTCATAGCGTAGTGGTGGAAATCGCCAGTTTAGTAAACGGATGATCGCGGGCTCAATTCTCTCCGTGGCAAGGATTGGTTATTTACTGAAAACACACTCAGAAATAAAAAAGCAGAAATGTATCTATCCGTTACAAGGTTATCTATGTGAAGTAACTTTTTTTAGTCCTTTAAAGTTTATTTTTACGACATAAATATTTCTAAAAAATACGGAAGATATTCGTTTTTAAAAACGGATCTTTCAGAGATCACGGAAAATTTCCTGGAATTTACGGATGCTTTTTTTCCCCGTTAAAATACGGAAATAGTACTGGCGTCCCGATTGCCAATACAATTTCCGTTGTTTTCAGGAATTTTCTTTTACAGTGTATGACAACAATATCAATATAATTCTGCTCAACATATAATAATTTTTCTATAAAATCCTAAAAAGAAAAGTCGGCTAAAGATGCTAACCAATATAAATACAGTGCATTTTCCAAAAATACATCCATTTTAAAGTAAAATGAAAGAGAGTTTTTTTGAAATCAAGAAAAGAAAGAGAGTATTCCAAATAATTTGAAACGAGAAACAATTAATCTAAATGGAAGACCTTACTTCAGCTGCAAATGTACATTAGAAAAGCATTACTATTAATTTATCACACCCAAAATATATTTCTGTAACTCCAATGGTAATTACAATATTGAACCGAAATTCTATTTTTGGAAAAAAGTATTGTAATAAGGGCCTAATATTGTAACTTTTCATTACATTCAGTAATTTCGACAATATTTATATTATTATCATTATGAAGATAACGCCGATAAAGTATTATAAATATCTATATTTTTATTAAATATAAAAAAAAAAACAAGAAAATATGATTGGAGACAACAGATCACAACGTACGCACTATATTTTACGACAAAGATATATTTTAATTTCAAACACAATCCCAGAAAATTCTATGAAATCATAAAAGGAGAGAGAAAACTCCAATTAATTTAAAGAGTTAAATAATTAATAATAAACTAAAGAGATGGAGAGGCTCATTTCAAGTGCATCATCATTAATTTAGTGAGTCCTAAAAACATTTTTGCTAATTCCGGAAGTAATTACCAATCTGTTTTCAGAAAAAGTGTTTTAATTAATAAAGCCCTAATAACATAACTGTTCGTTCCATCATATAATTTTAGGTGGATATGAAACAAAGCTGTCATAGCGACTTTGTACTTCATATGTTAATTAACATCAAGATTTTCCACTTTATGTCAGGAATCCTTTTTGAAAACATTATGTAAACAAAATTCTGAGAAATTTACAGACGTTTTGAATAAAATGAATACATAGAAAGATGTTTATTATAGGATAAGGCAAATAAGACACATCTTATTGTCATGATTTTAATTCTATGTTTGTAGTTGAGAAACTTTCGTTCCCAGTAATGTTTGTTGTTGAATAAGTCTATACAATTTTCATAATTCAGAAAGAAAACTATAAATAACAAACTGAGGAGCTTACTCCTGCTGAGAAATAAGGGGCATATGTACCGTATTTTATGGGGAAAAAAATTACAAAAGTAAAATCCGAAAATTCTCTGAAATCACAAAAGGAACCAGAAGATTAAAATTATTTAAAAAATAAAATAATCAATACTAAACTACTGAGCTTATTCTGTTGAAGAGTTTCATTTGAAGAGCATAACCATTAATTTAACTCATACTAAAAATATTTTACTAATTCCAAAAGTAATTACTGATCTCGAATCTGAATTCTCGTTTCAAAAAAAGTGTTTTTACATAATTAAAATAATCCCCAACTTTTCGTTACTTTATGCACTATTAGATGCACACGAAACAAAGCTATCATAATGACTTTGTAATTTGTTTGTTAACCCGTCAGCACACGCGCCTCTTTCCATTATGTTACTATACACGAGTGATAAATTTTACCCCTATGGGTTTTCTTGTGACAATTTCCACCCGGTTAGATTATAAACAAAAATTTATATTTTGAAATAAACTGTAAATCTATAAAAGACACAAATTAACTTAAAATAAAAAGTTCTTTTATATTTAAAGTAAAAGAAAACATAAAATCTCGCACTAAGATTTTTTTCTGCATATCATTACGTATAAAGCTTTTACAATCCAAATTCAGCCATAAAAATTAAAAATACAAAAAAAAAAAAAAAAAAAAAAAGAAAGAAAAAAAAAAAAGAAAAAAAACCCCATAAAACTGATATACAGAAACTGTATGCGCAAAAGTTGTTAACGTTTAAAAGAAAATTATATTATTATCTGCACACAATATTTTTTACATAAACATTTGCATTAACATTTTCCTATCATTATGGGTTACGTTATAACACGCATGGGGTAAATTTCCTCCCACGTGACATTTTTATAACAAAAGAATGAAAAATATACAATTGGAGGTAAATTCTTTTTGGCCACATCTTGATATCATTCAGCTTGAAAGGTACTATAAAGCTCACGAACTATTTTCGCACATTTTTAAGTAATAGTTCTAAGCTGGGGTAGATTTTATCCCAGCGCGTGTGCTAATGGGTTAATTAATGGAAAGATTTTTCACTTTATGTCAGGAATTCCTGTTTGAAATGTTATGTAAACTTACTTTAAGAAAAAAATGTAACAGAAATTTCATTATGATGATTTCTATTTTCAGTTTGTAGTGAACAATGTTCCGTTAATAATCAGTATTTGGCATTGATTACATTTATTTGATATTCATAATTAAATAGAAAAAATATATAAATTCCCCTTCATGATGCTGAGTTTATTTGCAGAATTTTTCAGTGACATTTTAATTCTGCTATCTAATTTGACTTTATACACACAGAGAATGAATTTAGCTAAAAGATATTTAGAATTTCGGTTGTGTAACTTTGAAAATAAATTTTATACTAGATGAAAGCTTTGTTTTGTAGGTATTGTGTCTTTCATTCCACTTATATGTTAATTAATAGCAAGATTTTTCTGCATACATTATGTCGGGTATCCTCTTTTATGCAAACAAATATCACACAAGTTTACATGAAAGGAATATTTAGAAAGTTGTTTATTTAAAGAAAAAATACAAATTTTATTATGATGATTTTTATTATTAGTTTGTAATTCACGATCTGCCGTTTCTCATTAATGTTTATTATTAATTATATTATATTATTTTCATACATTCATATATCAATATATCGAGCTTATATTCCATATATTTATTATATATTTTCGATATAAATAATTAACTGCTTAATTTTTGAAGTAAATGTTATAATTTAAGCTTAACAGACGTTATTTATGTTTTTATCATAAAAAAACAAATGGTGCTCAAACACAATAAATTTTCCCTAAATATTTATTGAACGTAAGAAGAAAATCCCAATGAATAAATGTATTAATTGTGGCATTATATTGAGTGGGCATACAAATTGTGGAACGAGTTACTCCATGGTTACAAATATGGAAAAAAACAACCAAGTAAAAATAAAAGATAACGTGCGTAAAAAGTACATGAAAATTAAATGATAGCATTTCAAATAATAACTTCAAAGACTGGGCAATTATAGAATATTCTCATTTGGTTTTGAAAATGACTCGGAGTGAATCCCAACTTGTCAACAATCTAATAAAAGTTATTTTACTGTATATTATGTTGTTAATTTACACCTTTTAACATTTAAAAGAAGTATAAACATACCGCATGTTTAATTCTTCTGTCAATCTCCTCTTACGAGTTATTTAATTTTAAAGTCAAGGTGTTCTTTGTTGGAGACCCTGTATTACACTAAAAGAAAAAACGGCAAAATATACAGCAAAATGTTCTGTAAATTTGTGAACCCAAATTGCCGGCATTATTTACTGTAAATTAACAGCAAAATGTGCCTTAAAAACTTTTGTTTTTGGAATTTTACAGTAAAATCTTTGCCATTATTCTAATTTTATTGCACAAATGACTGTAATCATGCTAAATTTTACAGGAAAAAATGCTGGCAATTTGGGTGCATAAAATGACACCAAATTTTGTCGTTTTTTCTTACACTGTATGACAGAAACATCCTACAGAATTGTCTGAAATCAAGAAAGGAAACCGAAAATTCCAATTAACTTAAAGAATAAATAATGGCTAACTATACAAAATGAACAGTATTTTACGATCTAACAAATACTGTAACTTTTTATAGTAAAAATTTGCAGAGTCCCCGGGAATAAAATAAAATAAATTAAAATAAAAATAAAGAGAAAATTCAAACTATGAGAAAATAATTAATAAAACTGAAGTGCCTACTTTTGCTTAAGAGGCATATTTCAAAAGACTTACTATAAATTTATTGTATCTAAAAACATTTCACTATATCGAAAAGTAATTTCCAATCTTCAAGCAGAATTCTGCCGTAATTATTTACTTTTCGTTGCATTCAAAAATTTGAATTCTATAATTATTATTAACATGAAGATGAAATCCACTTTCGAAGTGTAATAATTTTGTATGATGTTTTATTAAAAATAAAAAGAAGGAGAAAATTTTGATTCAAGAAAAGAAACCATTATGTATGCCTCACATTTCAAGATAGAAAGATACTTTTACTTTAAAGTAAAATCTTACACAATTCTCTAGAATTACAAAAGGTAGGAGGACATTCCACTCAATTTAAAGAGTAAAATATTTAAAAATAAATTGAACAGCTTACTTCTGCTGAAGAAGCTTATTTTAACAGCATCATAATTAATTTAGCGCATTCTTAAAAACATTTTATTAATTCTAAAACTAATTACCAATCTTTAAGTAGAATTCCGTTTTCAGAAAAAGTGTTTAGCAGGCCCCTAACAATCTCAATTTTTGTACATTCAGCACTTTTGATACAGTTTTTATTATTAAAATAAAGATAATCCTGTTAATTATTATTAGTGCTGTAAATAAATTGTATAACTTTCTATAATTTTTTTAAACTTAAAAGATGAAGAAAATCTTATTGAAAAAAAAAAAAAAACTCTATGTATGCAACTTTATTTTATGATTGAAAAATATTTTGAAGTTAAAGCCTAAAGAGTTTTCCGAAATCATAAAAAGAAGCAAACGATTCCAGTTAATTTAAAGTGCAAAATAATTTTGAATAAAATGAAAATTTTATTTCTGCTGAAAAGGTATACTTCAAGAACATCACTATTAATTAAGTGCAGCTGAAAAAGTACATTTCAAGAGCATCACTATGAATTTGATGCAGCTGCAAAGATACATTTCAAGAGCATCGCAATTAATTTAGTGCTCCTCAAAAGGCACATTTCAAGAGAATCACTATTATTTTGGTGAATCCTAAGAACCTTTTACTAATTCCAAAAAGTAATTTCCAATCAAGAGGTTTGTTAATAAAATCATAATAAGCAAACTTTTCATTACAGTCATCAATTTTGACATTATTTGTAAAATTAATATCAATATGATGGTGTAATTGAATTCACGATCAAATTCTGGTTTCATGAATAAGTGTATTAATTGTGGCATTATATTAAGTGTAGGAACGAGTCAATTTGTGGAACGAGTTATTCCATGGCTACAAATATGAAAATAAATAACCAAGTAAAAATAAAAGATAACGTGCGTAATTTTGAAAAAGTACACGAAAATTAAATGATAGCATTTCAAATAATAACTTCAAAGATCGTGCAGTTATAGAATATTCTCATTTGTTTTTGAAAATGGCTCGGAGTGAGCCGAAACATGTCAACAATCTAATAAAATTTATTTTACTGTATATTATGTTGGAAATTTACACCTTTTAGCATTTAAAAGAAATATAAACATACCACATGTTTCATCCTGTGGTATCCTGTGGTATATGTTTTTTCCTGTCGATCTCCTCTTACGACTTATTTAATTTTAAAATTAAGGTGTCCTTTGTTGGATACCCTGTATTATGACAGAAACATCCTTCAGAGTTGTCTGAAATCACGAATGGAAACAGAAGATTCCAATTAACTTAAAGAATAAATTAAATAATAATAAACTGAAGAACTTTTGTCTACTGAAGTGATTCCTTTTACAGGTATCACCATTAATTTAGTTCATCCTAAATAAATTATACTATGCCTAAATATAATTACAAATCTTGAAGTAGAATTCTGATTTCAGAAAAGTGTTTTACTAAGAAACAAATAATCTAGTAAATAGAAACATTTAGAAATTTTAGATGGAGACGAAACAAAGTTATTATTAATGACTTTGTACTACATATCTTAATTAGCAGCAAGATTTTCCACTTATATCAGAAAACCGCTTTGAAATATTATGTATACGAATATCACGAAAATCGACGGATATTTCTCATAAAATGAATACTTAGAATGTCATTTACATTAAGAAAAAGGGGAATTAATGCAAATTTCATTATGACTTTTATTCCTATTTTTAGCTATCAATCTTTCATTCAAAATTAATGGTTGTTGTAGAAAAATAAACATAATTTTCCAATTAAATTAAAGAGTAAAATATAAATAATAAATTGAAAAGTTTGGTTCTGCTGAAAAGACTTATTTCAAGAGCATCATTATTAATTTAGTACACATTTTACTAATTTAAAAAGTAATTACTATATTGAAGCAGAATCCTATTTTCCGAAAAGTGTTTTAGTAAGAATCAAATAATCTAGTAAATAGAAACATTTCAAAATTTTAGATGGATACGAAACAAAGCTATTATAATGACTTTGTACTTCATATCTTAATTAACAGCAAGATTTTCCACTTATGTCAGAAATCCTCTTTGAAATATTATGTATACGAATATCACAGAAATCGACGGATATTTTTCATAAAATGAATACTTAGAATGTCGTTTACATTAAGAAAAAGGGGAAGTAATGCACATTTCATGATGACTTTTATTCCTATTTTTTAGCTATCAATCTTTCGTTCATAATTAATGGTTGTTGTAGAAAAAGAAACATAATTTTCCAATTAAATTAAAGAGTAAAATATAAATAATAAATTGAAAAGTTTGGTTATGCTGAAAATGCTTATTTCAAGAGCATCATTATTAATTTAGTATACATTTTACTAATTTAAAAAGTAATTACTATATTGAAGCAGCATCCTATTTTCAGAAAAGTGTTTTAGTAAGAATCAAATAATCTAGTAAATAGAAACATTTCAAAATTTTAGATGGATACGAAACAAAGCTATTATAATGACTTTGTACTTCATATCTTAATTAACAGCAAGATTTTCCACTTATGTCAGAAATCCTCTTTGAAATATTATGTATACGAATATCACGAAAATCGACGGATATTTTTCATAAAATTAATACATAGAATGTTGTTTAAATTAAGAAAAAGGGGAAATAATTCAAATTTCATTATGACAAATTTTATTCCTATTTTTTAGCTATCAATCTTTCATTCATATTTAATGGTTGTTGTAGAAAATAAAACATAATTTTCTAAGTAAAGTAAAGAGTAAAATATAAATAATAAATTAAAAATTTGGTTCTGCTGAAAAGACTTATTTCAAGAGCATCATTAATAATTTAGTATACATTTTACTAATTAAAAAAGTAATTACTATCTTGAAGCAGAATTCTATTTTCAGAAAAGTGTTTTAGTAAGAATCAAATAATCTAAAATTCCCATGTTACTGTTCAAGGATTACAGGCATAATTCACTTCTTAAAAAGTAGTTAAAAGTACATATTGGATTGGTTCATTTAACAAAATTTTTGTAGTATAAACAGAACAAGTTCGTGATATAACATATTTTATTATTTAAGCAAACAAAATATATTTTGTTGAAAAAAGAAAATAGATTGTTAAAATAACACATAGCATATATCTATGTAACAAAAAGAATTTTGTTAATTCAAATAAAATTGAACCATTTTACTTGAATTAACAACACATTTTGTTTTGCTGACGATACAAAAATTATTTTGGAATTGCAAAAAAAAATCAACAATATTTTTTTTTGTTGATTCAAACAAAATTTCCATTGACCCATATTTAAACGAAAAGTTTTGTTGGGTCAACCAAATTTTTGTTGATTCAACAAAACTTTTTTCTGGGTGCTCGATCCTACACGTACATCACAAAATATTCAAAGATTTATCTTTACACTAAGGAAGCAGGTGACATCAATAGTTGTTTATAGTAAGACAGTTGATTTCAGGACGTTGTTTGAATTATTTTACTACACACACTTGCACATTATCGCTTTATAGGAAGCTTTTTTTGGTTCTAATCAACTTATTATAGGATGAATTTTTAAGCACCATTGCTTACTCCTTTAAAAATAGTAAAATAATTTTTTTTATTAATGATTTTCGTCACAACATCACTAAACTAAAATGGAGGAAAAAAGAAGTTCAACTGCATTGAAGAACTCTTGTTATCATAATGTCTTCAGTTTTTTGACAGGGAGAAAAACTTAGGGGGGGGGGGGGATCAAGATTGGTGGGGCTTTTTAATTCCTCTCTACTGGTACTGTTTGATTTGCTATTGTCTTATCCTGGTACGCTCTGTCATAAAAAATGCTGACCGCTCAGTGTACGGATTGAAGTTTACAAGCTATGTCCATTCAGCTTTGTGTATTTGAGAACGAAGATAGACAAGCACCTGTTTGCACCTGTTTGCAATGCACTTATGTGGATTTAATGAAGGGCCATAAATTTACATCTATCTATGTAATCCCTCCTTAGTGTCGTTGGAGACATCGTGGCAAGCGTTGTAAATTATCCTCATTAAAATGTCCATTTGGGTCGTCCAGGTTTTCTTTTTTTTTTTTTCCCAGGCTTTATGGGCAATATTCACATAAGAAAAATAATGTTTCTTAATTTTTTTGTTAGAACAACAGAGCGAATGTGGCGATACTCAACAGCACCTAGTAATCTAAATTTTCGTTTCCTTATGCAATTTTAGATATGAAACATCTTTCATAATGACTTTGTAACTCATATGTTAATTAACAGACAGAATTTCCACTTTATGTCAGGAATCCTCTTTGAAATATTATGTATACGAAAATCACGGAAGTCGACGAATATTTTTCATAAAAGGAATACTTAGAATGTGGTTTACATTAAAAAAAGGGTAAAAGAGACAAATTTCATTACGACAATTTTTATTCCTATTTTAAGCTATCAACCTTTTCTTCATAATTAATGTTTGTTGTACAAAAGGAAACTAAATTTTCCAATTAAATTAAAGAATAAAATATAAATAATAAATTGGAAAGTTTGCTTCTGCTGAAAAGACTCACTTCACGAGCCTCATTACTAATTTAGTGCACCTTTTATTAATTTTAAAAGAAATTACTATCTTGAAGTCTAATCTTGAAGTCTATCTAATCTAATTTTTGTTTCATTATGCAATTATAGATGGACAAGAAACAAAACTTTCATAATGATTTTGTAACTCATATATTACGTGAATAATTTTAACTTTTTATCAGGAATCTTCTTTGAAATATTATGTATACAAATATAACAGAAATCGACATATATAGTTCATAAAATGACTATTTTGAAAATTGTTTACATTAAATAAAAAGGTAAATAAGACAAATTTCATTATGGCATTTTTTTTTTTGCTATATTATAGCTATCAATCTTTGGTTCATAATTTATGCTTTATTCACAAATAAAGCAGAATTTTCCAATTAAATTAAAGAAAAAAGTACTAAATGAAAAAGTTAAGCTCATTTCAAGAATATCATTATTAATTTAGTGCACATTTTACTAATTTAAAATGAATTACTATCTTAAATCAGAAATTTCCAATTAAATTAAATAATAAAATAATAAATAATTAATTGAGAAGTTTGCTTCTGCTTATAAGTCTCATTTCAAGAGCATCATTATTAATTGAGTGCACATTTTACTATTTTAATCAGTAATTATAATCTCGAAGCAGAATTCTAGTTTCAGAAAAAGTGTTTCGGTAAAGCCTTAGTAATCTAACTTTTCGTTACATTATGCAATTTTAGATGAATACAAAACAAAACTATAATAATTACTTTGTAACTCATACGTTAATTAACGGCCAGATTTTCCCCTTTATGTAAGGAATCCTCTTTGAAACGTTTTGTAAACAAATGTCAGAAAAACTGACAGAATGTTCGCATAAAATAAATACTTGGAAAATTGCTTACTTTAAGAGGAATATGTAATCTAATTTTCGCTATGATGATGTTGATATCTATTTTGTAGTTAACAATATTCCGTTTGTAATGAATGTTTGTTGTGGATAAGATGTATGTGATTTTCATATTAGAAAAAAAAATTCTTGATTAATTAATCAATTATATCGAGTTTAATTACCAAATTTTTCATTAAAATTTTAATTGCCCCTTCCAAAGTTACTTTGCATAAATAGATAGTACATTTAGCTAAACGATAGAATTGATTTTCATTTTAGGTTGTGTAAGTTTGAAAATGTATTTTTTAATTGATGATAATTTTATTTTTAGGTATTGTTGTTATTTTATTAAGCTTATTTATAACAAAATAATAATAAAACAGATTTAATTTATTCAAATAAGCTTAATACACCATGCGAATCGTAGATTGTGCGCACTGAGATCGGAACATGGTGTTAATTGTCTGTAATTAAATGAAGTACAGAATTCATTGAATAAGTAATATATTTTCAAACTGTTTTCTTTATTATTGATATGATACACCATGCGAACCTTAGATTATGCGCACTGAGATTGGAACAGGGTGTTAATTGTCTGTAATTAAATAAAGTACAGAATTCATTGAATAAGTAATATATTTTCATACTGTTTTCTTTATTAATGATATATCTTAATGTAAAAAATGCAGTTAATCTTATACACGTAAGTGCCGCCGAATTGGGAATAACTGGTTATTAATCAGTTGCCTCTCCTCCGTTCTTGATAACAAGTACCACTTGACTAGACATAGACATAGATTCGATAAGTTTATGGAAATGTACTAAATATATGGCATGCCAAACATCTGCTAGAAATTCCAATAAACGAGTTAAAAACGCTGTAGTGAAATGATGTGATTACACACAATTTTCCACAGTATTCCACTGGTGTTGAATTACATTTAGAGTTGCAAAAAACCGGTTTATTCCCAGGTTTATTTCCAATAGACCCTGTTTATTCCCAGGTTTATTCCCAAAAGACCTGGTTTATTCCCAAAAAACCACGTTTATTCCCCAAAAGCCACGTTTATTCTCCAAAAACCCGGTTTATTCCCAGGTTTAAACCAGGTTTTTTCTAGCCTTTGCAACTCTAATTACATTTATGTCCGGCTTTTCAATGCCATTTCAGGATTGAGATTTCAGGGGAAGTCTTCTCTAACCAGGTAACTGTCAGAGGGACTCATGACAGAATTAGTTATTCTGTTTGTAACTTCATGTCTATCCGAGTGGATGGAAATCATAAACGGGATAAGGGGTCACCTAGTTAAAAGTACCAAACGGCTCAAACAATGTTAAATAAAAATATTTTCGGCAATCGCCCAGCCGCCAAGATTTTGAACTCTTCCAACATAGTATTCTTGATCTAAGATTTCATGAGCATGGCGCTATATTCCAGTTTAGGCTATCATCACTGTAGAGCCGAAATCGAGACTCATCACTCCATGTTTCTCACGTCTAACAGTAAATGGTCCAATCACTGTATTTTCTAGCCGATGAAAGACTTTGAGCATAAGAGCATTTACAAATAGTACAATTGTGTGTCTTTATCTCCTGAAGCCTAATTTGTCAAACGAGTTCTACACAGTTTGCATACCGGCTATGTGTATAAGCCGCTCCTTCAATCGATTGGTATCTGGTTTGGTGTCGCTGTCTGCATAAGATATAGTTGAAACCTTGAAGATCAAATTAATTCAATCCTGATTTCAATTTGCAATTTACCCAGATACTACTCCCAATTCCGTTATCAGTGTTCCCCCACTCTAACCTTTATATTGTGGAAACGAAAAGTGCTAATTCATGTGCTATTTCTGAAATTTAATACTCCCAGAAAGCACCTACCATTTGTCTGCCATCGAAGGAGTTTAAATAATGAGTGTTATGCGTTATACAACTTTTAACAGTTGTTATAGAAGTCTATATTAGAGTCCTGCATCGTATCGGTTAACCCGATTTAATCTGAACTTTTCATATCCCCGGTTCGAGTCGGGTAATGTTGACGCTATTTGTTTGTTTATTGTGGATCGAGTTTACTTTACTTGTTTCGGGCTCCAAGTCGATTTCGTGTTCAGTTTTGATTCTTTCGGGTCGTGTGCGAGTTGATCTTATTTTTTTAAAAAAAGTCCTGTAATATTTTCAATTGAAAAAACTACATATATGAATATTGTTGAGTGTATAAATGTTCATTTTTATTCAAAAAGATAAAATTGATATTAGAGTTCTGCATCGGATTGGTTAACCTGATTTAATCTGAACTTTTCAGATCCCCGATTCTAGTCGGGTAATGTTGACGCTATTTGTTTGTTTATTGTGGATCGAGTTTACTTTAAACGTTTCGGGCTCAAGTCGATTTCGTGTTCAGTTTTAATTCTTTCGGGTCGTTTGCGGGTTAACCTGATTGAAAAAAAAAAGTCCTGTATAATTTTCAATTGAAGAAACTATATATTTGAATATTGTTGGGTGTATAAATGTTCATTTTTATACAAAAAAATAAAATTGATATTAGAGATATAATTGTATAATACTCTTCTGTAATTGTATTTGATTATTTTGGGTTCTGGTCAGTTTTGTGTTGAAGTGTGTCGACTTCGGGTTGGGGTTTGGGTTGATAATTTTTTATTGAGTTTGGGTCGGATTTCAGGGTGACGTAAGCAGAATTTTTGAGTTCGGGTCGGGTACAATCCGACCCATGCAGGATTTTAGTCTATACACCCAGCCAGCTATATCATGCAGAATTGTCCGGATGATTTATTTAACGTACGAAAGCGAAGACATCATCAGGGTTTTCGAAGATGATGTCTAAGCTTAATGGCATTTCAGTATCGTTTGTAATAACATTTTAGTGATAATAACACACATTATACGTTTTGCCAACATGTGTAAAAATTTATAGTTTTACCTTTGCAATGTATGTAATTTTAGGCAAAACGTGACGTTTATCAAATTCACACTAGCAAATAACTGACGGAGTTACTGAAATTTATATTTTGTTCTTATTATATTGAATGATTCTGATCCAAAGAATATTTTTGAATAAAATTTTTGAATAAAATTGGAGCTTTGAATAAAGTTGCATACAGTTTCTAAAAGTGACACTTCCATAAATTTATGTAAAAACGTCATTATCAAAAATATCGATTTGCCCCTGAATCTAAACGAAGTCATATCTGAGAGATGAATCAATGAAGCCCATTATTTAATATGTCATATATTTAATATTGTTTAAAAAATTAAAATTTTGTCGTAATTTAAATTATTTTACCATTAATATTAAAAATCTTTACATTATTTTTATTCAAAGGTTTTGAAGAATCTATTCTTGATTCTTTATAAAAAGTGTGTTTTAAGTAAAGTCCTTTTGAGATTTTTTTCCTGTAAATTTTCAAGAGCTCCATTTATTTTCAAAGAATGTTTCAAATAAAGAGTTTTCTTTATCAAATAGTTTTAACATAAAAGTTCAAAGAAACTACTTTTTATTTATGATGTATTAATATTTAATGATTCGTTTTTATTTTAAATACTTCAAATTCACTTTATTTTAGTTTTAGACTAAGTGCAAAAGAAATTTTATGAAGTTACTTTTGTGAAAGAACTTAAGTAAATTCAACATTTCGGAAAACTAAGATTACGATATTAAAATATATATAAAGTAAAAAAAAAAAAAAAATCTACAATTAGTTTTAAAATCAGTTTTAAACAACGTACTAATCTGAGAGAATAAATTTGAGTTATGCATCAATAATTAACTAACCCAATTTGTACACATTACGTACAGACGGAAAAGCGATAATAGGCCTAATAAAGTTGTATCTCTTAGTACTGTTTGATGTTTAGGATACAGTTATTCTTATAGAATGACAGAGCCTATGCTAGTCACGCGAAGAAACGCTCAAGCTAATGTTAAGTCTATGGGAAGGTTCTTGGCAGATTTCTGGCTCGCATTTTAATATTTTTAAATGATTTTTTTTTTTGCATAGGATAGATGAGGTCGATCTCAAACGTTGTTAGTTTACATTTTTGATTTTGGTAAAAAGGTTTTTTTATAAGCGGACATTTTCAATTTTGGAACCGGTTGAAACCGGTTTTGAAAGAGAAAGTATCCTTAGAACCCAAATCGAAAAAGTACACATAAACAACGTTAGAGATCGACCCCAGCTATCCTATGCAAAAAACATCATTTAAAAATATTAAAATGCGAGCGAGAAATCTGCTAAGAACCTTCCCCTAGACTTAACATTAGCTTGCGCGTTTTTTCGTATGACTGATGTAGGCTCTTAAGTGTCATTATTCTGAAGTTACAGCCTGGAATCTGTTATTTAATGTATTAAGAATTACAAATAATAATAATATTAATCAAATTAAAAATATATATTTTTTTTTTACACGTGGCTTATTGGTATTGAATTTTTTTTTCTATCAGTTATGCATTCCGGCATATATATATACTATTTGTCTAACATAGAATATTTGTCTATGTTAGAAAAAAGCATGTATAGAATTTGTACAGAAGTGCGCAACTAGTAATATTATCTGATTTCCGCTGAATATCAAAAAGAAAAATCATGTCTCAAAGATGAATAAAAGAAATCCGATACGTAATATGTCACACAAATACTTTAATCTTGTTTCAAAAGAAATTCATTCCCAGTTTTATCGTAATTTGAATATTTTTACTTTTAATATTAAAAATTCATTCACATTTTTCATTCAAGGATTTGGAAGAAACCATTCGCGATATTACTTTATAAAAAATGTTTTAAGTAAAAGCTTTTGAAATTTTTTCTTTCAATTTGTCAAGGGTTTCATTTATTTTTCATGCAATTTTAAATAAAGACGTTTCTTTATCAAATAATTTTATCATAAAAGTTAGCAGAAACTAATGTAAAATCAGACTTCTCATTTATTAATATTGTTGCTATTAGTTTTTTTTTCTTTTGAATTATTTTTCTGTTTCACGTTAATGTCGTTTTAACTTCAGGTGAAATATAATTCTTAGAAGTTGCTTTCATTTACTGGATTTGACCTAGTTGTTTCTTTATGAAAACTTTGATAAAAATATAGATAATACAAGAGGGGAAAATTCTGCTATAAGGCCGAATATAGATTGCCACACACGGGTTTTATTTAAAAAATAAATAAACTAGCTGTAACTCAGAATAAAAACGCAATGACAACAAACAATTTTAAAATATCTAAATAAGAAATAAAAATTCTCCTGTTAAAGTGTTGAGTTGTTCAATAACCATTCGATTTAGAAAAATATTTTTCTACCACTGAGCAATTTTTTTAATGAAATTTAATTCATGTTGCTATGGCAGCAGACGATAAAACGATATCTTTGGAATAAGGGAATAAATAGAAGAAAAAATTTTGTTGATGTTTGTGATAAAAGGTTTTTCTTTATTTTTTAAAAATGTATATACATAATTCACTTTTATATTTTAACAGAATAATAAGTTTACTATAATTTGTTACTATAATTCGCTATGGCCAGTATACACGATACACGTCGAGCCACAATGCCTTTATCATTATCTTTTTACGCGTAAAAGTTTCGCTACGGTACTCCATTGTGAAGTTTTGTAATTTTTGAAATCTAATATTTGAAAAACGACATAATCATTAGATTTGAGATTTATATCAAGAAAAATACAATTTTTTACCATTCTAACGCAGTTTGTAAAACAATTTTGTGACAAATACTTTTCGAATTATAATTTTTTTAAGTAACTTCAAATGTTTCATTTTCCGAGATTAATCTGTGGCAACGATGGATTGCTGTGACTTTTCATAAACATGAAAAACGATAGATATTGAAAGAATAAGCCACCCTGTGTGTGGCTAATAAAACCGATTCAAATAGTTTTAAGTTGGTTTAAAACGAAGTAAGATTTTAAATAAGGCATGCTGAGAGTTGAATATGAAATTCTTTGTAGTATATAAGTAAATGAAGTACTAAATTTGTATGCATTCTTTTTACAGGCAGTAATAATAATATTTCCACTAATACTATACCTATTAGTACAATTTAATGTAAAAATTATGGTTATTAATTTATCCTAACAATTTAGTTAAACTTTATGTACACGCTAAGACATAAATTACAAACACGATTTGTCTATATATGTAAAGTGGTGCGTAAATTGCCAAATACACGTTTGGTGTGTCAATTTCAAAATACACATTGTCTTGTGTATTTTGATTATAACACTTTGAGATGCTGAACTGTGTAAAAAGTTATTATATAACTCTGAAATGCACAGTTTAATGTGTAAATAGCACATAAGAACATATATTTCTGTGTAATATACAAAAGCAACAGATTTTTGTGTACACAGCTTAAACTTATAGTTTTGTGTGTAAATTGGGATTTAAATGTTTTTATGGTCGCCAAACAAAATTGCACGAAGAACAAACACATATGCTTGTTGTGTTTTTTCTCTATTTAGCAGATTTGTTTTTAGACCACAAAACAGTTAACCCACAATTTACAAGAAACATGATCGTCTAAAATTATATTTTCTGTATGTCATCTTTCTTATAGGGTTGTTTTGGAATCTTAAAATGGTATAATCAAAATTTATCAACATAACATGTATAATCTGAATAAATACATTGTAAAAACATTTTTCGTTAAAGAAGAGTCATTACACTGGCATTCGTGACGCCAGTACTATTTTCGTATTTTATCTCCTATGAGTTTTAATCATTAATTTTCAAAGATATATTTACTTTAAGAGAAGAAATTCTATAATTAATCCAATCTTCAGTAAACAAAAAATATGTACCTTGAACGGGATACGAACTAAGGAACTGTGATTTGTCGTAGCAGAACCTTGACTATTCAGCAACACTTACACGAGCCATGTTTTCGAGTATCGTTATTTATTAAGTGCACATGAGTACATATATTTCAGTGTAATATTCTGTTCTCACACATAATCTGTGTAATATTATTCTCTTAGACATATATCTGTGTAATATTCTTATACATTTATTTGTGCAATATTCTGTGCTTACAGATATTTCTGCGTAATCTGCAAAATACTCAAAGTTTTGGGTTAAATCGAAAATGTGTAAATTTACAATAACACACTAATCAGGGCAAATCCATGCATTTTTCTACATTTATACACGTCGGAGTTTTTGAAAGGATAACAAATTACCGCTTCCATTAATCACATAAACAAATACAAATATAGGTACATTTTTACGACAAGAGTGCAAATTTTATGACAAAGTGTAATTTTACAAATTTACTTATATACTTATGTAAAAGTGACTAATTTACATATTTATTATTTAGAGTGTACTTATATAATTATATTTTTTGCTATGCGTAAGAAATTGCAATTTTACTCGTGAAATATTCTTTGGCAAAATCTCATATTTAGTGTACTTGTTATAATAAAAGAAAGAAATATTGAGAAAATTAAAATTTTTATACCTTTTTTATTTTTATGCACGTCTGGTGCATGTTTCTGATCCAATGAGTATAATTTATGTATACAAATGCACACATATCTTTCTAACATAGCTACATAAATAATTATATGTAAGTACGCATCTGTTAAAAGTATTTGTTTTTCCTTAAGTACAAAACAATGTCTTAGACATAAATAAATGAAATCGCTACATAATATATCATACAAATACTTTAATCTTGTTTCAAAAGAAATTTATTTCCAGTTTTATCACGATTTGAATATTTTTACCTTCAATAATATTTTTTTATTTAAAGATTTTGAAAAATCCTTTATAAAAAAAAAAAAAATGTTTTCATGTAAAAGCCTTTTGAATTTTTTTCTTGCAATTTGTCAAGAGTCCCATTTATTTTCTAATAATGTTTTAAATAAAGATGTTTCTTTATCAAATAATTTTAGCAATACATTTAAAAGAAATGACTTTGTAAAGTCAGATTTTATATGGATTAATATTTTTGCGATTAGTTTTTCTTTATTAAGTATTTCTATTTCCTTTTAAATTTGTTTTAAATTAAATGCAAATGCAGCTTTATGAACTTGCTTTTGAATGATGATTTTGATCGAGTATTACGTTTAAGAGAGCTTTCATAAAAATAAGAGATCAAATTAAAGGGATTAAAATAGTTCATAAATAAGTTTATTATACTACCGGAAGACCTATAATTACTATATAAACTCCTAATAGCAATATTTGTCTTATTTTTAACAGAAGTACAACATTTAAATAAGGCAAAAATTATATTCGGAAATAGAAAACTGAAAAATATAAATAAGTGACGTTTTGAATCTGTACATGTTATGTACACACTTAATCTATACGAATAAAAGAAAAAAAGATATTCTCTCTGTCTATGTGTGTGTGTGTGTATGTGTGTCTGTCTGTCTAATGGCGATGGCTAGCGAAATTTACTGCTGATCGTAGAGGTCTGAAAAATTGTATAAAGATGGTCCAAAGGAAGACCTCATGCTCCTGAGGCTCAGATTTTTAATTTTTTGATAATTAGCCTAGATATTAATTAAAAATTCTTAAAAAAACGATCTTTTTTGAAAAATAGGAGCACATGCCCAGTTTCTGCTTTCCGCAAATCCTAGAAAGGGAAAAGCCAAATACCTATACTTTTGGCCTTTTGTTTTAATTCCCATCGGCCGAACCATTTAAAATACTGAAAAAAAATGTTGTTAAAGATACTAACTTTTACGTCTGAAACACCACAAGGTTCGAATAAACTATCGTAGAAATCGTATCATATATATATATATATATATTATATCACGATGATTCACCGTCATATGTTGTAGTTGCAGTAACGTGGATTATAGAAAGAATTCACATGGTCGCACAATGAAATTAAGACGTTGGTTGTTATGGATGATATAAATATCAGAAGCAATCGTAACAAGTTAGTTGCAGTTTCGTGGATTATAGAAGGAGCATAATAAATGGTTGCACAACGAATTAAGACGTTGGTTGTTATGGATGATATAAATATTTAGAAGCAGTCGTACATTTTAGTTGCAGTTTCGTCGCGGCCATAGCGGCAGTGAATTTAAAATCCAGAGGCGTTTCTCCATAATACAGACGAACAAGGCTTTCACTTCAATCCTTTATTAAGTATTGTTCTTGGGCAGTTTCCACCATAACTATAATAGCCGTGCATCATTACATCATCAATATATAGAGGGTAAGTACTAGAACATCTCAAAATCTCAAAACGAGCAGCCAGGGGGTTGTTTACAATTGAAAATACGACTTAATTCTGAGGGAGCGTCGCAGGCAGCTGCTTTTTGTTACCCCACGGAACAACACAAGTTATGACGTAGAACGCGCACTGAACCAATGAAGAATTAAAGAAGACGCGTCATGCTACGTCACAACCAATGAAAGATAATTCGTGAAAGAGTTCGGACAGAGATGAGTGGATTAATTTTATAGTAAAGTGACTTTAGAGCGGGAAATTAATATTCGGAATAAAAATGAAAATGGCTCTCAAAAAATATTCTAAAACCCAGAAATGATCGGGAATCAGGATAGAAATGAAGGATAACTAAAAGCTTTATATTTAAGTAAATTTGGACAATTTAGAATTAAATAAAAGGGAATTTAATAGAGTTAACGATAGAGCTAAATTAAGAATAAGGATTTAATGAATATAGAGTAGTAAATTGGAATAAAACATGGAAAAAAATTTAGAATTGTAAGAATTTGGAATAATTTAACTAAGGAAAAATGGCGAACTTTTTTTATTATTACACACATATATATATATATATATATATATATATCGTAGAAAAAATCAAAAAGGGTCATTTTCGCAGTTCATTGGATGTGTTGGATTAACGCATAAACTGTATTTTTCTAACAAAGACACATACATAAGTGCATTAAAGTGCGTAATTATTAATAGTACCGCTTATCTCTTTTTCCGTGAATATAAAAGCATGTCTGAGATATGAATAAATGAAAACCGTTGCGTAACATCTCATACGAAGAGTTTAATCTTGTTTGTAAAGAAATTTATTCCTTGTTTTAGAGTAATTTCGATATTTTTACGTTTAACAATAAAAATGTTTTTACTTTTTTATTCGAAGATATTAAAGACACCATTCTCGATACTTTATAAAAATTATCTTTAAGCAAAAGCCTTTTAAGATTTTTTTTTTTTTTTATAATATGTCAACCAGTTCCAATTTTTTTCTATAAACGGTTTAATTAAAGATGTTTTTTCATCAAATAATTTCTGTGTAAAATTTAAAGGAAACTGTGCTGAATAATCCGAGTTGTTATCTATTAATATACTTTTTAACACTTTCCAACCTAGTTGAAAAGTGTTTATGACTTCGGTTTGTCTGTCCGTCTGCCGTCTGTCCGTCTGTCCGTGCTCTAACTCCCGTAAATATGCTCGGATTGCCCTGCAATTTTTATATGTAATAATCGTTATCTATAGCATGTTCCCTATTTCAACGGAAGTGTGTAGCACTTATAGTTTTTTTACAGGGACACTCAAAAGAATTCCGTTACATTGCGGTCTATGGGGAAAAATCATTTGCGGTTTATTTAAATAATGTTTCACTATTTTAAACGCATTGAAATTTATATATATCACTAAGGTGCATTAGAAGAAGCTTAATATGGAATAGGGTGTGCATAGCACTTATACTTACTTTACAGGGACAGTCAAAAGAATTCCGTTACATTACGTCTATGGAGAAAAATCGTCTGCGTTTATTTAAATAATGTTTCCCTATTTTAAACGCATTGAAATTTATATAAGGTTCATTACAAGAGACTTACTACAGAATATTGTGTGTATAGCAGTCATCGTTCATTTACAGGGACACACAAAAGAATTCTCTACTGTCTGTTAACAATAATTCCTGGAAGTGCGTTTTAAGTTACTGAAAGCGATTTTAATTTTAAATCGCTTTTTGTCTATTACGTGGTGTGTATAAATTCTGTAGATCCTATACAGGGAAACACAAAAGTTCGGGAACACATTTCCGTATTATTTAACTCCAGACGGAGAATTTTAAACTGTGCTACGCGTTTCCTAACTGAACTAAAATTTAGCATCCTATGTAGTATATATACAAATCTATAGATCCTATACAGGGTTGAATAAAAGTATTCGGATTACTTAGATGTTATATTTTAGCTTATTAAAGAGTATGATTCGTAAAATTATTTTGGAAGCGTTGGAAAGTGTTACATAATCTATGCTTGACGCATGATTTTTCGTTCTTGTTTAGATAAAATACAGGGTGGCTATAAAATAACGTGATATGTTCTAAATTATCTACTGGGTATTCTGTTGTGCTAAATACAACGATATTTGGTGTGCATGCACAGTAAAGTATGCGTTTCTTAAAATCGTACGAAAAGTCACCACCAATGGTTTATGGCCGCTATGGGCAGCTTTGGATATCTTCTCGCAGCTATTCAGTAAGAAGTCTTTAAGAAACGGTAATTGTGTCTACTTTCAATACGAACTCTTGATACGTATTCAATGCGAAATCTTTAGCATTTCCAAAATTTTTTATCGACGTAAGATAACTATGGTGTTTTATTTTTAAGAATAAACTCTAGATGGCAGTACCACAGGAATGGCTCTCCAGTCAGTACTGACACCTATCGTTCAGATGTTTTTGTTTCACTGCAGTACCCATTGAATCTAGATGTAGTTCTGTTATGTGTAATATGATGTAAGTACTTGTGTTGTGATGCGAATTAAATTGTGTAAAGTAATTTATGCGTCTACCTCATTGAATGTAATATTTATTTAGTTAAGTCTTCTTCAATACAGTATAATAACAGTTTTGTTTCATAAATTCTTTCAAATTTAAATGACTCTTGTATTTCAACACTGTATATAAAATTTATATTTTTGCGAAATATTCCCCCCCTTTCGAAAATCTAGAAAAACACAGGCTTATGATTGGTCCACTTTGTTACAAAAATAGCGAATTCCTGCTTAATATTTCAGTAAGGCGGGGATTCAACTGCTGTAATCGCTTTTTAGATACGAATCCGAAAAGCGTTCTTTATTTCATGGAACCTCACAAAGCCAATATATTTTCGAGATAAAAAGAAACGTTTATGAAAACAAAGTTTCTTCTTTGCCATATAGATTCGCTCAGTAAACTTAAACATAAAATAACAAAAACATGTAAACAAACATCTGCTTAAATACAATGTTGAAACTCAGGAGTTTTGCAGTGTTTTTTTTTTAATTAAACAAAACTATTTCATTTGATTGCCTAAAAGGGACTGCTCAGAACAGAAAACCAAGTCTGTAGAGCATAGTATCCCTCCCGATCCCTTTATTAAGTTCTTAAAAAAATGCGACAATTACATAAATACGAGTATGATAAACAAAACTATTATCTTTGCATCGCTGAAAGTTCTTGCAGTTTCTGAAAACTTCGTGCTGAACAAGTATAATAGGACCCGCATCAGTGGCTGATGACAATGGCCACAAGTTCATTTAAAAAAAAAATCAAAACAGTGCCAAAATTTATCTGGTGGAGACTTTGGTATAACTTGTGTTTCTTCATAAATCAAAAACGCGTGCTTGACCGTGCGCGTACATTAACTCGTGTTATACATCATTCAATAGATAATCTACTAGAGTGCTCAGAATACTTTTCCTTATTTTATGGCTACCCTGTATTTCAATTTTGCTTCATTTTTGCATTAAATTAAACGGCAATTATATTAGTTTGGCGTTTCTTTTGATTGGTGAATTTTAACATATATTACGTTTAAGAGAACCATAATAATACTTTTAAAATGTAGTTGAAAAATTTAATTTTTATATCCGTTTAAAACTTGAGAATCGTATGCATGTTAAAATGTGAACATTATGTTAATTGTCTATAAATGGATAAAGTACTGAATTTGTACACATTACTGATAACACGAATACTTATGTGGTAATTACCTTCTTCAACCAACTTAAAAAATTAAGAGTTCGTATGAAGAATTTAAAATGAAGAATTTAAAATGAACAAATAAACAGATATATATAATTTTTTAACGATTGCTTTATTTGTATTGGAAGTTTTTGTTCCAATACAAATGGAATGGGTTAAATATGCATCCACGCATACGGATGCATTCATATAAATTTATCTGTCTAACACAGGTACACATAGTATATCTAAGCCTACACATATCTCTATTAAAATTATCTTTTATCCTTGAATAAAAAAAAAAATCATGTCTCAGATATAAATAAATGCAAACATTTACATAATACATAAAATAAAATTTTTAATCTTGTTTTCAACAAAACTTCTTCTTGCTTTTGTTTTAAATTGAATATTTTTACGTTTAATATTAAAAAGCCTTTCACATTTTGTATTCTATGATTTTAAAGAATTCACCCACGGTACTTTATAAAAAATCTTTTAAGTAAAACCTTTTGAGATATTTTTCCGGTAATTTGCCAAGAGTTCTATACTTTTCCAAAATTCTTTTTAATGAAGATTTTTCTTTATGAAACATTTTTATTACAAAGGTTAAAAGTAACTACTTTTGTAAAATAAGAAGTTTCATGTATTAATATTTTTTTTTAGTGTTCATTATTGAGTACTATTTTTATTTCGCTTTTAAAAAAAATATTTAATTTAAATGCAAATGTACGTTAACTTTCCGGTGATGAACAAAAATTTTGTTAAAAAAAAATGGCAAAAACTTAAAACTAAAAGTGAAGTAAAATATAGTTAATTTAGTTTTAAGTTAGATAAATACGACTTGCGAACATGGGATAATGCATGTTAAAATCTCAAAAGTTCAATTTATATAAATAAAGTGATTTTTTTAATTACTCATTACTTATACACACAATAATAATAATAATAGTTTATCTAAAGCTTTTTTATTAAGTAGGCTTGAATGTAAAAATCCAGTTATTCATTCACATTAACTACATTGTAAAAAACAGAGAAATGTTTTTTTTTTTTTTTAAATCTAGGAAAATATAACATAACCACGAACGAAAATATACTATATCCCCTTCCGAGTTACCCAAAATTAAGTAACGCGTACTTTATCTTAAAGAAGCGTGATTAAACCAGTATATTTTCGAGATTAAAAGAGACATTTATAAAAATAGAGTTTCTATTACTGCCACTGATTTTCGGAAAATTCTTCGAGTTGTTTTTATAGTGTGCCGATCAATTTTCTCAACCAGGAATAGAGGTTTAGTGTATGCTATCATTTCTGACAAAAAAAAAAAAAAAAAAACATTTTAATGTTCAGCAAGCCTTTATATAAAAATCCTTTGACAAATTTTTCTTGTAATTTGACAAATTTCCCAATTATTTTCCTATAATGTATTAAATAATAATAAATATTTATCAATTAATTTTGAATATCAAAAGTAAAAGAAACTATTTTGAAAAATAAGATTCATCATGCATTAATGTTTTTAAACACTGGTATTATTTTTCTATCTATTGTTTTTCGTTATTTAGTATTTTTTTGCGTCAATTTAATTTCAAACTAAATGTAATGTAATTTTTGGAAATTTCTTTCGATCGGTGAATTTGTTTACATATAAAGTTTAAGAATTATGATTTAAAATTTAGGAATAAAATGAAATTATTTAATTAGTTTCTGCATCATAACACATGCATTAATATGTCATACTATTATATAAAATTTCATATATTTAAAGATCATATATATTATTTCCCCTATCAACATCCCTTTTTCTCAGAAAATACGAAACGCAGAACGACGAATGAGATGCCATATGAAAGGATTTTGCACAGGCTTCTGACATAGCACATTTAACATTTCGTTAAAGCATGTTTTTGATTAAAATTTGCAGAAAATTAAAAATTAAATCGGCATTGTTTTCATGAAAGAAATGAAAGGTTTTCCTCAAATTATTGTTGCCACAAAAAAATAATACCACATTATATGATGCTCAGCAATTATAAAAAACACCGCACGGGTGTATTTTATATTTATGATTAAAAATCAAATTGAAATTGAAATGTTTAATTTATATTTCTATGTCCCATGTTTTTACCGAAGCGGATGACGTCATCCTCTAATGCAGTTAAAATACGATTGTAATTTTTTTTTTTCTCGCGCGTGTATTTTGCAATCTTGGATCAGTTTTAACTATAACATTGATGGAATAAATTAGATGATATTCTGGCTTGACTAAAAACTAAATGTTGTTTGCAGATATTTTTATCCTCACTTTTTCTTTTGAAGTTTAAACCTGCATCTAAGAAATATTACATATTGATAAAAAAATGGTACTTCTCTATTATCCCGTTGACCACTTTTCATAACAAAAAAATATCGCCAAATAAACGGGAGAACGTTGCCATTGGAATATCAAAATAAATAAATAAATAAAATATAAGAATTTAAGGACACAATTGTTATTTTAATTAATGAAATAACTAATAAATCAGTAAAACATAATAAACTAGTCGTTGGGGGCCACCGTAATACTTACCCATCATGGATATGCATAATGTAAAATATTAAAACAAAAATGTGTAAACTACTTATAAAATGCATAGCAATTCCAATAAAATCGTGGCTTGATGACGTCATAACTTTATAGGCTCGATTAGTGAATTGCTTGAAAGAGGTTTTTCCTTATAACTCCAAAAATAATAATCCTATTAACTAGCGGTTTATTGCATCTGATTAAGCGTCAAATTTCCAATTAAAATATATCTTTGAAGTGAAATTTGGATGAAATACAGGGTCATGAAAAATCGAAGAGTGTGGAAAATAGGATTACAAATATCTCAGCAACTAATTATCCGATCGACTTCATGCTTTATGCAAAATTTATGTTTTTTTATTTTCTTTTATATTCATTTCTTAAAATAAACAATTTCGAAAATTTTTATATACCTTTTATCAGAACGAATATTTCGAGAGTCCGAAAAAAATAGATCCGGTTAATCGAGGTTATTGAAATGAAATAGGCTTCTTCCCATTATTACATACTAAGTACCTACCAAATTGCAAGTGTCTATCTCAATTTTTTCGGGAGATAGAGCGTTTACAGACACACAGACACACAGACGGACGGCAAAATTTTTTTTTTAAAAATATGTTTTTTGGAATCTCCAGTGTCTGAAACGTGTAAATCCGTCAAAAAAAAAATTTCGATTTTCAAAACGATTACAAGACTTACCCTATACTACGTATGATGGGTAAGTAAAAATATACGCAAATATCGAGTTAAAAACCATTTGATGACTTAACAAACACGTATAATGCTTCTGACATCAAGTAAATGGGACTGCATTTTTGGCGTTTAATCTTACAGTTTGGCGATAGTTTTTTGTTATGAAAAGTGGTCGACGGGATAATAGAGAAGTACCTAAAAAATATTAGATTTCAGTGCGAATTCCTCGCACGGGCCCTCTGGTTATAAATATACTGAAACAAAATTAAAGATTTTTACAACAAAAGAATGAATAGCGATATCAGGATGTACAATTTTACTGTGAAAGAATAAAAACTAAATAATTTTGCGTGATGTATCTATTCGCAAAAAACTTAAAAATGTCTAAATCGAAGACATGATATGCGAGGCAGTCATCTTTAAGTTAAAAAGAGTTCATATCTTGCATGAAATTTAAATATTCCTATTTTAAAAAAGAGCCTGACGTTAAATCTATAAGAGCAGTAATTAATGAGAAATTAGAAAACTTACAACATTTAAAGAGGTACTTTTCAAAATTTTCAAAATAAAGCTTCAAATAAATTATTGTTAAAAATTTTTTTAACGCAACTATAATTAATGATACTTGAACTTAATTGTGTTTTCTAGAAAACTTTTCGTATGCATCTCACGATTTTTCTTCCTGTTATGTTTAGTATTTTTGAATCAAGAAAAACAATTCGCGTGTCAAGTATTTTAATAAAATTATGCAATTAATATCGTTATTGATCAAAATAATTTTTTCCTTATGCAATATGTAATGTGGTTAAATTTTAAGTTAAACGTGACTAATTCAATTGTTTTTTTTTTCTAAATTTTAATGATATTCTTTGAAGTTTATAAATGTGTTAGAACATTTATCAGTTTTTGCTTCTTTTTCTGTATTAATTTAATCCAAACTATCAAAACATTAATCGAGTCTACTAAATAACTGTTAAAAAACTAAATGAAAAGTTTCTAGCATAAAAACACTTTCCTAAAGAAACCACATTTTGATACCAATCAAAACTGTTGGTGTCATGTTAAAACGATTGTTTAAAATTTTAATGCTAAATATCATTTGTATGCATCTTAGTTTAACCCCTTGGGGACGAGCGACACGTATACGTGACGCATAATATGTCTCAGAATCCTTGATTATTCCCACCAGTTATTTTTTATTGTAAGCTTTGCCTTATGTAATCCTAGCATTTCTGCGATTCAATTAGTCGAAAATTTCTGTTTTGAAAAACCGGTGGTAAAAGATTCAAAATTGTGTAAAAGACGCTCGTCGCGAAGGGGTTAAGCTATCGATTTTATTATCTATTTATACATACATATTTACGCACGCCAGCTTACATACATTTTATTAGATGACATAGGTATTTAAAGAGATTGAGCAATAGGGAATTTATTGGAGATGGACAAAATATCTTGATCTTTCTTTTCCTGAGATAATAATATACAAAATGGGTAAGATTAATTTATTTAATCATTATACGAAGAAAAAGCAAGATATACACATACATATGCACACAAAACACACACACACACATTTATTTATATGCATATACTAATAAAAGAAAAATACTGCTCAACTGGAAAAATGCATAAACAAGTTTAAAATGCACTTTAGCAATTCGCCCCTGTAGCCTGCAATACATATCATTTTCTTTGGTGAAACCTTATATATGATGTACAAAATTTATACACATCATGTAATATACTAAAATTTAAGTTATTACACATAGTCATCCGAATTCTTTGTGTATATATGTAAATGAATGACAAATTCTACGCACTCCATAAACTCTAGTATTCACAGTACATCTACGAAATACATATATATGTTGCGAATAAAAAGCAAGAGATATATACATACATAAGCACCTAATAAAGCACACGCGCATTTATTTATTTACATATAATAATAAAAGAAAAATACTGCTCAACTGGAAAATGCATAAACAAATTAAAAATGTTCTTTAACAATTCGCTCCCGTAGCCTGCACTGCATATGACTTTCTTTGGTGAAACCCAAGTAAAGCGGAATAACAGATAAGATCAATATCGTACAAATATAAGTATATTTACGAAAGTTAAAGAGTGGTCTTCGGTTACATTAACTGATGACATAAACACATTTCAACTATGTTGGAAAGTGTTAATAGAAATGTTCTGCTTTTACAAAAACTATTCTCTACAAAACAGTTAACTCGTTTGTTATAAATTTTAAATTTTATTCCTCTAAAGGCGTATACTTTAAAACATTTTCCATTACTTTCCTTTTTTGTTCTGTTTCCATAACTACACATCAATTCTTTTACTTCAGGATTAAAAAGAAAAAAAAACTATTTTGGCGTTAACTAATGTTTTTTGCTGACTATGCTCTTGGGTATCGATTTGAAAGCAAACTATTTAGTTTTGTTTCCCATGAGCAATAAGTAAAATAAATGCATGTAGCGAAATAAAACAGATCACCTTAGTTGATAAAGACTGATTGTATTTTCATTCTAGATCAAGGGAAAACAGAATTTTTTTTCTGCCAATGTATTACATAGAAAACATGAATATAATTTCTTTAGAAAAATGGAAACAAATGATTAATTTTGAGGAAAATTTTGCGACTAAATATTGCTGAATTCGCAAAGACATTTTGATTATTCGTGAAAATAGAGATAGTTTAAACTGTTGTAGAAGAGAGAAGACAAATGTCTATATTACGTTTTCCCCCCCATCTATATGAATAAAAGAAAGATGTCTGTGTGTGTGTGTGTCTGCTGACTATAGCTAGTAGACCGGGAGGCGGCAGCACAGACAATCACCTCATCGAGTTCACGGCTAAAATTCCAGAATTAGTTAAAACTTGATTCGCATATTGAAGCACAATCGGTCTGCCAAGTCATATCTTGGTGGAAAACACCCAAAAACCCAATTTTAGCGGTTGACTCGTAGGTTTACCACTGTGTGTTCCTGCTCCCAGTCCTCCATGTTTTCATACCTTTGGGTGCAGGAAAACACAATGGTAAACCTACGAGTCAACCGTTAAAATTGGGTTTTTGGGTGTTTTCCACCAAGATATGACTTGGCAGACCGATTGTGCTTCAATATGCGAATCAAGTTTTAAATAATTCTGGAATTTCAGCCGTGAACTCGATGAGGTGATTGTCTCTGCTGCCGCCTCCCGGTCTATAGGGAAATTACCGCTCGTAGCGGTCGGAAAATTTTGATGAGGATAGACGAAGACTGGTCCGAATGTACCCGAGGATGATATTTTTCCTTTATTTAATTTACACGTACGAGATACTTTACATTTTTAATACCTAAATGCAAACCGGATGTCTCGTCTTTGGCGTTTTCGGATAGATAAAAGCAAACATGATGTCTCTCGCACTTGACAGTCAATGGCTTAAATACGGTTCACTTATGCTATTTACATTATTAAATAGCAATAATCTTATATTGTTCATTTTCCCTGTTTCTCGTCTATTATACGTTATATTGCAAAACAAATTAAGTGGACAGCATAGTGTATAATGAGAATATTTTAAAAGACTTTTTTAATTAAAAATTAAATGCTGTCGCTAAAATACATAAAAAGATAATTCCAATTAATTTTAACTGCAAAATTATAAAGACTGAACAGGAAAACTCTAATACTGAAGAGGTACTTTTTAAAAGCATCATCATTAATTAATGCTTCTTAAAAACTTTTCACTAATTCTAAAACTAATTATCCATCTTTAAGCAGAAAAATTGTTCCACGAAAGATTATAATAATCTTGTTTTTTTTTCTTTCAGAACTTTTAGATGCATATGAAACAAATATTTTTTCCCGATTTTGTTATTTTTGTGTTAATTAACAGCTTGTTTTACCATTGTATGACATTGGTTTTCCACGAATTTAAAGAACTGTACAAAATATATTTATATATTTGCTTATCAGTGTAATATGAAAGTTGTAATTGTCTATTTCAGAAGGTGCCTTCAAATAATATATATATATATATATATATATAGAGAGAGAGAGAGAGAGAGAGATAGAGAGAGAGAGAAAGAGAGATAAATACATAAGTTATTTTTTTTCTCGCCTACTGTCAAATTTCGTTTATGTTAAACATTTGAGATTAATGAGAAAAGAAATTTTTTCTCTAATTAAAAAAAATAATATTTTTTGTAAATACCTTTGATTTGCAAAATTTCCTTCACATGAATCTTTTTTTTTTTTTTTTTTTGCACGAGAATGTCATTAATAAATAAGATTAAACAATGAAGTGAAACTTTTTAAAACTACCGTTCTAATTCAATTTTGACAGAGATTTAAAAAAAGTGATTTTAGTCTAATTATCAACCAGTAAACGCAATGTTTTGATTCAAACGGAGGTTTTAGTACAGAATTTTGCGTGATAAAATGTTTAGCTGGAATAGACTTTAATTCACTTATTACATCAGGTTGTAATACATGATTGTAACAAACACAGATTAGATTAAACATCATTCGGTTAATCATGTCGCCTTAAAAACATTGAAAGATCTCTGTATTTCAAAGACGTATGAACATTGAAACTGGACAATTTTTGTATTTCTGAACAAATTTATTGAAGAAGGGATTTGAAATATAATATAGAATATAATAAAGAAAAACCTGGATTTCTGTTTGATGACTATAAAGCAGAAAAATTTAGAAATGACGAATAGCAAGCAAAATAGGCACCGAGATTTCTACTCATCTATATATCTTTTAGAAAATTTACCTGTTTCCTTTTTATTATGGCCAACTATTATGGCCATCTGTTATGGCCATATGATTATAATAATCAATAAATATTACCAATCAGTAAACGCAGTGTTTTGAGTAAACACGTGGTTTCGAATACATGATTTTTCGTAATAAAATGTTTAGAAATAGACTTTAATTCATTTATTACATTAGGTTGTAATACTTGATTGTAAAAAACACAGATTAGATAATCCGGTTAATCAATTCGCCTTAAAAACATTGAAAGAACTTTGCATTTGTAAGCCGTAGAGCTTATAAGGATTTAAAACCTTGAAACTGGGCAATTTTTGTATTTCTAAACGAACTTATTGAAGATGGGATTTGAAATATAATATATTGGAATTTAGAGTGGGTTAAAAAAGAACTGGGTTTTCGTTTGATGACTATGATGCAGGAAAAATTTTGAAATGACGATTAGTTAGCAAAATATGCCCCAAGATTTCTACTCAGCTATATGTCTTTTAGAATTTTTACCTGCTTTCTTTTTTACCTGTTATTTATTAAATGTTGATCAATTGCAATTACATTGTGAATATACACATATTTAGTTTTTCAGGAATTTTCAATATAAAACAAACTTAATATGTGACATTGAATATTTATAAAACAAATTATATTTCGCAAGCGTAGGTATAAATATAGTTTTTCTTTAGAATAAATCAATATTTTCTTAAAAATATTGTAATTAATTTGGAATCTTTTTAATAAAAGCATACGAATACATTTTATGAAATAGTACAATTTTTCAACAATTATTTTATGTTATGAATTAAAAAACTAAATTATTAATATAAATTAAATTAATTTCTAAATTATGACAATATCATACAATCTCTAAGCAAAGAATCTTTTAATGCTTGAAAAGTTTTTCATATATCATTCACTAGGATAATATTAAAGATCAAAATGCACCACAATAACTACGGAGTATAAAAGATTCTAATATTTTTTGTTAATAAGAAAGAAAAACAAAATTTAAGGTATTAAAAGTTGTACGTTTATGGTACAAAAATATTTATGCAAACAAAAGTTTTTATGGAAATGTTACACTTGGAACAAAAAACATAAACTACCCACCCATTTAACATAAATTAAATCGATGAAAGAACTATAGAAAGGACATCTTAACACAAAAAAAAAAAAACACTTAATATCTAAAAATTTTAAAAGACATTTTAGAAAACTGTATTAATTTTACATTTCTAAAAATTTTACATGGTGAACGTTTAACTTCAATACGTTTAACTGCAATTAAAAAATACTATTGCTTAGCTTTTGTCAGAAACTCTTTTTGACGTTAATGTAACTAAATTAAATTTATCATATTTGTCATTTTTTCAATTGTAATGACTGCAGGTTTTTATATAAGGTTAACATGACTTCAAAATACTTGATTTGACTATGCTGGATTCGCATCTGTATTAAACATTTAATTAAACACAAAGTATATGAACAAAAACGTAGTGAAATATGATAATAAGTGGTATAGACAATAAGATTAATTAGCTAAAAGCGACCGTTTGCGGAATTTATAAAGATAACATATCGGAAAAGTATACATACATTGTCCATTACGGAATAATGGTAACAACTTTCTCTAAAAGAGTCCTGTTCCAGTTATGACATCATATTTTGTCACACTAGCTCGCGCTTTTACTTCAACGGAATTGAGGTTTAATAAGTTTTTAACCTGACATAAAAAAATGACTAAAGTTAGTTCAAATTAATTTTTGTTGTTTACTTTTTTCCTGAAATTGACAACTTTCAATTCCTGATTCAATAGTATTCGTAGTTCAGAAATTCTCAGATGAGGCCAAATGCAATTAAAAAATAACCCACCATTTCGTAGGATTAATTCCCTACGGAATTTAAATTTGATTTCAGCCAAAGCAATGCGCAAAAATTCCGAGCATTCGTATATTCATACGTTTTCATCAAACCTGATAAAATTATTATTTCCGTAAATGCTGAAAACGAAATAAAAAAATTAACAGTCGTACAACTGTAACATCAATGAAATCTTCACTAAGCAATGCACTTATACAGAAGAAAATGCTAATTAAATTAAAATGTATGTACATAAATTCAGCAAGCGTTGCTCTATCTGAGATAAATAGTTTTGCATATTTGGCAATGAAATATGAAAAGAATAACTATATTTTTGTTAATATAAAGCTCTTCAAAACTTCATCAATCTAATTTTAGTAATAAAAAGAAGAGCGCCACATGCCTTCCAAAATTCATTAAGAATGCAATGAGTTATTTATTAAGTTGAAACATGTGTTTCTTTCGTTGTATTTTAGGAGAAGAACAGGACTTTTTTTTAAAATGGAATTTGAGATAGAGATAGGGGCTAAAACACATTTGATATCGATGAATTAAAGAAATATTTAAAGAATTTATACGGGCATTTTTAAAATAATGAATTTATTGCATGAGGAAGTGTTTAATATAAAGTTATATAATACTCTGTCTAATATAAAGTTCCAACGAGAATTTCAACGTGCTTCTGAGAGTAATTGTTTCAATTTATATAAGATTAACTGTGCAATAAATTACATTTAAGTATAACACTACAAATTCTATTCGTAATATGTGACAATTCAGTACCCTGAATTGGATATGATTGCTCATCTCATTACACAAAAAGTACATGAAAACTTATATTTTTTAATTATTTATATATAGGTACATAAAATAGGCATCAATATACTACGGAAATACGTTTGTAAGTGTTATCATATACTTTTATTTAATGGTAAGTGGCATATAGGAATTACAGCGCTGAAATAAAAAGCATGACTTCGATGTCTACGGAGTGAAGAAACTAAGATAAAATCACAACACATCACACTTTTCGCATTTATCCTATGTTGAAAAAAGAAAGAGAATGTTGTGCCTAAATTTGTTATTACTTAACCATCATACCTAGTAAAGGGTATGTCTTGTAATCGTTTTAAAAATCGAAAAAAAATTTTTGACGGATTTACACGTTTCAGACACTGGAGATTACGAAAAACATATTTTTAGAAAAAAAAAATACCGTCCGTCTGTGTGTCTATAAACGCTCTATCTCCCGAACAAATTCATATAGAGACTTGAAATTTGGTATTTACTTAGTATGTAATAATGGGAAGAAGCTTATTGAATTCCAGTAACCTCGATTATCCGGAACTATTGTTTTTGGACTCTGGAAATATTCATTCTGATAAAAGGTATATAAATTTTTCCGAAATTGTTTATTTTAAGGAGTGAATGTAAAAGACAATAAAAAACATAAATTTTGCATAAAGAATAAAGTCGATCGAATAATTAGTTGCCATGATATTTGTAATCCTTTTTTCCACACTCTTCGATTTTTCATGACCCTGTATTTCATTCAAATTTCAATTCAAAGATATATTTTAATTGGAAATGAGACGCTTAATCCGACTCAGTAAACTGTTAGTTAATATGATTATCAATTTTGGAGTTATAAGGATGTTTCTTTTACGCAATTCAGTAATAGAGCATTTAAAGTTTATGACGTCATCAAGCCACGATTTTATTCGAATTGCAATGCATTTTATAAATAGTTCACACATGTTTTATTTCCATATTTTATATTATGCATATCCGTGATAGGTAAGCATTACGGCGGCCCCCAACGACTAGTTTATTTTTCCTACAAGAAATAGTATCAGTTGCAACGTATGTTCAAACGGATCTCTATTCCAGATACTCACATATTACTAATGCATGATGCCTAATTCAATAAAAAATAATCCACCCTTTCTAAGGTAATTTCTCGAAAGAATTTAACTTTGATTTTAGAAAAAAAATAATCCAAAAATTGCCTTAGAAATCACATTGTCTAACCTATAGTTACATTTATTTTCCTCAAAACTGACAAAAATATACCTTTTGATAAACAGGAAATACTGTTAAAAATCAACAGCCGTACCGTCAAAGAAAACTTCATCAAACAAAGTATTACGTATAGAAAAGGAAATGCTTATTACATTTCAAAGACCGTAAATTCAGTGCGTATTTCTCTCTCTCAGATAATTAATTTTGGATTTCTCATAATGAGATATAAGCAACAGAACTTTCTCCGTGTTAAAGTATAACTGTTCAAAGGAACCATAAATCTAATTTTGGGAGAGAAAAAAAACTGGACTAGAACATAACGTCAAAAAATTTATTAAGGATGTGTTGAGTTCCTTATTAAGTTCCAGTATGTAGTTGCTTCGTTGTTCTTCAGGAGAAATAAGTATTTTTTTCTTCTATTTGATACATAAGTGCAAATTGAATAATAAATGATTTAAATTATCGATATTGAAGAATAAAGAAAATTTTTATAGAATTTATTCGAAGGAAATAGTTTAAAATAGGAATTTTTTTTAAATAAAGACTTTTAATTCATTTGAAACGAAAATTGCAAATGCAATTTCAACGTGCTTTTGAGAGTTATTTTTTCAGTCTATATAAGGCATACTTTGCATTAAATTACATTTAATTAAGTATTGTTAGACTTTGTATTTATTTTATTCCTAATTTTCAACAAATAGCCTATTTTGGATGTGATGTTGCAACCAAATACACTAAAGTACTAATGTAACAACGCATTGTTTGTTTACTTATTTGTATATAGGAATAAAAATTTTCTAACAATACACGACAAAAATTTAATTTTATGGATGTCACATACATTTATGTATTTATTTTTGTTTGTAAGTAAAATTAGATTAAAAGTTGTTGTAGTAAAAAACTTGACCTCAAAGAGTATGGAGTGAAAAAAGACAGTTTAATATAAAATCTATCATAATTTCCCCATTTCTGAAATGTATTGGAAAAATAACAATTTCAGTTCTACCAAAAGACGATATTTATAATTTTCATAAAAATATTTGTAGTAGTTGCAATCTATGTGTCCATTGTATCATTTTTCTAAACATAAATGATGCATGCATTATTATTAACTCAATTTTTAAAATATCCACATTTTTCTTTCCGAAATTCAAATTTGATTGTATCCAAAACAATGCACAAACTTTATCAAAATTCACATGGTTTAAGTTATTCTTCCTTGGAATGTCAGCAAAACTGAGAAAATATTTCTTTTGATAAATGTTGAAAACTAAGTCTAAAATGAATAGCTGTAGAAACGGTATAACTAAAGAAAATGCCATTAAGCAATTCACTCGTATTTATATTCCAAAAACGTCCGGATGATACTGCATGATGCATAACACAATTAAAAATAATTCACCGTTTCTTTAGATATTTTCTCGTAGGAATTCAAACTTGATTGCAGCCAAAACATTTTCTCAGAATTCACATGTTTTATGTTATTCTTACTTGTGATTTTAGCAAAACTGAAGAATGTTTTCTTTTGGTGAATTTTGAAAACTAAGTCCAAAATCAACAGCTATGCAAATTGTATTATCAAAGAAAAAGCCATTAAGCAATTCAGTTACACAGATTCACTCTTATTTATATTCCAGAAACGTCAAGATGGTACTGCATGATACATAACATAATTAAAAATAATTCATCGTTTCTTAAGATAATTTCGCAATGGAATTCAAATGTAATTGTAGTCAAAACAATGCAGAAAATTTCTCAGAATACCCATGTTTTATGTCATTCTTACTAGCAATTTTCGCAAAACTGAGATTTTTTTTTCTTTTTAGTGAATGTTAAAAACTAAGTGAAAAATATACAGCCATACAGATGGTATCATAAAAGAAAACGACATTAAGGGATTCAGTTCACAGATTCAATCATATACCAAAAACGGCAGGATGGTATTGCTTGATACATAACATAATTAAAAATAATCCACCGTTTATTAAGATAATTTCTCGGCAGAATTCAAATTTAATTGCAGCCAAAACAATCCAGAAACTTTCTCAGAGTACGCATATTTTATGACATTCCTACTAGCGATTTTCACAAAACTGAGACTTTTTTTTTAGTGATTGTTGAAAACTAAGTGAAAAATAGTCATACAAATTGTATCATCAAAGAAAATGTCATTAAGGAATTCCGTTCACACATTCAATCATATTTGAGAAACGCCAGGATGATACTGCATGATACATAACATAATTAAAAATAATACACCATTTCTTAAGATAATTTCTCAACGGAATTCAAATTTAATTGAAGTCAAAACAATGATTTGTTTGAGATTCTTCTTTTCTTTTTCTTTTCTTTCTTTTTCTTTTTTTTTTTTTTTTTTTTTTTTAGTAAATGTTGAAAATTAAGTGAAAAATAAACATCCATACAAATGGTATCATCAAAGAAAAGTCATTAAGGAATTGAGTTCACAGATTGAATCATTTTCCAAAAATACCAAGATAATATTGCATGATACATAACATAATTAAAAATTATTCACCGTTTCTTGAAATTTCTCGACAGAATTCAAATTTAATTGCAGCCAAAACAATCCAGAAACTTTCTCAGAATACGTATATTTTATGTCATTCTTACTAGCGATTTTCGCAAAACTGAGAATTTTTTTTAGTGATTGTTGAAAACTAAGTGAAAAATAACCATACAAATTGTATCATCAAAGAAAACGTCATTAAGGAATTCCGTTCACACATTCAATCATATTTGAGAAACGCCAGGATGATACTGCATGATACATAACATAAATAATACACCATTTCTTAAGATAATTTCTCAACGGAATTCAAATTTAATTCAAGTCAAAACAATGATTTGTTTGAGATTCTTCTTTTCTTTTTCTTTTTTTTTTTAAGTAAATGTTAAAAATTAAGTGAAAAATAAACATCCATACAAATGGTATCATCAAAGAAAAGTCATTAAGGAATTGAGTTCACAGATTGAATCATATTCCAAAAATACCAAGATAATATTGCATGATACATAACATAATTAAAAATTATTCACCGTTTCTTGAAATTTCTCGACAGAATTCAAATTTAATTGCAGACAAAACAATCGAGAAACTTTTTCAGAATACGTATATTTTATGTCATTCTTACTAGCGATTTTCGCAAAACTGAGAATTTTTTTTTTAGTGAATGTTGAAAACCAAGCGAAAAATAAACAGCCATACAAATGGTATCATTAAAGAAAACGCCATTAAGGAATTAAGTTCACAGATTCAATCATATTCCAAAAACGGCACGATGATACTGCATGATGCATAACACAATTAAAAATAATCCACCCTTTCTTAAAATAATTTCTCGACGGAAGTTATATTTGATTGTAATAAAAATAATGCATAAAAATTCCCTAACCACGTACGGTGTAAGCCTTTCCTAAATACATTGACACCCAAGCTGAGAAAATATTCTTTTTATAAATGCAGAAACGAAGTCAAAAATACGCAGAAGGAAATTCTTATTAAATTTCAAAACCCGTAAATTAAGCGTGTATCACCATCTGAGAGGTAATTAGTTTTGCATTTCTAATAATGAAATATGCAAAACATAGATTTTTCTTGTTACAATGAAGACGTTCAAATGAATCATGAATCTAAATTTTGGAGAAAAAAAAGAAGAGTACAACGTATCTTCAAAAATCCATTAAGAATGTATTGAGTTCTTTATTAAGTTGTGTTATACGTTTCTTTCGTTGTCTCGAAAGATAACACAGTTTATTTTCCGGCGAATTTTGAGAAAAATATATGCTCAAAAGCTAATAATAAATATATTTCAAATGTGAATATTGAAGTATTATGGGAAGAGAAAGAGTTTGTTAATATATGGAATTAGGAATTTCTTGTAATAGAAACCATATTAACTCTCTGACGGTCTCTAAGTAAAATTTACATACTCTATTTCAACTTGATTTCATGTATTATTTAACGGTACAATTGTTTTTGTTAAATAATACGACATAGTTCACCTACTTTATTTTTTATTTAGTTTAACTTAGAACTGCTTAAATATTTTTACTTTCATGAAAACGGGAATCAGTTGAAATCTTATATTTAATGGAATTTATATTCCAAAATCACCCAGATGATAAATATATAATGGATAGCGCAGCTAAAGATAATCCACATTATCTTAAAGTAATTTCTGACTGAATTAAAATTTGATTGCATCTAAAACGGAACACGCATGGACTAAGCTACGGCCGAAGCTCGGTTTTTAAGAAAACCGAGAAAATTAACTCTTTTAATAAATACGGAAAACGAAGTCAAAAATGGACAGCCGTATAAATATATCATCAAAATAAACTTCATCAAACAATGCACGTGCGCAGAAGGAAATGTTTATTAAATTTGAAATCCCGTAAAATCAGTGCGTATTATTGTCTCTGAGGTAATTAGTTTTGAATTTTGGAATGAAAAACAGAACTTTCTTCGAGTTAAAGTAAAGATGTTGTTCAAAATAATCATCAATCTAATAATGGACAAAAAGAAGAGTAGCACATACTTTTAAAAAATCATCAAGCATGTATTGAGTTCTTTATTAAGTAGCATTATGGGCTTGTTTCATTGTCTTTTAGGAATCTACAGGCAATATGCTGTTTTTCTGAGAGAATCGAAATTGACATACTGGAAATATATATAATAAAAGATTTGAAATGTGCATTTCGAAAAATCAGCGAAACATATTTACAATTTAGTATGGGAATAATTTGAACTGCTACTTTCTTGGGAAAGAAAATGTCTTATAAACAATATATTGACATAAACATATTAAAACAATATATTGACAATAATTTTAACGTGCTTCTGAAAGTCATCATTTCAATTTGTGAGATGAAATTTTCAGTAAATTACATTAAAACAAACAATATATACAAATTTACATTAAAATACACATAGAAAAAAATTTTGTTGAATAAGCAAAAATTTGGTTGACCCAACAAAACTTTTTGTTTAAATATAGGTCAATGGAAATTTTGTTTGAATCAACAAATTTTTTTTTTTTTTTTTGCAATTCCAAAAAAAAAAATTGTATCGTCAGCAAAAAATGTTTTGTTAATTCAAGTAAGATGGTTCAATTTTACTTGAATTTTGCTAAAACAACCAAAATTGTACTCAACAAAACATGTTTTGTAGTTTTAATCAATTCCTTTTTCTGGGTGTAATTTGAACTCTATTCACAATATGTGGCATTCCAATAGCCTATTTTGGACATGATTACGCACCTAAATGTACTAAAAGTACCTATGTGACAGTGTCTAGTGTTTTATTTATTTGTTTACAGAAACAAAAAAAATAATCAATACATTACGAAGGCGTACTTTTCAATGTTATCACGTCTTTAACTGTAAGTAAAATGTGGGTTTATTTCGTTGTCCTTTAGGAGAGATACCGGGAATACTTTTCTATGGGATTTGAAATAGTGCAAAAATCAACAATAAATATTTTGAAACACGGATATCGATGAATTAAAAAAATAGTTATAAAATTTGTTATTGGCGTAGTTATAGTTATGTATTTCTTGTAAAAGAGAGTACATTAACTGTGTCCAAATTAAATTCCAACTGCTGCCATTTTAATTTGATTCTCAGAACAATTGTTCTAATTTATATGAGATACACTTTTCAATAAATTATATTAATAAAAATTACATTGGCACTACACATTCTGTTTGTAATATGTATCAACACGGTAAACTGTGTTGGACATAATTACGCATATAAATATACAAAGTATATTCATGTGAAAACGTATATTATTTAAAAAATTATTTACATATTCGAATGCAAAATATACAACAATGTACCAACACTAATATAAAGCTACATTTCTCAATGATATGACACCTATGTATTTAGTGCTAAGTAACATTGGCGCTTAAAGCGCTGTAATAAAAAAAAAAAAAAAGGACATGAAAGGATATGGAGTGAAAAAATATATGAAAATAAAACATATATTTGTCACATATGTCAGTTTTATTGACAAAAAAAAGATCAAAATCAATTAAATGTAATTGCATACCTTAATATTATTATTGATTCTTTCAGAATCTGGAATCGGTTGCAACATCAGATTCATCGTATTTACATTCCAATAACGGCCTGTTGATACTATATGGTGCGTAACAGAATTAAAAATATTCCACCTTTTCTTAAGATAATTTCCCGACGGAATTCAAATTTGATTGCAGCCAAATCAATGCATAAAAATTCCCAAACCTGGGACAGTCTAAGCCATTCTAACATACATTTCATTCCAAACTGAGAAAATTATTCTTTTGATAAATGCGGAAACTAAGTCAAAAATGAACAGCCGTACAAATGTATCATCAAAGAAAATTTCATTAAACAATACACGTACACAGACGGAAATGCTTACTAAATTTGAAGTCCCGTAAATTCGGCGCATATTGCTCTCTCTGAGATAATTAGTTTTGCATTTCTGATAATGAAATATGGAAAGCAGAATTTTCTTCTTGTTAAAGTAAAGCTGTTCAAAAGGATCATCAGTCTAATTTTGGGAGAAAAAAATAAGAGTTATACATATCTTCAAAAATTCATTAATGATGTATTGAATTCTTTATTTAGTTTCCGTATGTGTTTGTTTTATTGTCTTTTCGGAGAAATATGGAAAACAGATTTTTTTTTCTATTTCTGTAGGAGTTAAGTATGATATTGTGAAAGGATTTCAAATGGGGATATCAAAGATTAAGGATAATATTTATAGAACTTATTATGAGAATTGTTATATTTAGGAATTTCTGGCAGAAGAAAGCGCATTAAGTATCTCTTAAGAAAAGTTCCAGCAACAATTTGAATGCTAATCTGCTAATTATTATTTCAATTTATATGAAATCAAATTCTCAATAAATTAATGCTTAGCACTAGAAATTGTATTCGTAATATGTAACAACTCTATTTTGGATATGATAGGTCTTCTTAATACTCCAAAGGATACTTTTTTAAGACAATTTATAGTTTTCATTTCATATCTACAGGGACACAAAATACGAAACAATACTGTGCAAAGGTACTTTTTCAATGTTATCACGTGTATATATTTAGTAATAAGTAAGATGTGGATTTAATGAGTTTGTAATAAAAACATGGCATAAAAGACGTATAAACAAAAATTTAATGAAAGTGTATCATATTTGTTACATTTTTAACTGTTATATAAAACTTGTATGTTGGTGGCCATCGCAAAACACACATAATTTTTTTTTCTATATCAATATAATACATTAAGTTATATAGTATACTGATACAGAAACAATTATGTATATAAAGTACAGGGTGATTTTTTTTTTAAAGTTGTGAAAGTAAAATCCTATAACAAAAAAACTACTGATCCGAATGACCTAAAATTTCACCAGTATGCTCCCAAAGCAATGGGAATTTTTTTGGTGTGGTCAAAAAACTTAAAATCGCACCGACAGATGGCGCTGTATATGCAGTAAAGTCGGGAGACGAGCTTGCGCACGGCACACACACATTGCATACTCTTCACTCTGTTGTGGAACATGCGGTTTTACGTTTCTAACTCGTAGCTGAAAACGATGGACAGCACATTTAAAATCTGTTGCGCTAGTTACGCAGTTCCGTACGAATACGTTACTCCATATTTTTATTTCGTTCTGTTTCTGCGAAGATGTTCGCAATATCTTTTCCCAATTAAAGCGTTCTGTAGGTTTTTGTTATGTGTAATAACGTTTATTTTTCTCAAAGTACAGTCCATTGTTTTCTTCCCACTGACGATATTCTTTGTTCGTGTTAACTTTCAGTGCCATCTGTCGGTGCGATTTTAAGTTTTTTTTAACCACGCCTAAAAAATCCCGTTGCTTTGGGAGCATAGTGGTGAAATATCAGGTCATTTGGATCAGTGGTTCTTTTGTTATAGGGTTTTACTTTCACAACTTAAAAAAAAAATCACCCTGTATAATGCTTTTCTTTGAATTTCGCATAGAATTACAGTGATCAGTGAATAATAATAGGAAAAATTACTCTCTCTAAATTGTATCAGTTGATTATAGACAACATTAAGAATCTTTCCTCAAGCACAGGATAGAAGCGCCTCTTGTTCAATGATCAAAGTCACAACTGAAGCAGACGCTATTTATAGTGCGTCTCAAAAGTATATGGACAGGCGATTTTTTTAAATAACAGTTCAAAAAGTGAAGCAGTAATCATGAAAAAAGTAATATGCATGTAGTATTATATGTAGTATTATGCATGTAGTATGCATGTAGTATTATATGTAGTATTATGCATGTAGTATGCATGTAGTATTATAACATAAATTTATTACAGCAAAGAAATAAAGTATAAGTTTTACAGATTTTTTGTAAAAAAATAAAAATAAAAATAGGCTGTCTGAAAAATATATGGACTTTTCGAATATTTTGCATTTAAATTGAAATTTTGTATCCATTCTCTTTAATTATCTTGAAAACCATATCAGACATGCTTCCAACTAGTGTTTGGAGTATGTGTGGCTGTAAAGAGAACCAACTCTGCTCTATTTGTTGCTGTAATTCCTGAATAGTGGAAAACTGCCGACCATGGGCATACACATCTCGTGCAAATACTCCCCAAAGGTTTTCAATTGGATTCAAGTCTGGGCTGATGGCTATCCAGTCCATAACAGTCACTTCATTCTGTTTAAACCAATCTGTTGTTGAGTGGGATGTGTGAATCGACGCATTGTCTTGTTGGAATTTCCAGTTTTAACCCCCTAAGATATTTCCGATTGGAAGTAGATTGCTTTTAAGGACATTTTGATAATCTTCAGAGCACTGTTGATCATTAAGAGAAGCAATATCGGTTGTCCCGTTGAAACAGAATGCGCTCCACACAATTAGTGAGCCCCCTCCATTTTGTCGAATAAAGGACTCGCGAGGTTCTTTTCGTAAGTCTAGCCGATAGTATGCCCAGCCATCCGGGCCATCCAAATTCACTTTTTTTCGTCACTGAAGAAAACACTTAACCATTCATCCTTCCAATGCATGTGTTTTTTAGCCCAAAGAATTCGAACATTTCTATAGTGCACTTTCAGCATAGGCTGTCTGACATATTCTGCGATATTTATGATTTTCGCTTACCTGTATGCGACGTTGAACATCAGATCTGGAAATAGGAAAAGCCAAAGTCCTCGCAGTTTCACGAACAGATTTCTATTGGGTTGAAACTGCTCGCAAAATTTCTCTATCTTGTCTTAGAGATGTTTTTCATGGCCGACCTAAAGGCTTTTTTGCAATCGTATTGTTACTTTTTGATAAAATTGCATAAATTTCAGATATGCTACGCTTCATTTGTTTTACAATATCAGAAACTTTAACATTTTTAGCCTTTAAACGCCAAATTTTAGCAATATCAGCAGCAGAGAATTCAACGTTCCGAGGCATTTTCCAACTATTCGACAATTGAAGAAAGAGCAGTGATTTTATATTTCGAAGTGGTTACGTCACAAGCACAGAACCGAGGCTAACGAAAAAGAAAGGCTACCGCGGTGCTTTACGCGTATCTTTTTTTACAGACCGCCGGAATCACGTGATGCTCGAATGCACCAATGCGGGTGTAAGAAAATAGCATCACGTCACTCTAGCGGTCTGTAAAAAAAGATAAATGGAATGCACCGTGGTAGCCTTGTCTTTTTTGTTAGCCTCGCACAGAACGCAGAAAATGCAAATTTTTCTGATACGGTGGTAAAAAAAGCAGTTCGTTTCATTGTCTATATATTTTTGAGACAGCTTATTTTGAATTTTATTTTTTTACAAACAATCTGTGATATAAACATAACATTTCTGTATCTTAATAAACTTATGTTACGATTCCATATGCTAATTATTTTTTTCGTGATTATTGCTTTATTTTCTTAGTTGTTATTTCGAAAAATCGCCTGTCCATATAATTTTGAGACGCACCTTATGTCAAGTTCTAATGAGAATATGAAGTTTGCTGAAATTCCGTGTATTAGGTTTCGTGATATAGCTATCGCAGAAATCATGAAAAACACAGCATAGCAGCATTCTAAAAACAGTCAAAACGTGTTCAGGACCTTTATAAAACATATAAATTCTTCGAAAGTCGAAAGTCAAATTTTTTCATGAATTAAATACTTTTTTCTTGTGTATAGAAGAAAATAGAAAAAAAAACTCAATTTCCTTATGTGAATTCTTTATTTTATCATCGAAAGAAAACTTTTATAAGTGTCAAACTCGGATTCAATCGAATTTATATTCTAAAGATCTTATATGGTATGAATCTATGATTCCATACGCAATTACAAATAATCTTCTATTTATTAAGGAAATTTCCTAACAGAATTCCCATTTGATAGCAGCCGAAGAAATGTACAAAAATTCCAAGAACTTGCATGGTCTCGACAATCTTTCCATACGTTTTCATCCAAAACTGAGAAAACATTTCTTTTGATAAATGCGGAAAACGAATTCTAAAACGAACAGTTGTACAAATATATCATCAAAGAAAATTTCATTAAACAAAGCACGTATACACAGAAGGAAATGCTTATTAAATTGCAAAGCCCGTAAATTCAGCGCGTATTGCTCTTTCTGAGATAATTAGTTTTGCATTTCAGATAATAAAATATAGAAAGCGGAATTTTCCTCTCGTTAAATAAAGCTGTTCAAAAGAATCATCAATCTAATTTTTGCAGTAAAAAAATAAGAGTAGAACATAGCTTCAAAAATTCATTAAGGATGTATTGAGTTCTTTATTAAGTTTCATTATGTGTTTGTTTCGTTTGTCTTTTAGGAGAGCAACAGGATAATATTTTTTGTTTACTATTTCAGCGGAAGATTAGATAAAGATACGTGCAAAAATAAAAAATAAATACGTTTGAAATGGGAATATCGAATTAACAAGGAAAAAATCTTAGAATTTTTTGAGCGAATAAGAAAAATTATTAAATTTCTGTTGCTCTGAAAAGGTAAATTCTAACTGCAACTAAACTGAAATATGCTCCAGGCGATAAGAATGTAATATAATTATTACAGACAATTTGAAAGAGTTGTAAAGACAGAACTCATTTAAAAATAAATGTTTTCTAACCCTTCTGTTTCCGTCTTATCAAGTTTTATCGTCTGTAGTAAAAAATAAAAAACAAAATAAAAATAAAAGCTTTTAAGGGTTTCGTTCATCTCACGAAACCCTATTGTTCCCGCTCCGTTGTCTGTCTGTCACAGAGCTATTCTCAGAAACTATGTAACTTACAGAGTTGAAACTTTGTGTATATAGCTGAATAGCAGCTATGAAAAGCTCAAAACATTAAAATTTAAAAAATCGTATTATTTTAATAAATAGAGATAAAAACCAAAATTCTAACAGCCTTTTCCTATTAAATTTAAACATTTTTCGTTATAGCAGATGCTAAAAATTAAAAAAATCCACGATGAAATTCTTTCTACAACAATTAATTTTCTATCAGACGATTTCCACGTGAAAAATGAAAATGAAATAAAAAGTTTCACCAATTGAAAAAAATATTAATATGAAATAAAAATGATTGACGTCATAGTGGTAATTAAACGAAATTTTCAACGATTTCTCAACAATACAAGGAGTACGAGTATGTGTATGTACACAAAGCAGATTAATATCACATCATTAGAGAATTAAAAAGAAAATCTGATGTCATATTGGACGTTTAACGGATTTTTCAAATGTTTGAGAATAATACAAAGCACGTATCAATATGAGTAATAGGGAATAGTAAATATATGAGTTTGAGAAACATATTGAATCATGATAAAAATCCGATTATGGAAATATTCTCATATTTTAACATTTTGAAGGTGTACAACATGTTGAATTTTGAAATTATTTGTTTTAAATATCGCATTCAGACCGCCTGACAGACATTATTATGACAGAATATTATAGCGGGCTTAGCCCGCTATCGGGCTGGTTTAAATATTCGAAAAAAAGAAAAAATAGACAGGTAATTTTTTACTTTATAAAAAACATGACTTTTTATTTATTTATTTATTTATTTTTTGTTGTTGTTGTTGCTAAATGAAATTTAGTTGGATTTATTAAAGAAAGGATAAAGTGTTTTGAAAGGAATATTAAACGAAACCCTTTGAGCGATCTTCGATAACACCTACCCACTTGATTATATGATACATTGATTACTTGATAAATTATGTGACACAAAGTATTGAAATGATTTTAAAATGTTATTTGTAAAATGTTAACAATGAAACATTTGAACTTAAAAAACTCAATTGAGGGGGTCAGAGCAAAAAAAGTGCCAAGCCACATTTTTGGAGAAATAAATCTGTTGCTTAATATTGTAAATTATAATATCCTACATATAATTTGTTTCTAATGTCACTTGGTGGCAACATATTTCCCAGGTTTTGTTTTAGCCCCATTTGTTTATGCCCCAATGAAGATAGCTAATTTACAAAAAACGTACTAGTAATATCACTAAAGTAACGCCATACTGTTACTCAGAATATTTCAAATGTTACTAAGAAATTGGCGAGAAAACTGTGTGTTATATATTTTGATTTGAGTATTAGATCAAATTTTCAAATTGAAATATCTCAGAAGCTCAAAAATGTGGCTTGGCACTCTCTTGCCCCGACCCCCACAATTTCAGTTTTCATGGAATTTCTGAGAATCAATCAATCGCGTAGATAAAAATTTGTTTATTTATAATCTCAAAACACGATACCTGTTCATTCACTGATAGATTAAATTTCTTGAAACTTATTTTTTTTTGTATAAATTCTCCTGTCGAATTTGATCTCCACTCCTCCTAAAAATCATACTATGATGAAAAATTTAAAACAAGAATCAAAATTATGAACTAGTGACATGAACAATCAAACGCGTAAGAAAACGAAGAAGCTTTTTTACATAGACGTTTCTACGATAAAAATATGCTCAAGGTTGAGTTGTTTATTGAATTGAAAAATCAAGTGTGGGCGCATTATACAAGAATATTTAATATTTGAATGCCACCGTTGCAATTAAACATAATATATATATATATATATATATATATATATATATATACAATTTGACATATAACAATATTATTAATACTAATTATATTAATATTATAATTAACTAGTAATATTTTTATTAGGGTATAATGATATAATTGGTATCATATATTATAATACGAGCAAATTTTGAGTGTGTGTGTGTATATGCACATTTTATCTAATAAACGACTCGAATGTTTTTGACTAAGTTTCGTATCCTACTGTTTTAGGGTACGCGAAGACCATTGGTCTAGGTCACATGTTCGAAAACATTCGATTGGTGGGCCATTTGGGGGTCACTACAGATCAATGGGATTGAAGGTTGAAACACTTATTAAAATTTTAATAGTTGCAGTAAACGAAGTTGCAAAGTTGGCTGGCGAAATATTGACGAGATTTGACGGGAAAATTGACTTTTAAGATTACTAAGGCAAAAACACATGATTGGCGCTAAGTGAAAGAATGTCGCCAAGTTTGCGACTTTCCGTCAAAATCTGGCGACATCTTTCGAAAAAATTGGCTTCCATTGGCCATTTTCTAGAAATTCCCAATAGGAGCCGAGATACATGATTCAACCAATCAGAATCCATAGAACGTTCTCGAAATCAGAATTCAACAAATCAGGCTACTTAGAATTTTCTCGCAATTAATCAAACATCGATGTAAGGAAGTGCTTCGGTCGAACCTATCTCTGTAGTTGGACAATGAATCTTGCGATCTGCAAAAAACTTAGAAATCTGCGAAATGATTTAAGTTTGTGCCCAAATTTCGCGCTTCCTACCGTACATAGCAGACTGCTCTGGACTATCCAAATCGTGCTAGCACAAAGCTAATTTTAACAGAGAGTTGTTCGGTCTTCCTCGCTCGTTTATGTGATAATTAGCGATATTGATCTTAGGTTTATCTTTGGAGCTTCTGATAGCGTTTTTTTAATTATTAGTCATTGTATATAGGATTGTTTTAAGAGCATTATCTCTTTGAATACACTGAATCAAAAAGCAATACTTTGTAAACATTGTAAAACATTTACAGAGTAACCAAATAAGGCATTAAAAGTTCGAGTGAGCGTCTTACAAGAGGGTGCAACATACAAAAATGATACAGTAATTCGACTATTTTTACTTATTGTACAAAACCTCCTCAATATTATATAATTAACAAAAATATTTTCCGTATTTACGATTATGTTATTAATGTATGCATATGACTGAAATAATAGTTTTTATGGACTAATTTTTGAGCCATTATCATATGATATATATTAAGCACTTTTTTGAAACATTTTAATTTAACTTACGATATTTCTGTTTTTACGGGATCTTAGATAACCAATCAACTGCGTAAGTTTACTCGCATCTAAGCTTACAAAAAATCAACCCTAAGAAGAAAACTTAGAAACACAATTCATCGATACATTAAACTTCTTAAAAGTTATATTCTTTTCTTACTATAAATTCTCCTGTCGGATTCGACCTCCACTTCCTCGAAAACCAATAACATGATGAGAAATATTTTCAGCTTAAAGCAGGAATCAAATCTTTTGAAGCATGACATAAACAACAAAACTCGTAGAAAACAAAGAGAAACAATTTTGCCGTACAAGAAAGGAAATGGAGACATTTTTAATAACCGTCTGCGATATTTTTTAAAGATTTTATTTCGGAATTCAGGATTAATGATGAACTTTTAGAGGAAAAAAAAATGGATCTTTATGTATTTATTGCTTTTGAAATAAAAGTAAAATTTGAAGTATTTGCTTTTGCGGTTTTAAAAGTTATTGTTGTTTTTATAAAGACTTCGGGTTTTCATTTAAGAAAATAAAAGTATTTTTTTTTGTTTGATTTAAACTACGAAAATTCGAGAAATACTTAAAAAATAACTGAAGAGTAAACGTCTATATCACCAATGTCGTGATTTACTCCCATTTAATATCAAATTGTGTAGGTTTAGTATTTTATTTCATAAATCATAAATTATTGCATTTTATAATTAATTTCCCTAGAATAAAATTCGTATTAATTTTAAAGAGTAAAATCCTGTTTGTCTGTACTTAGTATCACATGTATATAACAGAACACAAAAAAGGACGCACAAGAAAGGGAAATAAGTCATTTTTAACACAGTCCAACATAATTAAAAAGTGTTTTTGAATTCGATTGATCTGACTGTCTCATCGTATGGCTTCTGGTCATACTCTAATTAAACTAAATGATTAACATAAAGTAGCAAAAATAAAATACATATAAAGTAGAAAACAACTGTTTCGGATTCTCTAAAGCTCCATATTCAGTGCCAAAGTTTAAAAGATTAAAAACAGATTTAAAAGTTTAGGCCATGTAAGTATGCTTTCCTTTCCGCTCGCGGCAAGGATGGAATGGCAATGAGTGTTTGAAAGCAACAGCGGAGTCAGGAGTCCCATTTAACGGAGGAGACCAATCAAAAACCAGCTCCACCAATCCGGACGAGTACATTACGGGGACGGTTTATTAAACCATCCTTTCTGGATTTATTATTAAACCTGTCTGAAAAATTAAAACTGTGATTGTTTGAGTAGTAAGGGATAGTAATAGCGGAGCGTTTAATATCACAATTGTATTTTAATATAACGGCACAAAGTTCAATCCTTCCATTTTACATAGTCTAATTCTCGTAAATATACTCGGATTGCCATGTATTTTTAGCACTTTCCAACCTAGTTGAAAAGTGCTTATGACTTCGGTTTGTCTGGCCGTATGGCCGTCTGTCCGTGCTCTAACTCCCGAAAATATGCTCGGATTGCTCTGCAATTTTTATATGTTATTGTCGTTATCTATGGCACGTTCCTTATTTCAACTGAAGTGTGTAGCACTTATAGTTTTCTTACAGGGACACTCAAAAGAATTCCGTTACATTGTGGTCTATGGGGAAAAATCATTTGCGGTTTATTTTTTAATGATGTTACACAATTTCAAACACATTGCACTTGATATATATCACAAAGGGGCATTACAAGAAACTTAATATGGAATAGGGTGTGCATAGCACTTAGAGTTACTTTACAGGGACAGTCAAAATAATTCCGTTACATTACGTCTACGGAGAAAAATCGTCTGCGGCTTATTTAAATAATGTTCCACTATTTTAAACGCATTGAAGTTTATATATATTACTAAGGTGCATTACAAGAGGCTTACTACAGAATAGTGTGTGTATAGCAGTCATCGTTCATTTACAGGGACACACAAAAGAATTCTCTTCTGTCTGTTAACAATAATTCCTGGAAGTGCGTTTTAAGTTACTAAACGCGATTTTAATCTTAACTAGCTTTTTGTCTATTACGTGGTGTGTATAAATTCTGTAGATCCTATACAGGGCAGCACAAAAGTTCGCGAACACATTTCCGTTTATTGACAGAAACTCCAGAAGGAGAATTTAAACGGTGCTACGCGTTTCCTAACTAAACTAAAATTTAGCATCCTATGTATATATACAAATCTATAGATCCTATACAGGGCTACATAAAAGTATTCGGATATTTTTCCGAATATTGTATATATTGAAAATTCCTGAAATTACGTTTTTAAATATGTTATGCATTTTCCAAATTGTTTACTTAGATGTCATCTTTCAGCTTATTAAACGGTAATGATTTGTAAAATTATTTTAGAAGCGTTGGAAAGTGCTACATAATCTATGCTTGACGCATGATTTTTCGTTCTTGTTATATGTTATTGAGGCTTAAAATCGAAGGTCCGGTATTGAAAGTGTAGTTGTAGTTCGATTACAGAGATGCACAAAAAATTCCTTTACATTATGGTCGATGGGAAAAATCGTTTACTGTGCGTTTTATTGATGTTAGGATATTTAAAACTGTACATCACCAAGGTTGTGTACAACATGTTTTCTCAGGTATATAGAATAAGTAGCATTTATACCTCGCAAAGACGCACAAAAGAATTTCATTTGATTATGATCCAGAGGAAAAAATCGGTTGCGATGCATTTTAATTTTGTTATGATACTTAAAACATAATGAAATTAAAAAGGAACACTGAGGTACACTGCAGCATATTTTCTATAGATTGTGCAGTGCATAGTATATATCTTTCATTTACAGAGATGAACAAAAGAATTCGGTTACACTGCTGATCGAGAATTGCTGGAAGTGTGTCTTAATCTTAAACTGTGGTATATATTTTTTTAATTTATCTAAGTTCCAATGTATTACATAAACCAATACAGTAGATTTCGCATTTTAATTACTTAGGATGTGATATATTATATGACTATGACAACAATAGGCAGAATAAGCTTTATGAATTTCAATACTTCTGTGGTACTATAGAAAAAACTCTTCGAAATACAAGAAAAGACACAAGAATAAATTTTTTTAAAACAATGGCAATACCAACTTTACTACACGGAAGTGTGGCATGGACACTCACAAAAAATGATGAAAGACAAATCCAATCCTCAGAGATGAAATTTTTGAGGTGTGTGAAGGGATGTTCGATAATGGACAAAATAAAGAATGACTACATCAGAAGAGAGCTTGAGGTTATGCCAATATTGAATAAAATAGAAAATCACAGAAGGAAATGGTGGTACCACATGGAAAGGTGGGATTCTGATCGCATACCAAAAGCAGTCTTGAATTATAAACCAAGGGGGAAAAGAGACAGAGGAAGGCCACGAAAGAGATGGATTGAGGCCGGAACTGGCTTATAGCCTTAAAACATGTTTTGGGATGATGATGATGATGATCAGTGTATTACACGTTGTGTATAAATTCTATAGATCATATACGTGGTTGCAGGACAGAATTCTCACATATTGTCGCACATCGACAGCAATTGATGAAAATAGATTTCTACTGTGTTAGGAGTTTTTTAAATTGCTTATTTAGGTATCTCATTTCATTGAATGAAAAAGAAAAAAATGGTATTCTGTTACTGTTGGAAAATTTCTCATAATCCATGACTGATGCAAAATTTTTCATTCCTGTTACTAAACGTCTGTGATATTTTTTTAAAGATTATATATCGAAATTCAGGATTAATGATAACCTTCTAGAAAAAAAAGTATTTTTATGTATTTATTGTTCTGGAATGAAAGTAAAAGTCGAAGTATTTTCATTTACTGTTTTAAAAGTTTTTGTTGTCTTAATAAATACTTTAGATTGGATTTAAGAATATAAAAGTATTGATTGTTTTTGCTTTAAATTACGAATAGGCGGAAAAAATACGTAAGAAAATAACTTGAAAATAAAACGTCCTATCATCTTTATCATACTTTAGGTGCATTTAATATATTTTTTTATTATGTACAGTACTTTATTTGGAAAATCAAAAGTTAATGGATTTCATTTTTAATTCTTTTAAAATAAAAATTACGTGAATAATAGTTAATAATTCATGTTAATTTAAGTAAGTAATTTTTTTCTATACTTTTGCGACACATGAAAATAACACAATACTAGTAAGTCAGTCGAAAAATGGAAATATGTTTAATATCTGTCTGCTATATTTTTCAATAATTAGATAAACGAGTTAATGGTATATAAAATGGGTTTTAATGGTTTTAGTCTTAGTGGTTGAAAGCAGTGTAGGGCTCAACACGTTTTGAACCTGGGAATTTTAACGCGAATGCGTCTTTTGTTTAATACAAATTATATGTGTAAAAATAATGTCCCGGCCCGAACTTTTTCGCTCAGTTGGGAAGATTATATCTAATATGATTTCTTTACAAATTAGAGTAACTGTGTCTTAATTAATCTAGTGTAATCACGTTTCCAGCGTTTACTGGACGTTCCATTACCTGTGATTTATTCTGTTGTGCTGATTCAGATATCAGACCAGATGCTATGATCATTAAACTTAACTGGATGAATACGTTCTGCCATATTCTTCCGGGATTGCTCAGTGGATAGAACATTGGCAGCTTTAGACAAAGGATCTCGGGTTCGAATCCTGGCCCGGACTTTTTCACTCATTTGGGAATATTACATGTCATGTAGGAAATTAATTAGGAAAATATTCTGTGCTCATTTAAAAGTAGCAAGTAATTGTTTGCTTTAAGACCTATACTTCTTTAATACCGATACGGATTTGAATATCTCCCATACAAAAATGTATACTATGTAATCCGGAAATTTATGCAGTTTTTCAAAGCGATGCGCGGTTTCGCCTGCTTATGTTTGGCTATTACTTATAAGGAGTGACCTTGAATGTCCCAGATATGTAAATTCGGCGTTTTCTGCTTGCGATGTATAATTTTCATTTGTGTTGTGGCATAATTTTTGTTTCATTGTAGTAGTAAGAATGAAGAACCAAAAAATTCATTTTCGTCATATTAAGCTCTTTTATTTCAAGAAAGGTAAAAATGAAAATAAGACTGCTCGTAAAATTTGTGCTGTATGTGGACATTGTGCTGTTTCAGATGACATAGTTCGAAAGTGGTTTGAGAAGTTTAAGCGCGGAAATTTCAGCTTCAAAAATGATGCTCGCTTTGAAGGACCATAATCGCCTGTAAAGGAGAACCTCTTAAAAGGAGCTATCAAATGATCAAACACTGTACTTTTGCGGGTATTTAGTCTTTGTGATAGCACCTGAATTGTGTAACGTGGATTTTCAGCGATAGTTTTTTTTAGGGTTCGTCCTTTACAGATGATGGTCGTCCAAAGAGACATGATCTTTGACGCTGACATTTCCGCGCTTAAACTTCTCAAACCAATTTCTTACTATGTCATACTATGTCATCTGAAACAGCACTTTGTCCATATACAGCACAAATTTTACGAGCACTCTGACTACCCTTTTTTACCTTTCATGAAAGAAAAGAGCTTAATTGATCAAAATGAACTTTTTCATTCTCCATCCTTAGCTCTGATCTGACAAAGAGAGGACCAAGCTTGGTAATCACAGAGTTTGATTATTTTTATATATGTTGTAGGGTAGAAGCCCCGTAGTCTCAGGTTCAACGGATTTTATACAATTCTCCTTAGTTCTCGAGAAATAGTGGGTCTAATATTTTAACACAACTTAAATACTTACTTTGTAATGAAATTGCTGCGTTGGCCGTAGCTCAGTTGTTATGGCGTCTGCTCGTTGACTTGCGGGCTTGGGTTCATGACCAGAACGAGCTACGTTTGTTATTATAATTTTTTGTTTTATAATTACACTTGTAATTATAATTTATTAATCTCAATTAAAAATTTTAATATCCTACATTAATTATAATGTTAAAATATTCAAACTTAAATTAAATTTATTTGATCTTTAAGCTATTATTAAACATTTCTCATCATTTCAAAAGACTTTTTTTTTTAAATAGATCCATTATTGACTAGTAAACATTCCAAAATTGTTCCGGACGACCCAACATTAAAATCACAAATAGAAGAAGAATCAAAGCTCTTAATACACAAATCATCGACTTAACCGCATCAAAATAAAGGGAACAAAATCAAACCCAGAAGAAAGAGTAGAGGACATTCTTGATAACTTTAGCTCTTATAATTGAGCTTTTACCCCCTTTTTCCTGGATAAATGATACACCATCAGAAAATAAGGTACTTTATTGCTTTTTATTCGGTAGAAGAATAAATGGAAGGCATTCGGTTGTAAAAGCAAAGTGGTAAAGAGCTGTATTTCAGTTTGTTTAAAATTTTTCTTAAAAATCACTGTTTAATGTGTAATTTCCAGGACTCCGATGTTTAAAAATATATATATATTTACTAATTGTCTAACATTTGTTTCAAATGCTTTTAAATTTTTATTTCAAAAGAAATATTTTGTCCCCATTGTATGTCGCTGAAATCCGTTAATAAGGATCTTTTTTTTTTTTTTTTTTTTTTTTTTTTTTTGGTACTTCTCTATTATCCCGTCGACCACTTTTCATAACAAAAAACTCTCGCCAAACTGTAACGCCAAATAAACGGGAGAACGTTGCCATTGGAATATTAAAATAAATAAATAAATAAAATATAAAAATTTAAGGACACAATTGTTATTTTAATTAATGAAATAACTAATAAATCAGTAAAACATAATGAAATATACATACAAATGTCGAATGAAAAACCACTTGATGACATAACAAACACGTATAATGCTTCTGACATCAAGTAAATGGGACTGCATTTTTCGCGTTAATTCTTTCAGTTTGGCGATAGTTTTTTGTTATGAAAAGTGGTCGACGGGATAATAGAGAAGCACCTTTTTTTTAAATTGCAAATTTCGATATAATTTTTCTGGAATTTTTGCTCACCCATTTTCATGATCAGAGTATATTTTCTATTTCAGGGAAAAGCCTCGGGAGTAATTCTTTTAAAGAAAAAAAATCTTATGAAATATGAATCATATTACACTTAAAAAAAAATCTTTCAAAATTTTAAATCATTGCGCATAGATTAGTTTCCATTTACTAAAGCTCAAATCGTATAAAAAAATCATAATTATAGGTACATTTAGATTGAGGAATCTTCCTGAATTGAAATGTCCTATTACTTTTCATAATAATGTTATTTCAATGTTATAGAAATAATTGCTACTCTGCCGCTAATGATGATTTTGGAAAATATTTATTCACAGAGTGGAATTTAATTAATCAACAATTTTAACTGAATTAACTCTTGAGTCGTTCCAGAGGGCACTACAAACTTTTTTTATTGAAAAGAACGTGGAAAAGGAATGCAATTGATGAGGTTTTCATAGTGAGAACCTTCAGAAGTGATACAATAGCGCAACTTAGTCACAAAGTTACCAGTAACAAAATCAAGCGTTTCTTTTTTTACGCTTAAAAATGAGTCAGTTATGTAATTTTTGAGGCTAAAAAGGTCTGTCGGCTACTTCTTCTTAACCAAACCTTTCATATGACCCCAAAGATAGAAATTACATGGATCCGTATCCGGTGAATAAGGTGCCCAACGCACAATGCACTAGAATAACGATATCGGTATTGATAGGCGATAATTAGTTTCTGAATGTTGAAGACCACTTTCGTAGAAAAAGTGTTGCAGTTTCACCACCTAAATACCAATTTTTAACAATAAAAATACGATCTTCAGTTGAATATAACGGTTTGGAAAACCATTTTCAAATTTGAGTGGAACTGACACTAAACATATTCCTTTTATGCCCTCTGTCATTGCACGCATTCGGGCCGCCCTCTAGTGAGGCTTTGGAAAGTTATTTCAGTTTAAAATTGAAGTTTAATTAGAAGTTCCCCTGTATTTTAAAATCCATTGGATCTATTTTGATTTCGTTTTATCCGATATAGGGTAAACCGGGGATATGGAGAACTGGGATAGTTGTCTATTAGTGTTTTGTTTTTGTTTTTTTCTGACACTTCCCTCTTGATTTAGGAAAAATACAAAAAGTAAAATTGATGCATAGTGAATGTAGCTACACCTACAAATGTTTGTATTTATCCTGAACTAAATAGGTTGCGTTCTGAAAATAAATGGAATATACACAATTACAGAGTCCCCCATTAACCCACCCCCTCCTAGTTTACCCAACTTACTCTTTCATACGAGGGTAAATCATTAAGTAAGTCACAAAATATAATTAAATAATAACTTACAATGATATTCACTTCAAAACTATTTTTGCAACATATTCTCCACCAATATTTATGCAATTATATCACCATATCAGTGCACCGGTATCAGTGCCCCAAGACCAGCTGTATAACATCCTTTGGGTTGCTGTCTCAGCCACATTAGGACTTCAAGTTGAACGCAGGAGACAATTCAAAAATTTGGTGGGAAACTTCTTCAAGATCCATCACACAGCTTCGACTTAGCCCCAAGCGATATTCATCTGTTTAGTACACTAAAAAATAATCTTGGAAGCAAGATGATGTTCACAGATGATGTAAATGTTCAAGGAATAAGTGCATAAATATTGGTGGAAAATATGTTGAGAAATAAAAATAGTTTTGAAGTGAAAATCACTGTAAGTTATTATTTAATTATCTTTTGTGACTTACTTAATGACTTTTCCTCGCATCTTAAATAGTTAAGTGATAACCATTTTCGCAGGTAGTAAGAGAATGTACTTTAAATTTTAAGATTGTAGATAATTTTTTTTTTCTAAAGAAAAAAGATGAAAGTTACAACATCTTAAAATAAATTTTTATTTGTGAAGTTTGTTTGGATGTACTGAAATATAATAAAAGAAATATAAAGATCCATATTTCAGAAGAAATTCTTTCATTGTATGGCAATACTAAGTATGTATACAGAGCACAAATGATTACTTTAAAAAGAAATAGTAAAATGCATATATTACCGTTAGAATAACATTATACATTTAAACTAGTCGTTGGGGGCCACCGTAATACTTATCCATCATGGATATGCATAATATAAAATATTAAAATTAAAAATGTGTAAAGTACTTATAAAAATGCATTGCAATTCGAATAAAATCGTGGCTTGATGACGTCATGAACTTTGAAGGCTCGATTAGCGAATTACGTAAAAGAAACATCCTTATAACTCCAAAACCAACAATCCTATTAACTAGCGGTTTATTGCATCTGATTAAGTGTCTCATTTCCAATTAAAATATATCTTTGAATTGAAATTTGGATGAAAAACAGGGTCATGAAAAATCGAAGAGTGTTGAACATAGGATTACAAATATCTCGGCAACTCATTATCCGATCGACTTCATGCTTTAAATTTATGTTTTTTTTATTGTCTTTTATATTCACTCCTTAAAATAAACAATTTTGAAAATTTCTATATACCTTTTATCAGAACGAATATTTCGAGAGTTCGCAAAAAATAGTTCCGGATAATCGAAGTTACTGAAATTCAAAAGGCTTCTTATTACATACTAAGTACATACCAAATTTCAAGTCTCTATCTCAATTTTTTCGGGAGATAGAGCGTTTACAGACACACAGACACACAGACGGACGGCAATTTTTTTTTTCTAAAAAATATGTTTTTCGGAATCTCCAGTGTTTGAAACGTGTAAATCCGTCAAAATTTTTTTTTCGATTTTCAAAACGATTACAAGACTAACCCTATACTACGTATGATGGGTAAGTAAAACCAATATACAACATCAGAAAGATGGCACACGTTCTCGAAAGGAAAAATAAAAACTTTTGTAGCACAGTTCCTTAACCAAAATATTCTCTCTTCAATATCGTGCTTAATGGAAAAGAAATTTAATAACTTTCAGCTCAATGCTAGGTAAGTTTTCAGCAAAAGAATGTAATAATCTCGAGTTATTGATTTCTTTTTCTTGTTGGAAAACGTTTTCATTAAAACGACTCCTTGGAGCCTAACCAAAAACGAATACTTCTGGTAAAATTTTTTATCGACTTTAATAAATATCGTTTTTTAAAAGCAGCTGCAAGTTTTAGTTTTTCGATAGTTGGTCTCTTGGGAAATGATGGCCGATTTCTGATGCATTAAAATTTAATACCGAATAATTTAAATTAATTTCGTGGGAATAATTGAAACTGTGGCCCTTAGACTTTAATAAAAAATTATACTTTATTTTCTTTCAATTTTCATTGTAGCATGTATTTTAAGCTCCATTTATTTCCTCTGCTCTTGTGTTTTCTAGTTATTAATTTAATATATGAGGCGTGTAAAATATAAATGATGAAAATTTTAAATTTTAAATAAAATATTATAAAAAGAGTTTAATGTGTAGTTTAATACAATATTGTTTTGTGATCCATGCATAAATATTCTATACCGAATAATTTAAATTAATTTCTAGGGAATAATTGGAAATGGCCGTAAGATTTTAATCAAAAATTATGCTTTATTTTCTTTCAATTTCCAGTGTAGCGTGTGCTTGAAGCTCCATTTATTTCTTCTGTTTTATGTTTTTAAATTAATAATTTCATATATGAGGCGAGTAAAAGTGATGTAAATCAAAAATTGAAATTAAAAAGTTCAAATAGAGTTTATCGCTTAAGTTAATAAAGTATTTTTTATGAGCCCTTTAAAAATGTTTGATAACAAATAGTTTAAATGAATTTCGTGACAGTTATTGAAAGTGTGGCCGTAATATCGTATATCCTAAGCTCGACTTATTAAGTTTGATTTTATTGCCTAGATATTAATTTAATATATCAGCCGTGCAATATACAAGTGATGTAAATCAAAATTTTACAATAAAAATATGAAATAAAGTTTAATGCTTAGGCTGATGCCCTTTTTTATAATGCCATATAAAATTATGTATTACTAAATACTTGAAACTAATTTGCACAGAATAAATGGCTACAGTATGACTTTTAAGAAATGTTATTCTGTATATTGTTTATATACGCATTATAAAAGTATCTGTTACTAAATACTTGAAACTAATTTTCAGAGACTAAATGACTGCAGTAAGACTTTTAAGAAATGTTATTCTATATATCATTTGAAGTTCCATTGTAGCCCATATTATAAACCCGGTTAATTTTCTCCATTTTTCTAGATTCTTGTTATTAATTTCATGTAACAAGCAAATGACGTAAAAGTGATCAAAAACTGAAAATAAATTAATGAAAATTGTTGTAATACGTGTGTGAAAATAATTGTTTTTATTTTTTTCGTTGACCTAAACAAATATACCCAACGTTGATTGGGATGTAACTTGTTAAATTTTATTAAATCCCTAAATTGGATGAAAAAGGTGCATGTTTTTTATTTTACGTCTAAATGTCGCCAAACTAGATACTATTGAGTTACACCTCTTGTACTATAGCACATCAAAAACTTCTGTTGATAGGTAATATATTATTGATAGGTAATGTGAACACAGAAATATTTAAATTATCTTTCTAGATTTCTGTATGTGTAATTATGCATCTATAGGGTAACCAGGAATAAAAGCCCCAATTTGAATGTTCAATAATTCCTAAACTCTAATAATTATGAAGATGAAATAAGTAAAATATTTATCTGATAGCGTTTAAATTTCATAGACTATAATTTCAAAATCAGTTCAAATTTTCGTCAATACAGGGCGCTGTACTTTCTCGAACATTATGAATGATCAAACTAACATGTAAAACTACATTAAACATCTCTCACATTTTATTTTTTATTCTATTTAGTGATTAACCCCTGCCCCCCCCCCCCCAAAAAAAAAAAAAAATGTTGAATTTTGTAATTTATATGAACATTCTTATATGCAGCGCCATCTGTTGACGAAAATTGGAACTGTTTTCTCTTTAATTATAGTATACGAAATTTAAGCGCTATCAAATATAAATGTCCTTATTTCAACTTCATAATTATTATAGTAATGAATTGTTAGATATTCAAATTGGGGTGTTTATTTCTGCCCACACTGTCGGTGCATTTAACAATGACTAATTTGAATTAATTTTAGAGTTAAAAAAGATTTCAACCATCAGACTATAAAAAAATATCGTTTGTTATTTTCTTTAACATTTAATTTTGCAAAGGTTCAATATTATTACATTAGATTTTTAATTTTCCAGTATTATTTTCATTATGAAAATAATAGCGCAAATGTAGACATATTTGATTTATATTTCTGCTTTTTATTATTATTATTATTTACTATTATTATTATTATTATTATTATTATTATTATTATTATTGTTATTGTTATTGTATTTCAATTACAAATTATATAATAAAATAGCTTGTTAACTTTAAATTAAAGTGTAACTACTGCTTAAAGTGATAAAAAACATAACACAAAAGGTTTTAAAATACCTTTCAATATATAGATGGCATATGTTTCATGCGCTCTAACGGCGACTTCTTCAAGATCAAAACAATAAATAATTGTAGTTAATAATAGTAGTAAGTAAATGTAATTATTTATCATTTTGAGCTTGAAGAAGTCGCCGTTAGAGCGCATTAAGGCTCCTATATACCATATACCTATATACCACATCCTTTAAATTATAGGAGCCCTAGAGCGCATGAAGAATACGTCATTTATATGGGTGAACATAAGAACAAAAAGTCCCAGCCCATTTTGCAGAAATAATTTGTTCATGAATTTTATATTTCAGTAGTATTATACAGCATATGAGTACTGTTCAACGTGACGCCCATCAAGTTCAAAACAAGTTTCCCTACGGTTCAGTGTAGCTCGAAACACTTTTTCCAACACCGCCACGGTGATCATTTCGCATGCTTGGCTTATGCGTTGTTTTAGGACTGTCACATTTGTACACCTGTTCCTTGATCCTTGATTGCGCAATTTTTTTTTTACCATTTTTCAGTTATTTCCTCGTGTTGGAGCCTTTCTTCCAAATTTTCTACTGAACGTCTCCCTGACTTCCTCGAATGTTTGACCACGCAAACGTGCTGCTACAACCGCAATTCGTTCTTCTGTTGTTAGCATATCCTCGGAGTATCATTTACCAGTAATATAAAATTCATGCATTAATTATTTCTGAAAAATGGGCTGGGACTTTATATTCGACCATTTTTTATGTGACCATTTTTCGGTTATTTCCTCGTGTTGGAGCCTTTCTTCCAAGTTTTCTACGGAACGTCTCCCTGACCTCCTCGAATGTCTGACCACGCAAACGTGCCGCTACAACTGCAATTCGTTCTTCTGTTGTTAGCATATCCTCGGAGTATAATTTACCAATAATATAAAATTCATGCATTAATTATCTCTGAAAAATGGGCTGGGACTTTATGTTCACCCTATATTAAAAGGTATTTTTAAGCCTTTTGTGTTATGTTTTTTATCACTTTAAGCAGTAAATACACTTTAATTTATACTTCAATTAATGAAAATAAATTCTAAGTAATTTTAAAACTCAACAATTTAAACAATTTTGGTTAAATCATTTAAACTGCTGCATAAGGTTTTAAGAATTAAAATAAATCCATGCAAAATATTGTATTTTGCATCAGCTTTTCTCTTAGCACATATTTAAAATCTTCTTATATTCTTTGATTTTCATTTTTCTATGTTTAAAATTGATACAGGATCCCTGGGAAACTATGAAATATTGATTATTTAATGCGAATTTTTAGATATGTGTACATTTGATTACAAAAATTTAATTGTAAATAATTTAAGCCCATTTTGCGAGATTAATTGACAATGCTACTTCAAGACTTTGATCAAAAATTATATTTGATTTCAGTTCAATTTAGAATCAGAAACTTTAATCTCGTTTTGCTTTTTCCATACGAATTTTATTTAGTATCCGTTTTGATTAATATGCGAAATATGGATATATTTGAAGAGATATTCGAAAATGAGGATTTCTGCAAGTGTAACTAATGTAATTTTATACTGAATACTTAAATTAATTTTTTTAGTAAATAAATAGACATGGAGCGTAAGATTCTAATAATAATTAAAAAGTCACTTTTTGCTCTATCTTTTCAATCTAGTTCAAGTATATTAGATTTTTATGCATTTTTCTTTTTTAAATAAATAATTATATTTGTGATCGATACAAACACTTGGTGCAATTTAAATTATAATTCAAATATTTTTTTCTACATATGTAATTACAAAAATATAGTACTGAAAAAGTGAAAATTACTTCGAAGATAAAAAGAGGAGCAACTGCGCGCATTTTTAATCAAATGTTAAATTTCATTTTCGCTTATTTTTCAGTCTAATATATTTCTAAATTGAGTGTTCTTTTTTTTTTTTTTTTTTTTTTTTTTTTTTTTTGCCAGTAATTCTATGTATAAATTTCAATTATTATTCTAATTTAAACTGTAAAACAGAAACTATAAAAATACAATTTTGAATTCTAATTATCTGGGTCTCATATTACGAGAGTTTGATGCGGAATTTTATCTAGGGAAATATGGAAAAATTTAAGAAAAGTGTTTTTCTAATATTCTATTTAGCATATCTTTGAATCTCAATTTATTCCACATCAACTCGTATTTTTGCAAAATTATTGTCATGTATTTTTCTAATTCCAATTTTCAGTTGAGGATTACATATAAAAGTTGAGCTTCATTTTTAGTATAATTTAGATATCCATGCATATTTCTACTGAATAATAATCTTTTTCGGTATGTATCATTTTTCACTGCCATATGCTTCTATATATGCTTTTAGTGATTGAAATAAGTTACAAAAATAATTTAAACAAAAAATTAAAATCCATATGAAATAACTATGTAGGAAACGATATAAGCAATGTGATAAAAGAAAAACATATAGAAGTCTAAACAAAATAAAATAATACTAAATTATTACTTAAAATTCAAATCTAGAGATTATTTCAAAATGTAACACAAGGTTGGAACAAAATGTTCGAAAAATTACATTTATCTGCATTCGTTAATTTTTAAGTTATCTATTTCATTGTAACATCATTTGAGGTCAAATTACGAATTTTGTTATTTTGATATCTGTAATACTGAAGCTCTAATACATTCACAATTCTATAGTTTTGGTAATACATTTTTAAAACTGGAAATATAGCTGTTAAAAAAAGGAGGGGGGGGGGGGGTTCATGTTAACAGCATTATAACACTGTGAAAGGGAAATATGCGTTCGCTTAAAATATTTTTTCTGCATTTAATTTTTTATTAAATATAATGCAGAAAAAATATATGCAGTAAATATGCTGAAATTTTATATGGGTGTTTGAAAAGCGTTTATTGCGGGAATAATTATAGATGATAATATATGATATATGGATAGCAATATCTGGTAGATAAAATGATAGATAGTAATATGTGAATTATAGTATAAGAATACATAAAAGTTAGAAAAATGTAAATTGCTTTAAGTGATTACTATTGTGAATACAATGTCTTTATAAATAAATCAGTTTTATTCATGCAGTATACTTCCCAGATAAACACATTTTTGTCATTATAATATTTATATAAAATTAAAATCATTATTTGTTTTTCAGATTTCCAAGTAATGTTAATTTTCTACACATCCCCATTCTATTTTTGTTGCTAATTTATTTTTATAGATTCTTGTTCATACATGTTATGTTTTATAAAGCTTTTAATCCCGCTTTAGCATGAACTACAATTTAAATAATGCATGTGAAGAAATTTCGAAAAAGTAACCTAGAATAAGCTTACAGATAGATAGATATCTTATGTTTAATACCAAAGCATACTTGTTTATAACCTCAAATACAAACCATGCATCGTGGATATTTTATCAATTTAAGTAAAATTATAACTTAAATTCGATTCTTTTTTTTTCTTTTTTTTAAAATCCATCTCTTAAAATTATTGCATACATTGATATTAAACATAGTTACACTTTTTTAAAGAGAAACTCTTCAGTAGAATTTTGATGTAGATTCATTTAAAAAATAGCAAAAAATTAAAACCCTATTATTGAAATTAAAATTATAAAAATATTTAAGTCGTGAGCACCAGGTTAACGAACCGGTCTCACGGTTTATAAAAGTTCTGATCAAAACTTTAAACAAGGTTTTTCTTGAAACAAGTTTCCTTGATCAGTGTGTGTTCTCACGTCTAAACAGTTCAAGCTTTTTTTTTTTTTTTTTTTTTTTTTTTTTTTACAAATTTAGCTGGAATTTTGTACAATAACAAACTTCAAACAGTTAAAATTGTTAATAATTTTGATTTTTTAAACAGAAAAGTTAGATCTAAATTTTGACCCAAACTTCAAACAGCCGCCATCTTGTGAAATTTCGATTTATCTTATAAATTTGAGGTTTAGAATCCAACTAATTTAATATAGTTTAAAAATCCGTGTGAACTTATTGATAGCTTCAATGTCAAAAACCTTATATTTTCTATGTTTATTCTTTAAATGAAAAAAAATCCACAAAATGTCTTAATAATTATAGGCCATATCGATATAACATTTCCTTAATACAAGCTTAGACCTGAAAAATAATCGCACTTTCTAAAAACTAAATTGCTTGCTAAAAGTTTGATAAAAGTTTTACTTTCTTCAATCTGTACAAAGTATTGGATTCGTGAAAAACTTCGACTTCCGTTTATTGACGGATTTATACGTTACATAATCGCACTTTCTAAAAACTAAATTCCTTGCTAAAATTTTGATGAGAGATTTACTTTCTTCTACCTATACAAAGTACTGGATTCGTGAAAAACTTCGACTCCCGTTTATTGACGGATTTATACGTTACATAATCGCACTTTCTAAAAACTAAATTCCTTGCTAAAATTTTGCTAAAATTTTTACTTTCTTCTACCTATACAAAGTATTGTATTCGTGCAAAACTTGAGCTTCCGGTTATAGACAGATTTATACGTTTTAGAATGTGCTGAACACGATTTGACTGTTTTCAGAAAATGTTTGTCCGTGAGTCTGTGTGTCGTGTATCTGTCTGTCTGTCTGAATGTATGTGACACAAATTTTGTGGACGCGCTAACTCACGAACTACAGCGTATAATCGGATGAAGTTTCATATGTAGTTCTATTTTTATGTGAACTGGTGTTCATTAGTTTTTGGGCAAAATGTTCAAAGAGTGGGTGTAGAAAATCAATAATTTGTTCAATGTACGTGATGTTGTTTATCTCCAATTTATGTGCGCAGAATTCAACGAAACATCAAATTTAGAATCCGTATATTCGGAATACATTGTCATTCAATTTTGGTTCCGGTCATCTAAGAGGGGGTGCAAAAATTTGATTTCAAAGTTTCTGATGCTTATATCACCACTTTAAATACACAGAATTCCACGAAACTCCACACGTAACATCCTGAATATGGGAATATAGTGTCATTCAATTTATTTGATTTATGGAGAAGAAAATATTATGATGGCCACAACATACTAGCTTTGTATTAATTTCAAAATATGTATGTTAAATACTTCACAAATAATCAATGTAACAAAAACTAACGCAGAATCAATGTAACGAAATATTGTATTATGCTGATGTAAACAAAAAAAAAAAATCCCTTTTTTTGCTAGTAGCAATAAACATTAAAATATTTAAAACATGTTCATATTTTCCGAAATCCTCTTTATGTTATTTGTTGAAAAATGTCTTAAACATAAAAATACAAAATATGTCTGATGAAAAATTTAAATCAATCTTTATGCAATTACGCCAATCTCTAAAATAAAATTGAAAGGGTAGAACAAATTCTAAAAATACAAGTGATCCATTTTTATATCAGAGATATAATCGAACATTTAAAAAAATACATATCATTAGAAGTTCTGAATAAAACTAAAACATTTTTGCGATACTTGCAGAAAATATAAACCAAGTTCATTACATAAAACAGATTTAGCAAAAATTACTTGGTACAAAATATTTTATTATACTAATGTGAAATCTTTTTATTTTATCCTGTTTAAAATTTTTACAAAGTAAAATTATTTTTGCATTCGTATGTAGTTTTGTTTCAAAATATTTCTTTTTGTGTAATTTACATTTATATCAGGTTTATCAGTCAAAAAAAAAAAAAAAAACCTCAATTAAAGTTATTCATGTCCATATCTAATAACATGTTATTACAAAGACTTTTCAAACAAAAAAAACTACTAATAAAGTTTAGTTAAACTAATTTTTTGTTAAAGAAATTACATTTACGTCTACATTACATCTGAATGTCTTCTAAGTTATGCATGAATTCTCATTTTTTCACTGAATTAAATCTTAATTATTTTTCATTTTGTTAAAAATAAATTTATGCATTTTTATTTATGCAAAAGAATATTTAAATTCCTTATGTAAAAGATTAAAGTTAAGAAAAAGTATTTCTAAAGTGCACGCTTTGTATTACTTTTTGCTTAGAAAATTTTCAAATATCAGAGAATAAATGTTTTTCACTTATCTGTGGAATTAAGATTATTTTCTATAAAAATGTAACTTTCTCCGTAGTTATGGTTTATTAAATCTTGTTCAATATTTTATTGTACTGTATTTTTTTAATATTAAACATTTCATATATTTAAATAAAAATATTTTAGTAAGATTTAGGGGAAAAGTATGTTTTACTTTTTATGCGATATAATTATATATGTTTTCATGTTTTCTCAAATTACGACAAGAAAATGGGTGGATAAAATTAAAAAAAATATATATTTGCGGATTTAAAATTTTTTTTTTTTTTTTTTTTTTTTTAAATCTTTTAAGAGTTTTAAGAACTGCGATTATACTTTACATGCAGCATTTCAACAACAAAATTTACATTTCTTCAAAAAATACCAGGAAATAAATGCATTGTCTTATTAAAAAAATTGTAAATGCTATCGATATTAATGTAACTTTTTAAAAAGCTGTGGTTTATAAAATCTTGCTCAATATTTTATTGTATTTTTTATTTCTTTTAAATAACTCAAACATGTCATGTCTTTTAAATAAAAACCTTTCAATACAAATTTGGAGATGAATATAATTTACTTTTTATCCGATATATTTATATTCTTCTTTTTCATATTTTCTAAGCAAAGACAAGAAAATAAGTAGAAATTTCGAGGTTTATATTTTAAAATATGGGATTGGTATTTTTTAATTACAATTGACGCTTTACATGAAGAATTTCAATAAAAATAAAATTACTTCCGAATCTGGAAAATTTATAATCTTAAAAAAAAAAAAAAAAAAAAAAAAAAAAAAAATTCCTAAATAATTTTTATAGCTTATTGCAAAAAATGCTTAGTTTTTTTAAAAATGAATGTTTTAAATTATTTTGTTATTACGAATTTGAATACCATTACCTGTAATAAATTGATTGCGATTTATTTCCTATTGCTTGTTGTCTATCTATCTATCTATGTATGTATCTATACACACACACACACACACACAAACATATATATATATATGTGTGTGTGTGTGTGTGTGTGTGTGTGTGTGCAATACAGGGTGTTCCAAAATTCAACCAACAAATTAAGAGGGGTGATAAAAGACATCAAGAGGATGAAAACGTACATAGAACATGGGGTCACAAACCACGTTTAGTGTAAGAAAATCGCAAACATAGTTATGAAGGGTGTGATGTCAAATGGAACAAAAAGGGCCAAAAATAAATAGAAAAAAACATTTATTTGAAGCAAAGCATGATTACAATGCATTACAGTTCAACGTCAGAAAGAAGACGGCGAGACATTTTTATAAGAATATGTTTTAACGCGTCCGGCAATCCTTCGTCCGTCGGTGTTGACTGTGCAATGACATTCGTGGCCACAACTTCGAACATTTTCTATAAAAATGTTTCATCGACTCCTTTCTGACGTTGAGCTGCGATGCATTGTAATCATGCTTGACGTCCTATTTAAATGTTTTTCTACTTATTATTGGCCCTTTTTGTTCCACTCGACGTCACACCCTTCATAATTATTTACTTATTCTACCCTTCATAATTATCACTAAACGTGGTTTGCGACCCCATGTTCTATAGTAAGTTTACATGCTCTTGATGCCTTCTATCATTCCTCTTAATTTTTCTGTCGAATTTTGGAAAACCCTGTATATATACAGTACTTGTAAAAATTCTGAGCACACCACTACATTAAAAAAAAATTTAATTGCACTGTACAATAACGAAATAAAACCTCATATATTGGCTTTGTATACTATATAAACAACTGTTTTCACAACAAACAAACAAAAACATCTACTTGTTTTGACTTTTAGGCAAGTTTATTTAGGTAATTTTAAGTAGTCTGCTTTCATCGAAGTGACGACCCTGACTAAACGACAAGTTTCTATAGGTTTAAACGACTGTTCATGATAGCAAACAAACATTTAATGCAAAACTTTAGATGAAATTCTCGCTATACGGCAATGAAGACATGTAACTGCCGGGAAAGCGCGATAGATTGAATATAGATTTATTCAATTATGCTGGACTTTCTATGGTTTCGTGTTTGCCCCAGGATTGGTGGCTTACGGAAAACATTCCATCTTGTGCTGCGTTTGTAGCCTTGCCAACATGTTATAGTGAGAAAGTGCCAGGCTCAGTATAGTTCCCAAGTGGTTCAGTTGGTAGCACGTCAGTGCGCTATACTGATGAACCGGGTTCGAGTCCCGGCTTGGGTACTTTTTCACTATGTTGGCTATACGCCTTTTAAGCAATTAAAAATTTGTAATATTATGAATGCAAGGCGTGAGAAATTTTTTATAGAAAAATTTCCAGGTATTAAATATGTAGATATATTTGAATTATTTTGTCTAGCCTTGTATATTGAGATGACTCCATTAAAAATAATGATATAAAAAGGAAAATGATAAATAAGATACAAGATAAATAAACATATGTTATGTATAATATAATAATAAAAACTTTCAAAAACAAAACCTACACGTTTTCCGAAAACAACAACATAAAATATTCACATGAATCAAAAAAGAAAGAACCTGAATAGTTAATGCTTAAAAAAAGAATACGATAATAATATAATACATCATCGTCAATTTGTTCTCCGATAATTTCGATCGGAACTATATTCTCTGAATTTCCGTGTTTTCCCACCCGTGGGACATGTTTAAGTGCTTTGATGTAGTAATAGTTTTTTTCTTTACTACAAAAATTGATAGCTCTTGTGTTTTTAGTTTGAAAAAGAAATTGCATGTGTATATTTATTGATCTTGGATGATAAAATGTTTATATTAAAACGTAGCATGTTATGTTTAAGCGCATAATTTGCTATATAAATAAACCATAATTTGTATATAAGTTGAAGCGGGTAAATAGTTCGGATGCAAATAATGATAATGTGAGTAACTAATTAATGTTTAATTAAGCATAATATTTTGAGAAAAAAGTTGTGTATAATTCTAGTAGAAAATAGGTATTGGTTGATAATTGTTTGTATTGGTTATATGTTCTCAGCATTTGGGCGAACATTGGTAATATTGGCATAAAATATATTGCTTGAACGTAAGTGAGTTTATATTTTCTGAAATTTACACTGATATTTAAAAAAAAATAATCTGTCATTTTAAATTATTATTTCCAAATTATATCCAATATTTATCCATTTTCGGCTTTACTGGAGTTTTATTGAAAGTATTTTCAATGTTTCTATAATATGTTTGCTATATCTATGCTAATAAAAGAAAGTTTCAGTCTGTGTGTGTTATAAATAAGATACAAGATAAATAAACATATGTTATGTATAATATAATAATAAAAACTTTCAAAAACAAGTAGCGCTAGTAAAATCTAGCGCAACTAGCAGCCTGAACATTTAGATTTAACTAGTCCAAGGCCTCTCCTGATGCACCTGAGACTCAGAATATTAATATATTAATTATTTACTAAGATATTAATTAAAATCGACAAAGAACTCTCATCAAAAATACGCTTTTTTTCTTCGGTTGGTTGGCTGTGTAGAGTCTTCACAGAAGTAATTATATAAACCAAAGTACCTTTGCAAAGATAAGGACTTTTAATGAAATAGTATTAATATGGAGTGCACTTACCAGCGTACAGCCGTGCTAATGTCGCACCACTTGCACACGACAAACTACACAGACTATGTTTGAGACATTTTTCCAGACCCTTTTTTAGAATTTTTAAAGATGCATAGTGGTCCTCCTAACTTGAACATTCATTCCCTCCGGAACCACCGTCAAGGTTATTTTCTCTAACTGTGCCTTATTTCAATAACTCGGCTAATAATGTTCCCATCTTCTCCAAACCAGCTGGATTTTGTAGCACGCCTACTATACAGTGCCGTATGCAGCGGGGAAAGAGGTTTGTTTAGAACAGAATGTTCCCCTGGCGGTGGAAGTGGGAAATAAAAAATTTTCCGGAGCTTACGAACATGCCCGGTATACGGTGCCGAAGCCATCGGAGACCAAGGCAAGAGTTTCGTTTTTAAAGAGATTTAAAATTATTACACGGGCTCGGGCAACGCCGGGTGGGTCAGCTAGTAAAGATAAAAAACTAAAACTGTGGCACTACAATCTATTAAGGATCCTGCCCTATTGTGGCCAGCCCTGATTTCTTGACCCTAGGCTATAAAGTGTTATGCAGCATATGCCCCGCCAGATGGTCAGCCTATCTTGGGACCCTCGGTGTTTAGTTCCCAAGCAATCCTTATTTCGTCGTACTCATTTTATAGACCGCGAAGGGATGACAGGTTGAGTGAACCTTGACCAGTCTGCAGCTGGAATCGAACTGGGGACATGTGGCGTGGTAGACAGGCACGCTGACCACCTCGCTTCTGGGCTTCTCTGATAAAAAAACCGGTTTAACTAATATCGGTAGCTCATATAAAGTATATCCTAGGAATGCAATATTGGATACAATATAAGTAGTACAGAAAGAATTGGTGGTAGTATGGAGAAAGTCTACAGTAAAAATCAAATCCCATTAGTCCACGTTAAAAGTGAAATGCAATAAAAATAAGATGTATTATTCCCGCTATAGTTTTCGATAATTTCGACCAGAATTGCATATCCAAAACTTTTTTTCCTTATGGGAAATGATTAAGTGCTTTTAAGATAGTAATAATGTTTTGATTTTTTTTTAAATCGATGTCTAGTATTTCTAATAATACAGGAAGCGGAACCTAACTGTTCATTGAATGATTAATTGTTTGTGGAACAATAAAATATTCCTAACTGAAATATCAATATTGTTACATAAGACCAATTATAATGAAATACAGGATGTCTCATAAGTCTGTTCATATTTCAAATATTCATTAAAAAAAAACAACACATCGGAATGCGATTTGAATAAAAAGATATGTGAAAAAGTCACAATTTTTTTGGCAAAGGAAATACAAAATATGAGATGAAATCTTCCCAACTGGGAGAAAAAGTCTGGTCCAGGATTCTTTAGCAATTTGAATAATTGTGTCATAATTAATCTAGTGAAACACAAAATAGTTTAAAAAAGTGAGTTTAATTTAACATCGCGTTCAGCAACTTAAAACGCACTTCCAGGAATTATTGTTAACAAAAAGTAGAGAATTCTTTTGTGCGTCCCTGTAAATGAACGATGACTGCTATACACAAAATATTTTGCAGTAAGCCTCTTGTAATGCACCTTAGTGATATATATAAATTTCAATGTGTTTAAAATAGTGAAACATTATTTAATTAAACCGCAAACGATTTTTCTCCATAGACGTAATGTAACGGAATTATTTTTACTGTCCCTGTAAAGTAACTATAAGTTCAATGCACACCCTATTCCATATTAAGCTTCTTGTAATGCACCTTAGTGATATATATCACTTACAATGTGTTTGAAATTGTGTAACATCATTAAAATAAACCGCAAATGACTTTTCCCCATAGACCGTAATGTAACGAAATTCTTTTAAGTGTCCCAGTAAAAAACCTATAAGTGCTACATACTTCAGTTGAAATAGGGAACATGCTATAGATAGCGACAATAACATATAAAAATTGCAGGATAATCCGAGCATATTTACGGGCGTTAAAGCAGGGACAGACGGCAGACGGCCATACGGCCAGACAAACCGAAGTCATAAACACTTTTCAACTAGGTTGGAAAGTGTTAAAAAGACTCATTGATGTATTTAGATTTCAATTATTCAAAAAAAAAAAAGTCGTATTAGAGTGCGGTCTGCAGGATTGCGAATATATTGTATTTTCATGGCAAAAGGAAAAAAATTGTTTAAAGAGTCCCATAAGTCCAATTTCAATATTTCATAAAAATTTTACTAATTGTAATACAGGAGTAAATGCTGTCCCAAAAGACTTTTCAAATAGTTGGACTTTTTGTGGCGAACGTAAAAAATGAAAATGCTAACTATTTTTTCCTTTTGCCACAAAAAATGCGACTCATTGGCAAGTGTAAACCACACCCCGATAAGAATAGTTTAAGAATTTTTCAAATGTGAATGGATTTAATCTATACCTTGCACATTAAAGTATCAGTATATTAATTTCATAATATAATCAAAAGCAAAACAGTAATTACACAACAATAGACATTTTATTTTGTAATATTTCATATTTGACATAAGTAAGACAGAAAATGTCGCATTAGCGCATGTTAGAAAAAATGCTTTAATATTATGATACATACTCCCCAATCTGTCCTTCGATAATTTTGATCAAATCTGTATTTCCAAAATTTCCGTGTTTTTCTCCTCAATGGGCAACATTTAACTGCTTTTGACATAGCAATAATTTTGCTGATAAAATTACGGGCATTAATATTTCTAGTAAAACGGAAGTTATATCTCTACGTTTGTGGAATAAGTAATTGTTTTCGGGTCGATTAAGTATTATTAACTAGATGATTAATGTGTCAATAAAACGAAAAACATAAAAACCTTTATGGGTTTAATAGTGTAGTAAAATGCAGAGCGATAAACTTTCCCTTTTTTAATAGTTCATAATTGTAATAATTACGATAAAGTAAATTTTCTATTAGTTCATCTTCGAAAAGAAATGTGATAATGATATGATCCACAATTTGCTATCCGATAATTTCGATCGGAACTGTATTTCCGTGTTTTTCTTCTCCTGGGAGATGGTTAAGTGCTTTTGAGGTAGTAATAATTTTTCTTTACCATCAAAATCACTAGTACAAGCACTTCTAGTAAAGAAAATTGTATCTGTATGTTTATTGAATGAGTAAGTGTTTCTGAGGCGATAAAATATTCACGTGTGAAAAATCAATATCTTACGTTTGATCTATTGTATTGCAATAGAGTATTAAAGCATTTATATACTCGTATGTGTTCATTAATGCAGTAAAATGCAGAAGAAACATTAAATTGATAACAATAGGCATTTCCGAAAATTAAAACAGTTTTTTAAAAACACCTTTTTAGATTATTTTTATATTATTTTAATAAAAACACCTTTTTTATTTTATTTTATGTTATTTTAATAAGCATTATATGCTTATTTCAAAAGTCAGACTTTATTTCATGACTGCAATTTACATAGGTCCAGAAAAATTCCGCTACAACAATTTAATTTGGAGTGGTCCGGTTATTGAAAATTCAACGCTTTGATTTACGCATATATATATATATATATTGTCATATACTTTTTGTAATATATGGCAAAAAAATCATTATTTAAACGTGGAATATATAATAATATATTTAAACTATCTATTCAGGATTTCTAAATTGTTTTTGATACGTATAATCCTAATTTAATTAATAATTAACTATTAAATAATAAAAGAGTATTTAAAAAAATTACTACATTTTTCATTTTATATTAATATTTTCTACTGTTTAGTGTTTAAAATATTTCGTTGTTAGAATTCCACAGCCAGTTGGCATTTTTTGTCGAAAGTAGTTTAGCGCATAAATAACTTAATTGTTTTTGTAACTCGGAAACAGTTGTAAACATAAATAATATTTGGCGATTTATCACCTGTGGCTAGGTAACAGAAATATCTTTTAATATTAATTAAATTTTATAATTAAGTTCTAAAAATATTAAAATGTTCTATTGTCAAGGAAAACACACATGTATACCTAATTTTTATAATTCTGTCATATCAGGAAATGGGTGAAAGATCTATTAAAAAATCCCGTCTTTACATACAAAAACCAACTTAAGTGAAATAAAATAACAATGTAAAATATTATTCTTAAGTGTTCACCGATAATTTTTATAAGAAATATATTTCAGAAATCTCAGCGATTTTCTTCTCGTGTAAAATGTTTAAGTGCTTTTCAAATAGTATTTTTTTTTTCAAAAGCTATCATTAATACTAATATTTCTAGAATAACAGATGTTGTATCCATGTGTTTATTGGATGAGTAAATGTTTCTAGTCAATAAAATAATCACATCTATAGGATTAATTTAATAGATTAATATGTTACGTTTTATTATATGTATTGTACCACAATGCTAAATTAATAATTTATTTTTAAAACACGCTTTTAAATATTTTATTATTAAAACACAAGGTTTACTTATAAAAAAAATCCCGACTTTACATACAAAAACCAACATAAGTGAAATAAAAGAGTGTAATGAAATCCAATAACAATATAATATATTATTCTTAAATGTTCCTCGATAATTTTGATCGGAAATATATTTCAGAAATCTCAGCGTTTTTCTTTTCATGTAAAATGTTTAAGTGCTTTCCAAATAGTAATATATATTTTTTTTTTCGAAAGCAATCGTTAATACTAATATTTCTAGAATAACAGATATTGTATCCATGTGTTTATTGGATGAGCAAATGTTTCTAGTCAATAAAATAATCACATCTATAGGATTAATTTAATAGATTAATATATTACGTTTGATTATATGTATTGTATCACAATGTTAAAGTAATAATTTATTTTTAAAACACAATGTTTAATATTTTATTTTTAAAACACAAATTTAAATAATTTATTATTAAAACACAATGTTTAATAATTTAAAAAATCTCGTCTTTACATACAAAAACCAACATAAGTGAAATAAAAGAGTGATGAAATCCAATAACAATATAATATATTATTCTTAAATGCTCCCCGATAATTTTGATCGGAAATATATTTCAGAAATTTCAGCGTTTTTCTTCTCATGTAAAATGTTTAAGTGCTTTTCAAATAGTAAAAAGTTTTTTTTTTCCCCCGAAAGCAATCGTTATTACTAATATTTCTAGAATAACAGATATTTTATACATGTGTTTATTGGATGGGTAAATGTTTCTAGTCAATAAAATAATCACATCTATAGGATTAATTTAATAGATTAATATATTACGTTTGATTATATGTACTGTACCACAACGCTAAAGTAATAATTTATTTTTTAAAACACATTGTTTAATAATTTATTTTTAAAACACAATTTTAAATAATTTATTATTAAAACACAATGTTTAATAATTTAAAAAATCCCGTCTTAACATACAAAAACCAACATAAGCGAAATAAAAGAGTGTAATGAAATCCAAGAGCAATATAATATGTTATTTTTAAATATTCCCCGATAATTTTGATCGGAAATATATTTCAGAAATCTCAGCGTTTTTCTTCTCATGTAAAATGTTTAAGTGCTTTTCAAATAGTAAAATGTTTTTTTCCGAAAGCAATCGTTAATACTAATATTTCTAGAATAACAGATATTGTATCCAGGTGTTTATTGGATGAGTAAATGTTTCTAGTTAATAAAATAATCACATCTATAGAATTAATTTAATAGATTAATATATTACGTTTGATTATATGTACTGTACCACAACGCTAAAGTAATAATTTATTTTTAAAACACATTGTTTAATAATTTATTTTTAAAACACAATTCTTAATAATTTATTTTTATAACTCAATGTTCAATAATTTATTTTTAAAACACAAAAAGTTAAATTGTTAACAATAGGCATTTCCGTTTGTAACAGTTCATATTTTTTTTTAAGTATCAAAAATGTTTTATTGAATTATTGTCTACTGTAAACTAGCAATTTATCTCTGAAATTGTTAATAGTTTTTGTGATTATATGTTATCAGGGAATACAATTGAATAAGTCAATCGAATAATCGAATAATTTCGATTCCTTAATTTTTTTAATGCTATTTTCGTAATTGCCTCGTTTAAACGCAACTAGAAGTAATCTATTTTGCTAAATAATTTAGGATAAGAAATCAACGTTTGCGCCGGTATCGATTGGTATGATATCAGGCTCGTAGTAAAACCTTTTATATTAGTACAAATTGCGCAAGTAAGCAGTAAGAATTTTTTAAAAAGTAAAATTGTAAAATGAAAAACATATTTTTTATTTGATTGAAAATATTGGAAATTATATGTTTCTTCAGTGATTGAAAAATATTCTCTAATATTGTGCAATTTTTTTCTTAGTGTGAATAAATATTTATAATCAGTATTACACTTATATTTTTTAAATGTAAGCGTCTGGACGTTCTTTCAATATTGGAATACATTCATTTCGCATTCTGCCAATATTCACTTCCTACAAGATACATCTTCTATGATAATAACTAGTCTGCTTTATGGTAATATTTATTGATTAAATTTTGTGCTAATTCGATTTTGATGAAAAATTTGAATGCTATATTATGATTATTTAATGCAGAAACATTTTAAAGAGTCTAGTGTAATTCTTAACAAAAATGCATAATAATGATGACCGTAGCTGGGTAATATGTGATCTCTTCTTGCATATATTAGCATATAATTAAAAGACAAAAGAGTGTTTTTTTTTCTCACTCTCAGTAATCGGCTTGACTAATCTCCCAATTATTTCGAATAATTTTGAAGCAAATTTTTATGGCAAATTGTTTAAAACTTTCACCCAGAAAAAGGAATTGATTAAAACTACAAAACATGTTTTGTTGAGTACATTTTGGTTGTTTTAGCAAAATTCAAGTACAATTGAACCATTTTACTTGAATTAACAAAACATTTTTTGCTGACGATACAAAATTTTTTTTTTGGAATTGCAAAAAAAAATTTTTTCTTGTTGATTCAAACAAAATTTCCATTGACCTATATTTAAACAAACAGTTTTGTTGGGTCAACCAAATTTTTGTTGATTCAACAAAACTTTTTTCTGGGTGTTCCTGATATATTTCAGAGCTATTTTTTTTTTCTTGAAGTAAAAATTCATTTCTTAGTGACGAAACGAAGAAAAATCCCACTCTTAGACTATTCGATGAAAAATCATCGCTAGAGGGGAAAAAAATCATCGCTAGAGGGGAAAAAAATCATCGCTAGAGGGGAAAAAAATCATCGCTAGAGGGGACACAAGTTGGACCACTTAATGCAACGGCAATACGACAAGTTTCACAAAATCCTTCATTTCTCAAATTACTAAATATTGACTTACTCCACTGTCATTCTAACCCCCTCATACGTCCAACCGCCCTTCAAGGGTTTAAATTATTCGATGAAAAATCCTCGAGGTAAATGTTAAATATGTTGGATTGTATAATCGCAATAATAGTCTCTTGATATCATTTTAAACATTGAGCAAGTACTGATTATGATAAATCATATTCAGAAATATATTTAAAATTGATTTTGCTGAATTTGGAAGAATAAAATTACTTAAAATTTACCATATTTAATCGCGTATATTCCCATTTTTCGGTCCTCTTTTTTGCAACTTAATAATGAGTTCGGAAAATATCCATGATTTTAAAGTCAAATCATATTTATTTGATATTCAATAAATTCGAGCAGAATATTTAAAAGAATCGAAGACAATAATCGAAGACAATAATTAAATAAAGACACAATAAACCAACAGTGAGAAAGTATCGGCAGTATAAATATCTCCTTATATTTCCGTTTATTAAATATATTTATATCAATGAATATATTTTCTAAACATAGTAGCATATTTTTTAAACATTTGTAATTTCCAAAATTTACCGTATTGTTTTATATTCAATTAATCAAAACTTTGTAACCAACATTGTAGTTTCATGGAACAAATGTCTTCCTCTTTATACCACCTCTGTCACTTTCCAGCAGTTTTGGCTTTTATTTCTAAAATAGAATAAATAGAATAAATAAACCCTTCATCACACAACATTCACACAACGTACACTCAACACTGAAGTAATTTAACTCAGATATTTCCAGGCATTCGTTTGTTATGAAAAAAGATTCTTCTTCTACTACAATAAATCACAGTTTAAGTTTAATTATTCATAATTTATGTATTATTTTAAATTATCTTTTAATAAAATGCCACGTTGTCCATGTGCCTACTACAATAAATCACAGTTTAAGTTTAATTATTCATAATTTATGTATTATTTTAAATTATCTTTTAATAAAATGCCACGTTGTCCATGTGCCTACTACAATAAATCACAGTTTAAGTTTAATTATTCATAATTTATGTATTATTTTAAATTATCTTTTAATAAAATGCCACGTTGTCCATGTGCCTACTACAATAAATCACAGTTTAAGTTTAATTATTCATAATTTATGTATTATTTTAAATTATCTTGTAATAAAATGCCACGTTGTCCATGTGCCTACTTCAACAGAAACTTTTTAAAAGTAACGAGCATCATTCTTAAACCAAAGTTAAAATAATTAATAATGATGATCATCTTAAGGCATTTTCCGATGTCTTCTAGCATGTGTTACTCCCTATGTAATGGGACAAAATAATATTTAAGCACTGTGAATAGTTTGCAAGTAACGAACTTCTCACGAAAAAGTTAACAGCAAACAGCAAGTGAATATTTCAGAGAAATTTTGTTAAAAACTTCCTTGCTATGAATGATTAGGTTCTGCTAATCTTATGACATGAAAGAAAATTCATTCTTCATTGAACAAACTTAACAGTGATTTTATAAAGCACTGTGTTATTTATGATTTTACAAAGCATAAATAACACAGAAATAGAGCCCTGTATCGTGTTGTATAAAACAAATTTATACGCACCCTCTAAATTGGCTCCAATTCTATTTTGTTGCGAGTGAGTTTGGGGTCCTATTTGGGTATACTTAATTTGTCGATGTAATAATATTTTTAATATATAATCTGTCTTGTTTTACATAATATATTTTGATTATGGTTGTTTTTGAAAGATTGATAATGAAAAATTCCGGTGTATTATACGATTTTATGCTATCATTCATTGAATGAACCTTGCATTGTGCATATAATAACGTTTTTAAATGAATATCAAATATCGATTTTCTCTTTATAAATGTTTATAAAATGCAATACATTTTGTAAGTGTGTTTTGATAAAGATTTTGCAGTTTTTAAAATGAGCCTACTTTGTAAATACTAGCTGTTGTCTTTGGCAGGAAAATTACTCTATATTAATAATCGGTGTGTTCTGATAACGCATTTTTTATCCGTAATCTGTTTTGTATATATATGCTAATTAAATTTTCCAACATAACTGAAATTACGCAAGAAATTGCTCATATAACACAAAGGATATGAATTATTACTGATTACTAAGCGTAAAACCAACAGAGTGAAAAAATTTCCAGACCGGTGATCGAACCTGGAACCTTTGGTTGGTTGGTTGGTTGGTTGTATAAGGTTTAATGGCGCAAGGTCCCATTGGGGACAAGTTGCGCCAATCTGGAACCTTTGGATTTACGCTGAGTAGTAAGTACTAATTCATATGCTTGGACTTTTATGAGTAAAATGTTTTGTATATATTTGTATTTATTTTAATGTGATTTAACTAAGGAAAATATCCAGCAGAATATAAAATTCAAAAGTAAAACTTCCCAAAAAGATTTGTGTTATAAACAAATATTTGTTTTTCATCCAGATTAAGTGAATTCTATTCAACTGCAATGAGAAAAATTTAGTATAAAAAGTACATTTTATATTATTTTTCATGAACCTTGCATCATTTAATGCATTTATTAAAGATATCTAACGAAGTACGGTAAAATACAATCGTATATTCATAATATTCAGTAAAGGTTAAAAGGATGCTTGTACAATGTTATTACATTTTCTGAAATGGTGTCTGTTTTGTAAATACTAGTTTTGATTTTGATGCGAAAAGTAACTTTTATTCATAAAACTTATGTTTTAATAAAGCATTTATCAATAGCAATATCTTTTTTAAATAATACTTTGTACTTTTTTATGTGATATATAAATAAGAAAAATATTTAGTTTCAAAAATAAAACTACCTAAAAAATACAATTTACGTTGAAATGCTAACATACATTATGCATTCACAAATTATCTTCTGCCATTTATTTCTGCCGGTTTCTCATCGTTAATTAAATTTCTCTATGGAAACGTACATACGTATGCTCAAAGTGGGAAACCAAGTTATAAATTTCCTTAATCGCGTGCTTAAAAGCAATGCTTTATTATTCGTGATTTAATGCTTGTGCTTTATTGGATCATATGCGATAACAATGAAAGTAACAACGACACTTTAAAAGCCACCTGAACATTAGATTTCATTTTTTTTCTATTGTATGGTAGCTTTTGATTGATAACAGAGAATACTACATTTTTTAGCAGTGCGGGTCTTCTCTATTCAGGTAATAAAGCAGAAGCTTAGAATTATTAATTTTTTGATTAAAAACAACCGAGATTGCGTGACATACAAACATTTCTTTCAGTTTTTAGGAATGCTATTCAACTGCATTGGGGAAAATTTAATACAAATGTATTATTTTTTCATTATTTTTATTTCTTATTGTATTGCAAATATAATATTTTTTTAGTTAATTTAATAAATTATTTCAATAAAATACATCAATATACCGTCATATGTCCATAACCTTCGGTACATTTGAAAAAGTCGTTTGTAATATGTTATTGCCTTTTCAGAAGTGCTCTGATTTGTAAATAACAATTTTTGACTTTGACGCAAAAGTCTTTTTTATAAATAGTGTTAGTTATTTGAAGGTGATTTAGGTAAGAATAATGTTAAATAAATACTGCAAAAAATTTGGTTTCAAAAAGTAAAACTTCCTGAAAATACGATTTATAATCAAAAGTCAACATTTATTCAGCGGTCGCATATTACCTCATATCATTTATTTTTACCGATTTGTCAGACTTAATTGAATTTCTCTATGGAAATTTACAGTCGTCCAAAATAAAACAGAGAATAAAACACCTACATTATAAGCCCCAATTTGTCCCAGTAAAAAACCAAACTATCCATCCGACTGGAAATTATGTCTTTTATAAATCTAATTTAAAAAAATGCCTAAGATATCAACTTCATACTGAAATTGTACCAAACTTTAAAATTTTCAAACCAATCACCTAATTTTGACATAAAAATGGACTTTTTCGCCAAATTTTATCATAGGAGGGAGGTCAAACAGGAAGTCATTCGATCAAGTAGTTTCGGAATTATGAAAGTTTAATATTTTGAACTCCTAATGTTAAATTCATTTGTAATTACTGTAAAACTGATTGTAAAGCAGTAGTTTTTAGCTCACAGGTTATCAAAGCCTGAAAGCTAATGTGCCTGAAGGTTCTACATGTACATATTTAACGCGATAACTCTTGATGGAAATATCCGATTTGCTTTAAATTTTGTATATAGGTTCATTCAGATAAGGCGCTTCCCTGATTAATTGTTTCGCTGATTCCCTGTAAATTGGGGGTTTATTGGTTAAGTATAAAGAGGGAAAATGGGGGCTAATTCTTCCTTAATTTACATAAATGGGTTTTTCATGCAGAATTATCCGATTTGCTTCAAATTTTGTATATACGTTCATTGTGGTGAGGGGCTACCTTGATTAGCTTTGGGAGTTCATTGGTTAAGTATGAAGGGGGGACGGGAGGCAACCCCCCCTTAATTTAGATAAATGGGTTTTTCATGCAGAATTATCCGATTTGCTTAAATTTCGTATACAGGTTCATTGTGATAAGGCGCTTCCTTGATTAATTTTGGGGGCTCATTGGTTAACTAAAAAGGTGAGAAACGGGGGCCTAATCCCACCATTAATTTACATAAATGGGTTTTCATATAGAATTATCCGATTTGCTTCAAATTTTGTATATAGGTTCATTGTGATAAGACGCTTCTCTGATTAGTTTTGGGGCTTCATTTGTTAAGTATAAAGGAGGGAACGGGGCTCTAATCCCCCGTAAATTTATTGTTGATTTTTTATTTTTCGAGGGGCGTTATTCTTTGAAATAAGAGTATAATATGCAATTAGTGTGCCTGTGAGCTAAATACCATCAGTTTAACTGGGCACTTTTCTTTTTATTTAAGGATAACTCAAGAACTACTGGATGGAATGAATTATAATTTTGTATTCGCATATTTGAAGTTTATAGAAATTGGTTTCGAATAAAAATTGTCTATACTAAAATTCATAATTTTTTCGAATGTTAATTTTAAATTACATATATTTTCGAAAATACCCATTCCATCCAGTTGTTCTTGAGTTATGCTTATAAAACTACTCGCATTACATTTTGTTTTGCAACGATTACAAATGAATTTAACATTTTCAGTTACAAACATTAAACTTTCATAATCTACGTGACTTGATGACTTCCCGTTTCATATCCTAAGGTAAAATATACTGAAGAAGCCAAAGATGATATACAGATTAGATGTTTTTATTGAGAATGTCAAAGTTTGGTATTATTTCAGCATTGCGATGACCCCTGAAGCTTATTTTTGTATGATAAATTTACAGAAGATATAACTTCTAGTCAAATGGCTATTTCCGTTTATTTTTTCTGGGATAAGTCGGTGATTAAAATGTATAGGGTGCTTTTTTTTTTTTTTTTTTTTTTTTTTTTTTTTTTTTTTTTTTCTAGATTGTGAAAATGAAGTTATAAATTTCTTTAATCGCGTGCTTTTGGTGGTTATCAAATGTTCTGCTTAACAACGTGAAATTTTCTGACATATTTTCTGACTCATTTTTTAAACGCAAAAGTATAAAATTAGCAGACGTGAATCTGGGAGCGATTTGGAATCGATATGAATTTTCCATTTTTGGATAACAAAATTACTTATCGAGTTATAAGCGATTCGTGTCGCGTGACAACACGTTTTTCTGCTTTTTTTTGTGCTGGCGTGTTGGTAATTTGGTTTAAAACGCCGTGTTTGACGGCATTTTCTGAAACATCTCCTACCTTGACTAAAAATTGTAAAATTTGTTTCGATTATAGAGTTTCTGAATAAGATCACTTGCCAATTTGATACATTTGAGAACAAAAACGAATTAAAAAAATGTGTCACAAAGTAGCCAGTTTAGATTTGAGAACAACCTTAAAATCACTGCTTTATTATTTGTGATTTAATACTGCTAGTGCTTTATAGTATTATTATATTTGATAACAATGAAAGCACCATCTGCACCTTAAAAGCCATGTATACATTAGATTCCCGATTTTATATTTATGGCTGCCCGTGATTTATATCGGACAATACTTCTTTATTTAATAGTTGCATCCGTTTATTTTCGGCTGTTAAAGTAAAAGCATATAATTATGAATTCTATATTTAAAAACTTCGGCGATCGCGTGACCAGCAACCATTTCTTTTATATCCATTCGGACTTTTGAATGCTATTCAAATACAGTAGGGAAATAGATAATATAAAAAGTACATTTTTTTTGTTCTTTGTAGTGCGTCTTGTATTACAAATAAAATAATTTTCAGTGCATTTAGTAAATGAATTCAATAAAGTATATTGACATACAGTAGATGTTTAAAAGAATTTTAATCTACCAAATGCATCGTAAATTAATAAATATGTACAAAAACCTCTTTCCGTGAAAGTGTAAAAAACTTTTTTTGAAACGCTGCATTTTTAACGTATCTTTTGAAAAAAGAGAGGGGGTTCTTATATCGACCCAGCTTTATATGTAGTATGCGTGTTTACAGATTTTTTTCCTAGCTACGTAAAAGATTTTTTTTTTATCCTTAATTTTTTTTTTTAATGCTTTTGCTTTTCCACTAACCGCGGTAAATATGTGTTTTAATCTTTAAATTTATCTGTCTGACTCATTCTTCTAGAATCTTCCAAACGATGCCACAGAATGTTTTCAAAAAGTTATTGCACCATCAAAATTTTATTATGGAAATATGATGTGGGATAATCAAACAATCTATGTAAATAATTAAAATAACAAAAAAGAAATGTTGTTTTCTCATATAAGAAGGGTATCTACGGAGCCTTAAAAATCATGACTGATTGCTACGAGAAAACGCCTTAGTTTGTATATGACTTTAAACTTGGCATAAAGCTTTTATTCATGGTAAATTATTTATTTTTAATTAAGTGGTGTGTAAAACTAATATCAGGTTAAATTTCAAGTGTCTTCTTGTTTATTTATATTTTTATTAGAGAAATAAGTGCTGTCACAAGAAATTGAATCATGTTCTTGGACTGGAAATTAGTATCAACTAAATAGTACAACAGATTGCAGCAAAACAAGCTAAAATAATAAAATACAGTTGTACCTGTCAATACATAAAACTGTCAAAACTTTTTGCGGTCACTTGGTATTCCATCTTAGCAGGTTTTACTGCCTTTTAATATTACCAAAAAAATGTTTAGTGATAATATTTTCTTTGTACACCAATTAGTACTAAAAGCATCATCAAAAAATACAAAATAATAAACTTATTTTTTTCATTTTCAAGAGTAGACTCACAAATAAAAAATGTACATTATTGGTATACTCTTCTCTTTTGAATTAGATATAAATAATTATATTTAATAAACAAAATTACATTCATTTTCTTTAAAAAATATTTCAAAAGAAAAATGATAATTTTAAATTTTCATATTTATAGTTAGATATTGAAAGATATAAAAAAATATATATAATTTTTTTGAATGCAGTAATTGTTTAATCTTTGAAACTATGAAAGATTAAATTGCATCTTTTCAATGCTAGTTTTTTTTTCAATAATAGTATTTTTCTTTAAAAATGCAAAATATGGATGAAATATGTATATTTCCTTTGCTTCTATTGTTGCTATTATATTTTCATGTTTATGTTTTTTTTAAGAATTTGCTACTAAAATTACAAAATATTAATTATATAAAACTAAATAAATATTGCAATATCTTGAAATATTTCATTTGAATTTACCGTAAGGAATAATTAATTCATTTTTTAAGATTATTTATGAATAATTAAATAACTTTTGAAAGATGTTCATTTTAATAAAGATGTTTATTTCGTTTTTTGAAAAAGAAACATTTTTAAAAAATGTTTAACTTACCCCATCACAGTTGAAAATCTGCAGCAAACTGCCCAGTCATTTGACCGTTTTTTAGAAAACGATTACATATTCGTAATTTAACTCTATTCTGACCATAAAATGAGCAATAATATGGTCAGAATATAGTTAAATTACGGTTATGTAACCATTTTCTACAAAAACAGTCAAATGACTGGATAGTTTGCTGCAAATTTTTAACAGTGATTGATACGGTAAAATATAAGTAATTCTAGACGTTTTTTCTAATTTCTTAAAATTTCCTATTGTTCAAGAAAGAAAATGAAATATTTTAAATATTTCATATTTCCTTCTCTTTTAACTTAAGAATTACTTCTTTTATGAGATTATTTTAAACCAGTGATTAATAGCAGCATTTTACTTCTTGTGTAAAACATTTTAATGCAATACACAAATAGTATATAATTTCAGCCAAACAATCAACTGAAACAGTATGATATTATGGATTTTTCTGTTTTTTCTAACAAAGGATAATAGAAATATTTTCCATAAGATAAAGTTTTTTCCAGAATTAATAACACATAATATAGATACAATATGGGGAGAAATATGTCCTGTAATTTGTTTTTATCAAATCTTTTGATCCCCTCGTTTTATCATGTACATTGATAAACATCTGAGTGGGTACCTAAATGACTACTGACCTCTGGTCTCAGTGGATCATTTATTAATTTGTTTTATCTAAGCTTGAGGTATTACCTATATGCGTGGGAAGAAAAAATTAAAGGTGGTGAAAAAAATGTATACTTCCTAATATAATTGTACATATAGTAACACATGTCATATTCTAAGGTCATGTTGAAAGTCTAACAAGGAAGGTCTTTATAAGCGCATACTCATAATAATTTGAAAAAAAAAAAAATATTTTTTGCATGAGGATATATATGTCTATAAAAATATTTTCTGCGGAACATCAATAAACCATCCGTAAAAATAATAATGAAAATTTCATTTATTTGGCGATTTATTGTCCGTTGGCTACAAAAAGTATTTTTAAAAAATACTCTTTTGCGATAAATATTCTTTGGGGATTTTTTTTTCATACTGAGCTAGTTGAAATAAGTTTCACTTAAATAAATAAACTTTTATAACTACAGTTTTCTTATACATAATTATATGTATATAACATAAAAGAAAATTGATCTGACGTCATAACGGATTTTTCAAATGTTTGAGAGTAATACGAAGAGAGTATCAATATGAGTAATAGAGAATAGTAAATATATAAGTTTGAGAAACGTATTGAATCATGATAAAAAGACGATTATGGAAATATCGGCATATTTTAACATTTTGAAGGTTTCTATACAACATGTTTAATTTTGAAATTGATTTTTTTTAATATCGCATTTAGTCCACGTGACAGATATTATTATGGCAGAGTATAATAGCGAACTTCGACCGCTATCGGACGGGCTCACATTTTCGAAAAAACGAGAAAAATAGACCGGTAAATTTTTACTTTATAAAAAACATGACCTTTTTATTTTAAATGAAATTTATTTGGATTTTTGATTTTATAAGGATTTTATAAGGATAAAATGCTTTGAAAGAAATATTAAATGAAACCCTTTATGAATGAAATCTTTATGAATGAAACCCTTTATGACCCTTTTTCGAAAAGAATAGAACAACAATAATTAAAACAAGAACGAAAAATCATGCGTCAAGCATAGATTATGTAGTACTTTCCAACGCTTCTAAAATAATTTTACAAATCATTACCGTTTAATAAGCTGAAAGATGACATCTAAGTAAACAATTTGGAAAACGCATAACATATTTTAAAACGTAATTTCAGGAATTTTCAATATATACAATATTCGGAAAAATATCCGAATACTTTTATGTAGCCCTGTATATGATCTATAGATTTGTATATATACATAGGATGCTAAATTTTAGTTTAGTTAGGAAACGCGTAGCACCGTTTAAATTCTCCTTCAGGAGTTTCTGTCAATAAACGGAAATGTGTTCGCGAACTTTTGTGCTGCCCTGTATAGGATCTACAGAATTTATACACACCACGTAATAGACAAAAAGCTAGTTAAGATTAAAATCGCGTTTAGTAACTTAAAACGCACTTCCAGGAATTATTGTTAACAGACAGTAGAGAATTCTTTTGTGTGTCCCTGTAAATGAACGATGACTGCTATACACACACTATTCTGTAGTAAGCCTCTTGTAATGCACCTTAGTAATATATATAAACTTCAATGCGTTTAAAATAGTGGAACATTATTTAAATAAGCCGCAGACGATTTTTCTCCATAGACGTAATGTAACGGAATTATTTTGACTGTCCCTGTAAAGTAACTCTAAGTGCTATACACCTACTATTCCATATTAAGCTTCTTCTAATGCATCTTAGTGATCTATATAAATTTCAATGCGTTTACAATAGTGAAACATTTTTAAAATAAACCGCAAATGATTTTTCCCCATAGACCGCAATGTAACGGAATTCTTTTGAGTGTCCCTGTAAGAAAACTATAAGTGCTACACACTTCAGTTGAAATAGGGAACGTGCCATAGATAACGACAATAACATATAAAAATTGCAGAGCAATCCGAGCATATTTACGGGAGTTAGAGCGCGAACAGACGGCCATACGGCCAGACAAACCGAAGTCATAAGCACTTTTCAACTAGGTTGGAAAGTGCTAAAAAACAAAAAAATTGAATGTGACATTTGCGAGTCATCACATAATATTAATAATTTCCTTTTAGGATTGTTTAAAAAAAAAGTCTGGAAAAAAATATTAGGATAGTTATAAAACACTTAAATTTCCTTTGCAAACCTTTTAGTTCTTTTGGTGTATTTGTATGTGAAAGTTTATATTTTAAACATGTTGAATTTCACAGAAGTAACGTACATTTTAGAGCAAAAGTTTATAGTCTTAAATATATTCATTTTAATGTATAAAATAAACAATTTCATCTTAAAAGATTTTATGCAATTTTATGCAACGTGTATTGTTTGCAGTTTTAGATTTTAACAAAAAGAAAAATCATGTGTCAAGCATAGATTATGTAACACTTTGGAACACTTCCAAAATAAATTAACAAATATTTACAGTTTAATAAGGTGAAAAATTATATCTAAGTAAAAAATTTGGAAAACGCGTAACATATTTAAAAATCCAATTGCAGGAATTACAAACAATATTCGGAAAATATGCGAATTCTTTTGTGCAGCACTGTATATGATTTATAGGTTTGTATATATACTACATAGAATGCAAAATTTTGGTTCAGTTAGGGAACGCGTAGCACAGTTTAAAATTATCCTTCTGGAATTTCCGTCAATAAGCGGAATTGCACTCGAGAAATTTTGTGCTGCAGTGTATATGATCTATAGAATTTATACACACCAATTATTAGACAAAAAATAAGTTAAAATTTAAAACGTGTTCAGCAACTGAAAACGCACTTCCAGCAATTATTGTTAAGAGATAGTAACGAATAGCGACAGTAGTTTTTTTGTGTGTCTCTGTATATGAACGATGAATGCTATACACACAATATTCTATAGTAATCCTCTTGTAATGCACCTTAGTGATATATATCAATTTCAATATGTTTGAAATACTGAAACATTATTAAAATAACCGCAAACGATTTTTCTTCATAGACCGTAATGTAACGGAATTATTTTGAGAGTCCCTGTAAAGGAACTATAAGTGCTATGCACATAATATTCCATAATAAGCCTCTTGTCGTGCACCTCAGTTATATATATCAATTCGATATGTTTGAATTGTGTAACATCATTAAAATAAACCGCAAATATTTTTCCCATAGACCGTAATATAACAGAAATATTTCGAGTATCCCTGTAAAAAAAAACTATAAGGGTTACACACTTCATTTTCAATACTGAACGTGCCATAGTAAACCTCAATAACATATATCAATTGCATGACAATCCTAATATATTTACTTGAGTTAGAGAACAGACAGACAGAGTGCAGACAGACAGACAGACAAACCGAATTCATAAACACTTTTCATCTAGTTGGAAAGTGTTAAAAAATAAGAAAAAACAGCAAGTATTTTCTGAGCAAAAAGTTATTCTTTTGTAATAAATAACATTATCCATATAAAAAAGTGTTAAGAAATATGTCTTGTCATTCACTCTACCGAAACCTTTTGATCCTACTGTTTTATCATATCTTTAGATAAATATCTGTGGGGGAGTCTAAATTACCACTGACCTTTTGTCACGTCGGATCACTTATCAATTTATTTTATGTACGGTTTTGGTATCATATATGTTATTAGCGTGGGATGTGAAAATTGATGGGATATTAAGGGCCATTTTATAAAATCTCGAAGTTGTAAAAAGGTGCCTAAGCATTGAAATAGAGAGGAATATTAAGATATTATGTACATTTGGATACATATAGTACGAAGATATACTTTTATTGTGTATATCATGTTTATTGTTACGTGCGATATTAGTGATCAAGTGGCTGATGCCAAAGATATTTACTTCTTTTCAAGGCATGTCAAAATTTAGCGTTTATTTTGAGGATGGACAAAATAAGTAATTAGTTATATGTTATAGTTACGTGTTATTATAATTATATGTTATTAGCGTAGGATGTGATAATCGATGGGATATTAAGGGCCATTTTATAAAATCTCGAAGGTGCCAATAGGTGCATAAGCATTGAAATGGAGAGTGATATTAATTAACTAGGTAGATTTAGATACATATAGTACAAATATAGACTTTTTTTATGTATATCATGCTTATTGTTACGTGTGATATTTGATCAAGTGACTGATGCCAAAGATATTTACTTCTTTTCAAGGCACGTTAAAATTTAGCTTTTATTTTGAGGATGGACAAAATAAGTAATCAGTTATATGTTATAGTTACGTGTTATTATATGTTATTAGCGTAGGATGTGAAAATTGATGGGATATTAAGGGCCATTTTATAAAATTTCGAAGTTGTCAAAAGGTGCATAAGAATTGAAATAGAAAGTAGTATTAAGAAATTAGGTATATTTGGATACACATTGTACAAATATAGGCTTTTTTGTGTATATCATTTTTATTGTTACGTGTGATATTAGTAATCAAGTGGCTCATGTCAAAGATATCTACTTCTTTTCAAGGCATGTCAGAATTTAGCTTTTATTTTGAGTATGGACAAAATAAGTAATTAGTTGTATTAATTGGTATCTGTCGTTATTCACTATTTTATGATTTCTCACATACACAACTGCATTTAAAACTTTTAAAAATAATGTTGGGTCACACTTATTGCAATTTGTGAAACATTGGAAGCGTACTTTCAGGTTTTCAATTACAGTCTCTGTGAATGAATTATAATTTCATTAAAAATAACATAATAAAATATAATAGCTGACATTATCGGATTCAAAATAACGTATCATATCGTAAAAAAAAATAGAAATAAAAATAGAAAACATCGAATATTTGTAATATAAACTGTTATTTATCTTAAAAATATTTTATTTTTGGATTCTGATATCATGTTTATTTCAGTATTTTCAATGTATGCATTTTATGCTTTTAATGAACACTGTTAAAAATTTGCATCAAACTGTCCAGTCGTTTGTCCGTTTTTTATAGAAAATGGTTACATAACCGTAATTTAACTCTATTTTGACCATACTATTGCGCTTACTATGGTCGGAATATAGTTAAATTACGGTTATGTAACCGTTTTCTATAAAAATGGTCAAATGACCGGACAGTTTGTTGCCAATTTTTAACAGTGTATTTTCGCTGTATATCATACGGAAAAATATGTTTATTTTTAAATTTTTGCATCAATTCTAATTCTCCTGTTGTTTTCTGTTATAATTTTTTTAATAAGCAGTACATATATATATATAAGCATATCAAGTTTATATATTTATTTAAATAAGCATCTCAAATTTATATATTTATTTAAATAAGCATTACTCGTGATTTAATACCAGTGTTTCATATGTGATAAGAATGAAAGAAAAAAACGACACTTTAAAAGCGATCTGAACATTATATTGCCTTTTTTTTTCTATTGTAGGGTAGCTTTTGATTGATAACAGACAATACTACATTTTTATCAGTACTACCCTTCCTATTTCAGCTATTAAAGCAGAAGCTTAGAGTTATTAATTCTTTGATTAAAAACTTCCGAGATTGCGTGATATACAAACATTTCTTCAGTTTTTAATGCTTTTCTACTGCATTGGGGCAAAAGAACCAAAGGATGAAAGTATATTTTTCATTCTTTATGATGCATTCTTGCATTGCAAATAAAAGCTTCCAGTGAATATAATAAATTAAATCAATAAAGTACATTAATATATAGATATTTGTCCACAATATTCGGTACAGTTTAAAAGGTTTGTTTGTAATGTGTTATTGCCTTTTTCATAAGTTGTCTGTTTTGTAATTAATCATTTTTGACTTCGATAGAAAATGTTCCCTATATTCACAAGAGTTATGTTTTAAAAACTTATTTTTGAAAAGCAGCCTGTTTTATAAATACTCCTATTTACTTGAATGTGTTTTAGTTATGAAGAATGTTAAATAATACTGCAAAAATTAGTTTAAAAAAATGAAACCACCTAAAAGTACGATTTACGATAATTGTTGCATACATTCAATATTCACAAGTAATACATTTTACGAAAGTGTTTATAGTGTGTAATACGTCTGAGGTATTTATTGGGTTGTCCGGAAAGTTCGTGCCGGTTGGAAAAATCAGCTCGTACCGGAAAATTCTATCATTTAATTATTAGACATTGATTCCGATATCTAATGTTTAACAATTAACGGGCTGAATTTTCCAGTATGAATTGATTTTCCCAACTATATTAATTTTAAATAAGCATCTCTGCTCTATTTTAATAACTATTCTAATTACAAAACTAGTCATTGGGGGCCACCGTAATACTTACCCATCATGTATATGTATAATGTAAAATATTAAAATAAAAATGTGTAAACTACTTATAAAATGCATTGCAATTCAAATAAAATCGTGGCTTGATGACGTCATAAAAAGGCTCGATTACTGAATTGCTTGAAAGAGGTTTTTCCTTAAAACTCCAAAAAAAAATACTCCTATTAACTAGCGGTTTATTGCATCTGATTAAGCGTCAAATTTCCAATTAAAATATATTTTTGAAGTGAAATTTGGATGAAATACAAGGTGATGAAAAATCGAAGAGTGTGGAAAATAGGATTACAAATATCTCGGCAACTCATTATCTGATCGACTTCATGTTTTATGCAAAATTTATGTTTTTTTAATGTTTTTTATATTTACTACTTAAAATAAACAATTTCGAAAATTTTTATATACCTTTCATCAGAACGAATATTTTGAGAGTCCGAAAAAAAATGTTCCGGTTAATCGAGGTTATTGAAATGAAATAGGCTTCTTCCCATTATTACATAATAAGTACATACCAATTGCAAGTCTCTATCTCAATTTGTTCGGGAGATAGAGCGTTTACAGACACACAGACACACACAGACACACACACACACAGACACACAGACGGACGGCAAATTTTTTTTTTCTAAAAATATGTTTTTTGGAATCTCCAGTGTCTGAAACGTGTAAATCCGTCAAAATTTTTTTTTCGATTTTCAAAACGATTACAAGACTTACCCTATACTACGTATGATGGGTAAGTAAAAAAAAAGAATCAATACGTGTAATAGTCTGAAATATTTACTAAGATATATTGTTGTGTTTATATATTCATTTCAATAAGCATGCATCTACCTTCCACACTAATGACTACTCTTATTTAAAAAATACAGTACGTGTATTACAACGATGCTTCGTTCAGAAACGAAATGAGTCAAGTATACCTTTTTCTTCAATCAAATTTTAGATCAATTCTTGCCCTATATATAATATGCTGTTTTTTTTGTAACAAACAAAGAGTTAGGTTGAAAATAAAATTTTGTACTTCGTTGAACCAACTGTTGGTGCTGCAGTAGACCCAAGAAACGAACAAATCAATACGTGCAATAGTTTGAAATATTTAGTAAGATATACTGTTGTGTTTATATATTTATTTCAATGAGCATCTACCCTCCATACTAATGACTACTCCTATTTAAAAAAATACAATACGTGTAATACGTGTAATGTTCGTTCAGAAACGAAATGGGTCAAACGTTTTTTTTTTTTTTTATTTAATCAAATTTTAGATCAATTCTTGCCCTATATACAATGTGCTGTTTGTTGTTGCAACAAAAGAAGTTTTAGGTTGAAAATAAAATTTTGTACTTGGTTGAACCAACTGTTGGTGCTGCAGTAGATCCAACAAAAGAATAGTGAAATCTTGTTCCAGCACTTGAAAGCTCCTTTTCAACCATAGCTGCATATATTGGTATCATGTTTTCAGCTTCTTTTGTTTGAAGCTACTGCAGAATCAAAAAATGGTTCAACTTAGCACACAATTTCTACAGTTTTATTCTTCTTTTTAAAAAAATACAATTATTCTTTTTTAAATAAGCCCATCTTAAACAAAAATCATTCACATATTTTTTGTTAATCCAAATGAATTAACGAGTAATTATGCCCTTTTCTTATGTTTCATTTTTTTTGTATTGTTTTGTTTGAAAATATTCATGCAGACAATATTCTGCAGTATTATTTTAAAGCTTTACTGCACAGTGTAACATTTTCTGCATGAATTTCCACGTTTGACTACATAAATCAAATATTATTTCTTATATGTGTATGTACACACTTGTTTATTGTATTTTCTGCATATGATTTTTTGTAAGCAGTGTAAAAACAAATGGATTAGAATTACGTATAAATGTTTTATGCGCAATATGTAAAACTTGTAATTCCATTTTGTTTTTGTTTTTCAAAATTTTCAAAATGCATTTTACTTAACATTTGTACATTTCGTTTTATTTTCGTGTAACATTTGTACGTTTCGTTCACACGGTTATTCTAAATGATAGACCCATTTTCAAAAAATTGTATTTATTAAAGTACAAATCCAAAATGAACAATCTTTATACCAATGAAAAGAGGAAGTTTCAAAGTTTTTTTTTTTAAGACATTATAAATGTTCAATGTGTCAACCGTTTGCTGCACGACAAACATCCACGCGATAGCCAAACTCGTCCCACATACGAGAACGCATATCTGCTGTTACTAAGTGCACGGCTTTCAAAGCGGTGATGGTTCCAGAGGTGGCCGGTAGAGGTCTCGCGGCAATAGGCCGCGATTTCGTTTCACTGTCAGCTGTGAGTGAGGCAGCAGATACGCTTTCTCGTGTGTGGGACGAGTTTGGCTATCGCGTAGATATTTTTTCCGTGCAGCAAACGGTGGACGCATTGAATATTTATAATGTCTTAAAAAAACTTTGAAACTTCCCCTTTTCATTGGTATAAAGATTGTTCATTTTTGATTTATACTTATAAATGCAATTTTTTGAAAATGGGTCCATCATTTAGAATAACCCTGTATATATAAAAAATCAGTTTGAATAAAATTTTGCTTTCAAAACTATTTTTGTAAAAAGAAAAGCATGTAGCCTTACGAAAAATGTGTTTTGTAATTTTATCTCGACATTTTTATAAACATCTCTTACAATTTCTTCTTTTATTCTTTTAGGTAAGAAATACAGAATTTTATCATCAATTTACAGTTTTGTGAAAAATATTCCTTCAGGTAAAAAATACATTATTTTTTTATATTACTTAAAACCTTAATTACATTATTTTATTTGTGATATGACTACACTTTTGTAAAATTTATATAAAACTGTATTTGCACGAATAGTTTTTATATAATATAATGTATTTTCAGTAGTAAAAGATTGTCTCAGGTTCCTTTGAAAATTTGATATGATTTTATGATCTATATGATAATATGATATAATTTTATGATCAAAGTAACAATTATTAAGTGATAAAACAACAGAAAATTGTATTCAATAGTACAAACAATTTTTAAATTTGCATATAAATTTTACGGTTGCAAGTAAGTCGTATCAATATCAGAGAATTTCAACCTTGATTTATCCGGATAACGGCAAATAAGTTAAACTAACTTTTTTAATTGAAAACCATTGAAATATATGACTAGAATTTGAATAAAGCAGATTACACATTGTTATGCGAATATTTGTTTATATAATGTAATATAATTCTATCAGTTAAAATGCACTTAATAGTTTATTTGTTATTTTTTTCTGATTCAAGCTGTTTTTCAATTGTTCAAACAATTTCAAATTATGGTGTAAATATCCATATTAAAATTATATTTTATCAGTATTTAAGCAACGTTTTAAATAATTAAAAGTTTCTTGTATTTTTCCCAGAAAGTTTCTATTAATCAAAAACCCATTAAATATTTAATCGAGAGTAAAAACAGCGCAATAAATCACGAAAGGCCATAGCAAAAGAAATATAGTGTGATTACATTACGTACTTTGACTTTGAAAGATAGATGTGCACATAGCGTGTTCGTAAAAGTATCTAATTAAGTTTAGAAAAATCTTCTAATATAACTGACAACCTTTATTAATTATCATGTTCATTCTAATCGACATTGAAAAAGTGTCAGAGTGATATAAAACAATATTTGCGCGAATTTTGTTTAAGCAAACCATATTTTACGAAATAATTGTTAAAAGTTGGAAAGTATGTAAATTTTAAACGGAACAATTTATTAATTTAAAGAAAGCATTGCAGTAAAAACTTTCAGAATATGCCAAATGCAGGAGAAGTTTTTTTTTTCCAATTTGACAATGTTTGCCTTCATGTTACAAGAACATGACAATGTTTGCCTACATGTTACAAGAACATGACAATGTTTGCCTACATGTTACAAGAACATGACAATGTTTTCCTACATGTTACAATAACATGACAATGTTTGCCTATATGTTGCTGCAAATAAAAGAATATTTGCGTAATATTTATCATCGAACATACTACACATACAATAGTGACAGAGCATGTGATACCGATAAATTATGCCTTAAATCGGCCACACTGTCACAATGCAGAACACTGTGCAGGAATATTGTTTGGATGAGCCATCCGTCGAAATAATGGAACTCAATACTAATCACACCCATAGTATTTATTAGCTAGCCCACCGCCACAAATATGTTTCTATATATTGAAGTTTATAGGATCTGCTTCTTTTATCATATGCTTAGCTATCACCACACTAGCCACAATCATTACATGTTCTTGTAGATCCTGATAATCATATACAAAAATTTGTTCACTGATCAGGAGACATGTCAACTTAATAAAAAAGTGAAAGTATTGTTTTTTTTTTTTTTTTCAAATTACATCCGTGTTCTGTTCACAAATCTAAAGGTAAAAATAGCTGAAATTTACATTAAGTATCCCCAAAATAGTCTAATTATCGTGTAACTATGCATAATAAAATTACTAGGTGTATAATTATGACTCGAAAAAGATAAAGATGTCAAAAACGAAGTAAGATTTATTCAAAGAGCGACTCCGTCCGTTTGTAGAAATAAAAAATTCACTTGAGAACTTGAATGATTTAAAACAAGGAACAATTTAAGTGTGGAATACGCTGTTATATAGGCGATAGTTGTAAATCTTACGAAAAATATTTTGAATATAATTTTCTTCCTTTTTTGACAATAAACAGGTGTATTTTCTTTACTAGTAAACGGACTGAAATAATTAAACTTCTCTGGCCTCCTTTCCATAACATCATTATAAATAAAATAATTCATAAGAGTTAGATAATCTTATCAATATTTTTACATAAAGAAAAATATACCCAAGAATAAAACTTATGTAGTTGTATAATGCAATAGTTTTCAATAGTTAATGTGTGTTTCAATAGTATATATTTTCAATATTTTCAATGTTTTCATATTTTATTTTTATTTCTTTTTATCGTAATCTGTTGTTACAATCGAAAAAAACCTTAAAAAAAACTTCAACATTATTAAAACAGTTGAAAAAGACATGTAATAGTTCGAAAAAGAAGTTGTCATGCATGTTAAAATAAGTTGTCATTCATGTTAAAATATTCTTTAAAAAATGCTTGCAACGTTTTAAATAAACAAATATCACATCTTTTTTCCTAAAACGTACTTTTTAAAGAAATGATCTTTCTTTATTCAATGGCGAATAAAAAATATGAAACAAAAAAATTAATAATTATATAATGTAAATTTATTATACAATGTAATGTATTTGTCACATAACGAAGTATTATTTATTTCATAATGTAATATAAAAAATAATAAGGAAAATTCAAATTTTCATATTTTTTGTTTGTTATTAATGAGATAACTACAAGTTTTTATGATCGAAAGTATAAATTGATAATCAATAAAGCCATTGAAAACTATTTTCAATTATTCAAAGAAAAAACAGAATTATCGTGCAAATATTCATATTAAATATATATTTTATCAATAAGCTAGCAACAACTTAAATAATTAAACTTAACTTGTCTTTTTTTTCCCAGAACGTGTCTTTTAATCAAAAGTTCATTAAATATTCAATCGAGAATAAAAAAGTGTGCAGTAAAACAGGAGAGCATTATCACGAAATGATGTCCATGGAAAAAGAAAAATTGTGTGAATATATTATGTACTTTGACTTGAGAAGACAGATGTGTATATAGCGTGTTATGATATATTCATAAAATTGACTGATTAAGTTTGGAAAATTATTTTAGTATAACTGACCATGATTATTTTCAATTACAATATATATTTTCACCAAATATAGGGATTTTTTTTTAAACTGCAGATTTCACATTTTTAATTCGTTGTAAAAGATTAGTATATCGTCACTCAAAATTCTTATATGAAATTACATTTATAATTATTCATCGTTTGCTTCGTGTAGTTTTTATTTCGCTATTAAATATATCAAGATCATTTGTTTAAAATATACTTTCCAAATAAAAGACGTAATGTTTAATTATTTGAAATGTTGTTAACATTTTAATAAAATTTAATTTTAGTATATCGTCACTCAAAATTCTTATATAAAATTACATTCATCATTTGCTTCGTGTAGTTTTTATTCGCTATTAAATATATAAATATCATTTGTTTAAAAGATACTTTCCAAATAAAAGCCGTAAAGTTTAATTATTTGAAACGTTGCTAACATTTTAATAAAATTTAATGTTAATGTGAATATTTAAATGACAACTTTTTTTTAAACTATATCATGTCCTTTTGAACTTTTCATTAATTTTTAGTTTTGCTTTAGACATTTTCAAATCCTTAGTTTATGACAATTTTATTTAAAAAATAATAATTAAATCTTAATACACTTTAAATTTTAACAGAACTTTTGAAAAAAAAAATAGTTCATATTTGTTTTAATTTGGTTTTAAGGTAATTTCATAGTAAGTAGCTACTCGGCAGGTTCTTTTACTGCTGTATCTAGATGCCTGCCAATAACTCAATGTATCCTCAAAGAAAAGGATGTTTAAAAAAGAAACATCATTTAAAAAAATCATAACTATTCAGCTCGTAATCCGTTTTGATCGCACAATGGAAAGAGGGTGGAAAGAGTGGAGAGTGGTGGAAAGAGGGAAATATCGAGTAAAAGATTAGTATATCGTCACACAAAATTCTTATATGAAATTACATTTATAATTATTCATAGTTTGCTTCGTGTAGTTTTTATTTCGTTATTTAAATATATAAAGATCAGTTGTTTAAAATATACTTTCCAAATAAAGGCCGTAATGTTTATTTATTTGAAACGTTGCTAATATTTTAATAAAATTTAATTTAAATGTGAATATTTAAATGAAAACATTTTTTTAACTATAACATGTCTTTTTTTAGCTGTTTTATTAATTTTTAGTTTTTTTTTTTTTTTTTTTTTGTACATTTGCAAAAATTTAGTTTTTGACAATTTAATTTTTAAAATAATAATAATAATTAAAGCTTAATACATCTTAAATTGTAATAGAAATTTTGGTTCATATTTGTTTCAGTGTGGTTTTAAGGGAATTCGGTAAGCTATTGCGCTAATGGCGCCTGGTTCATGTAAAATCCATCGTGGGTGCAAAGTCCTCCAAGTTCCCCGAGAATTATAGTCAGGTGAAGGTCTCGTCAGCTGATCAAGGTTCTAAATTACGAGATCGATTCCTTTCTCTTTTTTTTAACTTTTGTAAATCTGCTAATTCAAAAAGAAACCATGAACCGCCAAACAAAGAAAACTGTGGCAGGGCACTGCAGCGATGCCAACAAGGAGGTGGATCATAGCCATGCTGTGATCAGGTGAATATTGCCCCACGTCCAGGTACTAACTCGTCAAGCTAGGTACGCATGCCCGTCAGGTAGGGACCTGGTTAGCGGTATAAAAAAGGGAATTTCAGTACTAGTAAGTAGCTACTCGGCAGGTTCTTTTACTGCTGTATCTAGATGACTGCAAATAATTCAATGTATCCTCAAATATACAGGATGTTTAAAAAAGAAACATCATTTAAAAAAATCATAACTATTCAGCTCTTAATCCGTTTGGATCGCAAAATCTATAGATAGAAAAAGGGAAATATCGAGTTTCACGCAGTTAGATTGACCTTACGGGACCTGACGATTCAGCTAAAAATCACTCGCCTCCAAGATCACCGGACTTTTCACTGTGCAATTTCTTCTTGTGGGGGCTTATAAAAGACTACGTTTGTGCTTACCCTTCTAGCTACATTAGCCGAAATGAAGATACGTATAATAACAGCCGTGGAAGGAGTGGATTCAGATATCAGAGGTGCCAATTTCCCACTAATCTTCCGTAATATGGGAGTTAATTTGAACCAGGTTAAATACGTTTCGTACCGGAATTTTTTTAAATAAATTAAATTTAATAAATTCCACGTAGAATTAAATATATAAGGATTTATAAAATAAATTTTCTGGTTCAAAACGTTGTAAAACTGGGTCAAATCAATCCACATATTACGGAAGTTTAGTGGAAACTTGGCACCTCTGAGAAATGCTCGCAAAAGTTTGGGACGAATTTGACTTTGTGATTGGCCATGTACTGTAAAATTAACCTTAAGTGTCAATGTTGAATATTTTTCATAATATACTCGTTTCAAATCGGGTGATTCTGTTTGAAACACCCTGCTTAATTTATAGTTTCAAACATGAGTATGCCGTTTATTTGATACACAATACGACTAGTAAGAAAATGTCTAATTTCGAAGTACTAAATGTTTAAGCCGGAAATTTTATTCGAGAACAACCTGATGAAATCTCAGACGCACCAGTATGCCATCTCAAACTGGTCAGGAACCCCTGATGTAGACAATAAATGTATAAAAGGAATAAATATAAGCAATTACATTTATTGTGCGTGTCTCCATTCGTAAGCTAAATATGATTAAAGAAAATACTTTTAGTACAGTCATACAATATGGGTGGAGCATCTTGAACATGGGTGGAGCACGTCATTAAAGCCGAAATCATGAAGTGGGCTATAATATCACAAATTGCGAAAATACTATACTTGGCGTTTAGCTGTAATCAAAAATGTAATGCTGGATTGTTAATTGAAATACATTTTTGAGAGATAATATACGAAAATACTTTATATAATAATCACGCTTGTAAAAACCGAAATAATGGCCATAAGTGTATATTAATTTCGATAGCTTTTTAGGCTATCGTCACCAGTGCAATTCTTGAAATTTTGTTATAAATATATTTATTAGTATTTTGTTTAAACACCTTATTATTACGAAGAAAAGTTGTAAAAATTCCTCTTCATTTAATCTATTTCACCCTTTGAGAAACACTTCACATTCATAAATTATCATTAATAACTTCAATAGTTGAACTTCAGCATTGGGTTAAAGTTTCTATGAGTTCTTTTAGCAGAAATGAACTAGGGTTTCTGACAAATAAAGAAGTTGTATAAATTGAGAATAATTTAAATTATGTGACAACAGTTTTCAATCAATGACAATATACTAGAATCATCAAACTCTGCTCATTAGTACGTATTCCAAAATATAAACCAGAGTATGTGAAAATTTACTAAGTTTTACACTGAGATAATTACTTTAACAGAAATGAACCAAATTTCGTCATACGTAACGAAGTTATATACATTGAGTTTTAATCCCATATGCCATATATTTTCAATTAACATACTATGAACGTATGTTATTTATACATTTTTGGTTAATTAATCCATAGATTATAAAACAATGAAAGAGTATATCATATAAATTATGAAGTTGTACTGACTAAATATGAATTACATATTCCACTAATTGTTATCAGCACCAGATCAATAAATGACAAATTTTATTACAATGTCTATTGTTTGAACAATAACCAGAAAAGAGATTAGGTTTTAACATAATTCAATCAGTTGTAAAAATAAAAATAGCAATTATATATGCCTACATATTTTTTTTCATTAATAATGCTCGTGTAAGAAAAGAACTTATATCATGATTAATATGTGTTTGTGTTTGTGGGTTTGTGTAAACATGATAACTCTCAAACGGTATTTCCGATTGAGCTCCCATTTGGCGAATATGTTACAAACCATTGTCGGAAGACATACATTTTCGTAAAAATCGGCTGACGGATTAGGTATCTAATTAATTTCTAAATTATTTTCAAACCATTTTACTACTGATTCTACAGGCAAAATCACCAAATGAATATAACAAAGTATAGGTGTTAAATATTGTGGAAATGTAATCATGCATTACGTTGAATTAGGTGCAGAAGCAATCTTCCCAATTTGAAAACGGGAGATTTGACGTTCGAGACAATTTCAAGATAATATCGAGGCAAAAACTATAGTTAAAGCTACTTTGAAGACTTGAACGCTACTTGAACGCTTGAAGCACATAAGGTGCATAATGAAGAAAATAACTAAATATAATAAAAATTCCGGTTCATAGAACATGTGTTTCTTTATTTAGTCATAATCTACATGCCTAAAACTACACAAATTACAAACAGGTATTTATACAGGTCCTATACAATTGTAGCTTATTTAAATGAATTTTACAACTTGTCCATTCTAAAATATATTTCAGAAAATTTTTGTAATTTCCACAGAGAAGAAAATTATTCACCAAAAATCTTCAACATTTATAAAGACTTTTAATTATAACCCACTATTAAAAAAAATGTATTTTATAAGATTAATAGTTCTTCACGATACACAAGAACATTAAAGAACGAAATTCTTTATTTCTCATAACAAATATGTAGAAACTTTCAGTTCTCATTCACCATATTTATCAGATACTTCGCTCATTATTACCTATTGATCATGTTATATCCATTTCACTTCCCACTTAAGTTTTAGTATCGGCAGATGGAGAGATATCGATGCAGAACATGAAACGATGACATTACCTCGCAAATTTCATCGTAATCGATAAAAAACTAGTGCCTTCGTGAAGCGTGGAAAACATTTCCGAAACAGTGTTTCTCTCATAAAATGAATGTACAAGAGATCGATTTGAATGATGGAACGCAATAAAAAAGAATGTAGTGGGGTAGGAAGGGGGAAAGGGAATTATGCGCATGTGCCAGAAAATGAAGTCTGAAAAATTTATGACCCTATCATGCCAATGGATGTTTCGGTCGTAAAAAAGTTTGAACTGTAAACTATTTTGCATAAATTGTGTTAGATAAATCTCTTAATAATGCCATATATGATTGGAGATAGCTTATCACAACACTTAGAAAATGCATTAAAGCTTTGTTTATGAAAGTCGTATTCATGGAAAAATATCTTTATCATGCGTAAATATTAAGATAAAAGCAAGTGATATGAAAAAGACGTGTGCCCATAAAATATATCCTATAAGGGAAAATTAATGATTGACATAATAGAAGTAGAGAAATTTAATACAGTTGGAAACTTAAATACATTAAAACCTAAAATACATTACTTTCACTTGTGATAATTTGTTATAATTTGAGAATTACTGCCATAAATTTTAGATCTGGATGTATTTCTAGTTAATTCCATATTTCTCATACGACTGCATTACAACTAAACGAATAAAAATCATCTCATATTTAGAACTTTGAAAGCTTTGCTACTCTCATGTATTTTCATTTATTACATTAAAAAAAATAAGTGATGACTTCTTACTTACCCATCATACGTAGGATACGTGTTTCGAAAGAAAACGTGTAAATCGATGGATTCAGACATTGGAGATTCCGAAAAACATATTTTTAGAAGAAAAAAATTGCCGTCAGTCTGTGTGTCTGTGTGTCTGTAAACGCTCTGTCTCCCGAACAAATTGAGATAGAGACCTGAAATTTGGCATGTACTTAGTATGTAATAATGGAAAGAAGCTTATTGAATTCCAGTAACCTCGATTATCCGGAACTATTTTTTTCGAACTCTCGAAATATTCGTTCTGATAAAAGGCACATAAAATTTTTCGAAATTGTTTATTTTAAGGAATGAATATAAAAGACAATAAAAAACATAAATTTTGCAAAAAAAATGAAGTCGATCGGATAATTAGTTGCCGAGATATTTGTAATCCTATTTTCCACACTCTTTGATTTTTTATGACCTGTATTCCATTCAAATTTCAATTCAAAGATATATTTTAATTGGAAATGAGACGCTTAATCCGACGCAGTAAACCGTTAGTTAATAGGATTATTAATTTTGGAGTTATAAGGATGTTTCTTTTACGCAAGTCAGTAATAGAGCATTTAAAGTTTATGATGTCATCAAGCTCGGATTTTATTCGAAATGCAGTGCATTTTATAAATAGTTTACATAAGTTTTATTTTCATATTTTATATTATGCATATCCATGATTTGTAAGTATTACGGTGGCCCCCAACGGCTAGTTTTATATGCTTTTGTTGTCAACATTCTATTCATAATGTAGTTCCAATTACTACAATTATTTTTGTTTTTTGAAAAATGTCAGTTGTATCCACCCTGTCAGTTCTTATTTAGTCATATAAATACAATTATGTTTACTATGGCAGCGGATCATAAATTTCTGACTCTCTTACATAATTTCGAAAACCTATTATAACTGTAAAATTTTAAAGATAAGAGGAAACTTTTCAAATGCGTCCAAGAAAATCTATTTCGAAAATATTAGGATACATCATGCCAATGGATGTTTAGGTCGTACAAACGTTTGGACGTCGTGTAAACGATTTTCCATAAATTGCGTCAGATAAATCTTATAGTTCCTTATATCATTGGAAATAACCTATCGCAGTACTTACAAAATGCACTGAAGATTCTGTTTATAAAAATTTTATTCATGAAACAATGGTTTTAGCATGCATAAATAATATAAAAAAACAATGATATTGAAAAACATATATTTAACACATAAAATGTTTTTTTTTATAGTGATTAAATGAATGCTATATACAAGTAGTGAAATCTACTAAAAGTATACGTGAAAAAATCAGAAGTACTATTTGGTAGTTGTAATAAGAAATACCATAATAATTTTTAAAACATTCAAGTTCTTTTTTTTTAATAGAGAAACAGATGATTACTATTATTTTTCTTATTTTGTTTTATTTATTATGGTAAAAATAGAAAATAGGTGTCAATGCTTTGCAGTGTTTTGTAAATCGCCAATATTTGCCCCCCCCCCCCCCCTACACACACACACACACATCCCGTTAAAAAAATTTAATGTATACTCTTACTGCAGTTACCTCAATGTTTTGGAAAATGTGTTTTGTTACATATACATAGTATTTAAGTATAACTATGAAGATTATCATTAATGAAAAAATTATAGTCCCATTATACAATAATCATATATAAGCGTTAAATTTTGAAAGGAATAGAAAATTATGCGAATGTACCAGACAATGAGGTTTGAAAATTTAAATACCTATCATTCCAATGGCTGTGTCCGTTGTAAAAAAAAATTGAACTGTTTGAATTGTAAACTCTGTTGCATTAGACTCTGATGTATTCCGTTAGATAAATCTCCTAATAAATGCTATATGTGATTAGTGATAACTTATTGCAGTACTTAACAAAATGCACTGCCGCTTCTGTTTATCAAAGTTGTATTCATATAAACATAGATTTACCATCCGTAAATAATGTAATGAAAATAGGTGATAAAGACCAAGTTATATAAAGACTTTCGGCACATAAAATATTTCTTTAAAAGACTGAAGGAATGATATGTACAAAAACATAAATGAAATACAAGCTTAAGAAAATTAAAAACTTCGAATTTATAGTTGGTTATTATAACTTGAGAAATACTGGCATAGTTTTCATTTAATATTAAATTTGAAAACAATCCTATATTAGTCACAAAATAAAAATATGAAAAAAACATATACTGTGGAATGTCACATTCAACTTGAAAATATCGAAAAAATTATAGAAGATTTGCTAAAAAGATGCATTTAATGTCACAAATATATAAAAAAAAAAAAGATGTCACAAATATAAAAGATGTTATTACATTATAAAATAGTTTTTAAAAACTTAAAAACTTCCGACATTCCGCGCCGAGAGCTATCGATCAGACCTTGATCTTCATCAAGGCAGCTTTGATTGCATACCGAAAAACTCCTAAAACTACGTAAATACATGTCTTCGGCTGGACAACCAGGTGAATCTACTTTACAGTGGAGGGGGGGAGGAGAAAAGAGAAGGTGAGGCAGAAAACTGAGAATTTCTATCCATACTTTAAGAAAACATCTTCTATTTTAAAAACTTAACCATATATCCGGAATGTTATATGACATGTTATCATTAATAGCCTTATTACCTTTTATGAAATTTCTATGGACTCTTTTATTAACGAAATATGATAATGGTGATTCTTGCTTCATTAAAACGAATATTTACATTTTGCTGTAGGTTAAGTCTTGCTAATGCCGTGGTTTGTCCACTAAACTTAATATCACTAACGTGTTCTTTCAATCTGTCCTTAAATTTACGTCCGGTCATCCCATTATATACCTTTTCTTCTTGTATTTCAGTTACCAATGGAATTACGTAAATACCTGCGATTTCATCATTAGGAATAGAGTCGATCTTACTATGTATTAAGTCTTTCAGTTTTCTTGTTGTTCTAGCAACCAGATTAATATTATTTTTTTTACTGCACATCTTAGCTTCTGATATAAACCAGGAAAATAGACAGTGTTACAAAATTTAAGTTTATTAACTGGATCGCTTTTATGTGTTTTATATTTCATTTTCTCGAATCCTATATTAAGGCAATTTCAATTTGGTGAAAATGAGAGACCGAAAAATTTGAAACGATTCGACGATTATCCATTTTCTTATACCGTTTTATCTAAAGAAATAAAGAAAACGGGCAATTTTGTGTATTTTTCATATAACTGGGTCGGTACCAATCCGGTAAAAATGGAATATTTCCAGTTAGGGGTAAATTGCTGTAAAATCTTCAAATTCTTGTGAAAGTTTCGAAATTTTGTGATCTTTTTAATGTTTTTATTGTAAGTAGTAAAATAAATGTAAATAAAAAAATTGCAAGTAAAATACCGCATGGTATAGTAAATCACCCTCCCCCCCCCCCCCTCTCTTCGTAGATTATTTCTAGCTCTTTGCTTTCAACATACTTACACATTCAAAACTATTGCAATGAAAACTGTTTTGCATGAAAAATTTATGATCCCATTATATAATTATACAACCCAAATATAATCATTAAATTTCGAATGGGCGAGGAAATTCTGATTATATGTAAATGAAAACGATGTCAGAAAAATGTATGTGTCTGACATGCCAAGGACTGTCTGGGATGTAAGACAGTTTGGACTGTCTAAGTCTTTGTACAAACTGCATTAGATAAATCTCAAAAATTGCTATAGATAATTGGAGGTAACTTCTGGTAGCACTTAGAAAATACATTATAGCTTTGTTTATCAGTGTCGTTTTCATTTTATATTATCTTCACGGTGCTTAAAAATATGATGTAAACGAAAGACATACGAAATCTTAAGGCAAATGAAATAGTTTATGTAAAGGTTAAATGAACGATTAATATAAGTAACAAAATCAAATACAATCTTAAGGAAATGAAATTTCTTTGATTTTCCTAGTAGTTATGACCTAAGAAATAATTACATAAATTGTAAATATGAAAATATATCTTGTGTATTTAAATTTATTTTTTAAACCATTAGAGGAAACAATAATAAATAAAATTTTGATGATGGGATATTTTCCCATATATTTTTTTTTCGTATACAGAAATATACAATACTATCAGAGCAACCTAGCCAACGAAATGACATACGAAATCTTAAGGCAAATGAAATAGTTTATGTAAAGGTAAATGAACGATTTATATAAGTAACAAAATCAAATACAATCGTAAGGAAATGAAATCTCTTTGATTTTCCTAGTAGCTATTACCTAAGAAATGTCTACATAAATGGTAAATATAAAAATACATCAAGTTTAGTTAAATTTATTTATCAAAACATCAGAGGAAACAATAATAAATAAAATTCTGATGGTGGGATACTTTCCTATATTTTGTCATGTACAGAAATATACAATACTATCAAAACAACCTGCTTTGCCCATGTTAACATCGAAGGCCATACAGGTAAATTAAATAAAAATGTAATTATATAGCGATCACAATAACGGAGCTCTGTACATTCCTACGCATAACACGTTAAAAGACAATCAGGAAAAAATGAAGTTACTTTGACACAATCAAAGAAAAAAAAAACTTATGTTTTATAAATGAGAATGTGCATTTTTTTTGGTGCATATAACAGAAAAATATACGATTTCCCTGATAATAACGAAAAACAAAAATCAATCAAATGCATTTAGTGAAACTCTATTTCGTATGGCATGTATTTGTATTAAGAAATTATAAAAAAAAAAAAAAAAAAATCCGCGGAAAAATGTTTTACACAAAATATCGAATAAAAAATCTGCAATAGTTGTCTTATTCGTCTAAACTTACATCATCGGGGTTATAACCAATGTTGACGACGAAATCGCTAAAATATCTTTAAAATCGCTGAAATACGTGTTTAACTCTTTTCTTAGTTGATTTGTTATGCTGCATTTTACGCTCCTACGCAAAACTGTTGCTGAGATATGGCGCTATGACCTAAAATTTTCAACCTGCATTTAACCAATAATATAAGGGAATTCATAGAGATAATTGACGTGCACTACAACATGTCTTCTATAGATTATGGAGTTCATAAGATTTATTATTCATTTATTGAGACAAAAAAAAAATTCGGCTATAGGACTGATTGCGAGCGGTAATTGCTGGAAGTGCATTTTCAGTTGTGGTATGCGGTTTTAAACGTCACAAATTTTTACAAATGTGTTATTATATGTGTATAATGTCTATAGATCATATACAGGGCTGTACGAAACACTTCGCATACATTGCTGGATATGGCCAGCAATTGCTGAAAATGTGTTTTTACTGCATTATGCGTTTTTTAAATCGAACGTTTAGCTAGTTCATTTCATTGTATGTCAAAATTAAATTTCTTAATAACGTACTGTCAGTGTTGGAAAGTGTCTGACCCATTAGATTTTTTCTTTGATGTCGTTGTTGTTGTTGTATTCATAAGATTGATATGTCGAATGTCTTAGTACTAAAGTAATTCTGGAAAAGAATAAAATGGGAGGTGGTAAATCTGGTCTTGAAACATGTTTCCCCATTAAATGTTTCTGAATTACGTGCAAAAATAATCTGCCTACACACATAAGTTTTCAAATTTTTATTAATAGCAAACTAGAAAGGAAAATACTGATGTACTGTTAATGCGCAAAAGTTCAAAAGAACCATTTTCGAAATAATTTCTCATTAAAAAAGAAGTAATAGCAGATAATAATTCAAAAATATTTATTTCTATTGCTTTTTTTATTACTGCGCCATTAAATCAAAGAAACGTCAGATTGAAAAATCATTTCTTTATCCTGAATTTGAAATGTGTTTATTTATTATAAATATTGTTTTAGTTCATAAAACTATTCTGAAAAAATAAAATTTTGGAATGTTTGGAATACTTATTCTTGAGAAATGGTATAAAATATAAGAAACAGAAAATATAAATAATAACTTTAATAAATGTTTTAAACAAAACAGAAAATTAAATGTATTTTTATTTTTATTTTTGAAACAGCTGTTTAAAAGTACTTGTAAAATATTTTTTCAAATAAATTAAAAAAAAACATGATTATTATTTATTCGTACTGTTTTTTGCTTAAAAATATAACTAAACAGAATATTTATTTTATTAAGTTATTTTTATATCTTATTTTATGGTGTTTTGAAAGGTTTAAGCATAAAAATGTTTGTTTCAGAAATGAAAAATCCAGATACAGAAATTCTTTCAGATTGTTTGAAATAGCGAAAAAAATAAATTAATTAACAGGATCAATGAAAATATAATAAAAATATATTACACATAAATAATATAAATTATAAATTAGCAGTAACATAAACAGTTTGTCCATATTGTTTTTAAAATAAAAGATATTTAATTTTGAATCTTCTTTATATATATATATATATATATATATATATATATGCGAAGTATGGAAAGATGTATGCTAGGCATAACCAGAAGAGACCGAAAGAGAATAACGTGGATAAGAAGTCAGACGAAAGTTTTTGACATCATCGAGAGAATTAAACGGCTAAAATGGAAATGGGCTGGGCACATTGCAAGAAGACAAGACAATAGATGGAGCACAAACACCCTACAGTGGTATCCCAGAGATGTAAAACGACCAAGAAGACGACCTCAAGTAAGATGGAGTGACGAAATCAGAAAAGTGGCCGGCGTTAATTGGATGACTAAAGCACTAGACAGGCAACAATGGAAAAATCTGGGGGAGACCTACATCCAGCAGTGGATTGAAAACGGTTGATGATGATGATGATGATATATATATATATATTTGAAAAATTTTACTTTGAAATTTCTTGTTTTAGAATATAAAAATCACGATTTAAAAGTATTTTGAAATAACGAGTAGATACGGTACAGAGGAAAAAACTATTTAATAATATTGAAATACCATCATGTGGTACATTAGTTAAAATAAGTTATAGTGCAATTTTAGCAACTGAGTATATAATTGTAATATTAATATATACATGGAAATTTGAAGTGTATAAGTCATACATATATTTACATTTTTGCACAACGTAGTTGAAATGTGAACGTTGGACATAAATCTTTAATACAGCATATAAACCTTTACTAAATTCGTATATATATCTAAAAGTTTAGACCTGTTTAGATAACATCAAGCTTATCGTTATGAGAGTATAAAAAACAATGGAATTTTTGTATGATCCACAACAGTATAAAAACAGCACCAGCAGATTAATTAAAATTGCAGAAAACTTTCAATAGCAATAAGCTTACCGAAATTAGTGTAAAAGTGATAATGGAGTTTTTTAAATCTTCAATAAAACATAAATAGCACCAAAATTTCTACTGAAATTGCAAACCACTTGAGTAGCAATAAGTTTACTATCATCAGTTCAAAATTAACAATAGATTTTTTCTATAATCCACAAAAGTACATAAAGTACATCAGAAAATTTAATAATAGTTAAGACCGGTTTCAATAGATATAAGTTTTCTGTCGTCAAAGAATGGCAACAATGGAAATTTTTTTTAGATGTATGATGTAGAAGCGGTTTGGATTTCAGACAGTTTTATCGCCCAATCGCAATGTAGGATAGGAATGAGAACTAGCCATAAATCTATATTTTTTTAATACTTCGATATTTTTCCATAGAAAAACCGCCTTGTATTCATAATATTTCAAATTTTAATTGCTTAATAGGCGCATAGCCAACATAGTAAAACAGTACTCAAGTCAGGACTCGAATCCGGGTCATCAGTATAGCGCACTGACGTTCTACCAACTGAACCACTTGGGAACGATACTCAGCCTGGCACTTTCTCACTATAACATGTTGTCAAGGCTACAAACGCAGCACAAGATGGAATATTTTCGTGAGCCACCAACCCTGGGGCAAACACGAAACCGAAGAAAAACCAGCTTCGATAATTGAATAAATCTAACCAATTATAAATCTAACCAGCTGGCCAATTGAATTAAAAAAAATGAACCAACAAAACAATGAAAACAAAACAAGAAAAATGTTTATTCTAGGCGGGGGGGGGGGGGGGTGTGAATGTCAGATTGTTGGAAAACATTCATCACACACTAAAAAAAAAAAATCTTCTGCTAATTTCATACTTCCTATCTTCTCTCTCTTAAAGACTAAAACATAGAAAATCTTTTTTTTTTTTTTTTTTTTTTTTAAACACATTATTTTTTTGTGTACAAAAGTCTCATATTTTTTTTTATGAAGTACAAATGTCATTTGGCATGGCATTCATAGTTATATCTTAATGTTACTTCATGAATTTTTTTTCATTAAAATTGCATACATTGAAAATATAAAGTTATTATTCATAAGTTGAAAGAATAAACTAAAATAAATATCTCTTCAAGGAACTTTGAGTCTTGCCGAAATAGTTTATTTCTGCCAAATTTGCATTCCAAAATAATTTAATTTCAATGAGATTGTGGAGAATGTTATACAGTCAAATATACTTTACATCTTCAATAACATTTATTTAAACTTATTAACGTTCTTTAAACAATTTTGAGACATTTTTAAAAGGTCATTACTCAAAAGAATACTTATACAAATTTCCACATAAAAAGCTCTTTTTAATAATTTAAACAATATTTCTTTCGAAAAGTATTTTTTAAAAACGTAAACGTTACTTATGAATAAAACACTGATCAATAAAATTGGGAAATAATTATACACGAGAGGGCTCTTCTCGGAAAAAAAAATTACGCTGTGAAAACTGAATAAAAAAAGTTATCGGAAAAATGAAAATGGTTTAGTGATTTTTCTCGTTTGTTTTATAGCTTATGGAAAAGGCAAATATTTGAAAAAGGAAATGAAAAAAATGAGTTAAAAGGATTTTTTTTTTAATATTCCATGGAAGATTAAAAAAATATCCTCTTTTCTTCTGTAGAAATAATAATTTAAATTATCGGATTTTCAAATGTTCTTTGTATGAAAAAGTCACAGAATAAGCATTTGTAGTGTTTGCAAATGACCCTTTTCAAGTAATGCTGTATAAGAAATAAATTATTTATATTTTAATTGCCAGTTTCAAAAGAAATTGATGTTATGTATGTATTTTTAGTTTGTTATTTTTATTTTTAAATTTTTGTTAAGAACATTTCAAAAGCGTGCGCAATGTAAAATGAAAATGCCGTGTAAAAGCAATGTAAAAGCAGTGTAAGCGTGCGCAATGTAAAATGTAAATATATATATACGGGGTGTCTCAGAAAAAATGTTTACATACACTGTCTAACGGGTCATAACTTTCTAATTGTTCTTTCTCTTCAAAGTGTAATTAATTGGAAATGATGAGTGGACCAAGAATTTTCACAAAAGAAAATTTATTTTAAAATACTATTGTAAGTATGAAAATGTAACAGAAGTACAAAAACAATATCGCAGGGAATATCAGGCAGATCCACGTATGCGACTTACAATTCAAATGGCACCCGGTGCATGTAAAATCCATCTTGGGTGTAAAGTCCTCCAAGTTCCCTGTGAATTGCACCTCTAGGTGTGCCTAGTCAGGTAAAGATCTCTTCACCAGATGAAGGTTCTAAATTACGAGACCAACTCGAGTACCGATATCATAACGTATGGGTGAGCGATGCAGCGAGGAATTAGTAAATATCCCAGCATCTCACATCCGTTCGGCATGACTTCGCTGCACTGTGCAGTGCTGAACCGTCTCATCCAAAATCAATTAGCAACCGGCCAACTAAGAAAAAGCAATTAAAGCAACAAGACGCGCTGCAGCCACGTCGGCCTATCGTTTTATCAAACACATCTTCCCCATACGGAGAGCAGGCAAATCCTCGCCCCGTTGCCAGGCATCAACCCGTTAAGCTGGGCAAAAGAATGGCAGGTAGCGACCTAGTCAGTGGTCTAAAAAAAAGTTTGAAACGAATTGATGTTCATAGAAAACGTTCCGGAAATGCAATTGATCAAGCATGCGCCACCAAACCAAATGTTTGATAAAGCTTGTTAATCAATAGTCCACCGTTATAAGCAGTGTATTGACCAGAACGATAATAATTTTGAACATCTGCGGTAGGAGGAAAAATTATACATTTTGCAATTTATATATTAATTATATGTGGATAAAAACTGGAGTTATAATCATTCAAAGTGTGTATACATTCTTCTGACGCACCCTGCATATATATATATATAGGATGGAACTTTACTAGTGCAGACAAAGGATACAGAAGAGATACAGAGGGTGAAACTTTTATAGCCCTTCAAAGTAGTCACCAGCATTGTCTAGCATCCATTTCCCGCGTTCTGCAAACTCCAGGATGCTGATAGCGGCGCCTTTTCTGGTGATCGTGCAGAATCTCTGGAACGTCACGGAGTGGTTACTTCATCTTGGGGATGAAATCAAAGTCACAGGGACTTAAATCCGGGGAACATGGGAGATGGTAACATACTTCCAAGCACCAATTAGCACACATATCAGCCACAATTTGCGTTTTATGTCAACGAGCATTGTTATGCAAGATGATCAGCGAATTCTCCAGAATCTGTGGCTGTTTCTGCCTCCACCGTTTCTGCTGGTCGTAAGTTGTGTATCAAGAACGAAAAGTATTACTGCTCATTGACGGTTAGGCATTTAAGATTTCAAAGTTGCCCCCCCCCCCTTTACTCCCAGGTGGCAGAATTGAGAGGCAACTTTGATATCCCTAAATAGATTTTTTTTTAAACATATTTTCCGTTTTTCAATCCGATGTAGATTTCTGGAGTTATTCAACCGCTTCCTGTCTTTTGAATGGAAACGATTCTCACTGCATTTTACTCGATTACAGCTTCATCTACGATTTTTTGAAGAAAATGTTACACACAAAAGTTACGTATTTTTTTCCCGTAGAATCTGAATCTACTATAAAAAAGAGTGTTGTCATTTAAGATTTCAAAGTTGCCTCCCTTTCCCCCCAGGGTCAGAATTGAAGGGAGCAACTTTGATATCTGTTAGGTTTCTGACTTTAAAAAACTTATATTGTATATTTCTAATTAATTTAGGTAATTATATTTATTACTTATTATATATTACTGTATCTTGATACATATTTTTTGTTGTAAAACTTCGGTATGTGATTGACATTGGAATGTCCCTAATCCGATTATATATTTGGGAAATGTTCACGAGATCCTTGTGAAAGTACTAATCTTTCGTTGGAAAGAACATACAATGGGCACCGGATTCCTATCGAGCTGGAGTTCAGAGAAGAATGCAGGGGGGAATGGTCGAGAAGAAACGAGAAGAATGCAGGGGTGGAATGGTCGAGAAGAAACGTTTATAAGGTATGACAGCTCCGTGAATGAAGAAAGACAGCCCCGTTGATTTGGAGTGTGGCCTGGAGAACGAGAGACGTGTCACTCGTAGATGTGCAGCTAAGAGTGCAGGACGCCACCGTTGCTGGTGTGCCGTGAAGAGCGTAGAGGATAGACGTGCAGAGTTAAGAGCGCAGAGGAGTGTATTGAATTGCACAGAGAATGTGCATTGGACAGTTTGGTCCAGAGTGAATTTATTACTACTTAGATGGAATTGTATGTACGAGTAGGGCATATGAAATACAGTAAAACGTAAGATCAGAGAGATTGCCATTCGACAGTCACATACGGCAAGTGACAATAAGCTGTATTGACTATTAATAACTATCAGTGTAACATTTTTCTTGAATATTAATTTAATCAATAAATTATTAATATGAGAACTATTTATATGAGAGGCTATTTATATGAGAACTTCTTTTCCAACTTCCGGTATCAGTTTAATACCGGTGGTGGCAGCAAATACCATAAAACTAAGGTATCAATTCTAGGAGAATTATTGCGATGACCGAGCACGGCGAAGAAACCATAACAATATCCTTAAATAGATTTTTTTTTAAATATTGAACAGACATTTTCCGTTTTTCAATCCGATGTATATTTCTCGAGTTATTCGACCATTTCCAGACTTTTTGGATACCCTGTATATGTGTGTGTATTTTCTAAACATTTCAGCGCTGTCAGTTATTTTAGTTGTGACATAAAATTTAGAAGATTTTCCTAGATTGACAATATTTGCAATTTGTAACAAATATTATGAAACATCATTTTTAGTAAATTAACAGATAACAAATAAGCATGTAATATCTTTATGACACATTTGTGTACGTTTATGTATTATGTTTTTACACTAACCTGACGATTACCAGATCGAGATGAGCAAATTTGTACTGTTGGTTTGTTTGTAATTTTTAAAAAATGCTAAAAAAGATGATTTTCCGAAATGACATAAAAACTTAATTACTTATATAATCTTTGATAGCATTAATCATTACTCAGTGTTATAAAACTGCATTATACCTATAGACTTATATTAATTTAAATAATACTTCTATTGCAATGAAAGCTACAGCTCAGTTCACGGTGCTGAGAAGAACAATCAACGAATTTTCCTTCGTAATTGACTTCTCTTCTTTTGCAAAATTGGCTTTGATATTTACAATTGACTAGTAAATAGTCTGTAGATTTTATATAACTAGTCTGTACTGGTAGCAACCTCAGTGTGATAGACTGTTATAATAACTGAATTAAACGTTCTTTATAAATAAAATATTGGTAAGCAAATTAAAAAAAAAAAAATATTTATATGGACAAGATATCTGTTACCGCGGAAAATCTTTGATTTTAAGGCTCAACAAGAACACTGCCGGAAAATTATAAATAATTTATTTATTATAACAATCTTGTTCGCATTTTGTTTTTTTTAAGTTTATAATTAGCAGAAGATTTCTTAAAATAAGCCTAATTTTATCAAATTTTATCAGATTCCATGAATATTTGACGGCAGAAAACATATAAAAAAGGTGAAAATCGAAAATTTCTTGTTAATCATTTTTTACACAGTTATTTCTAGATGTATTACAGTAATTATCGAAGATTTTAGGTTTGATTGTTCATGTTTAATTTCAAAAATAATTTTTTTAAATACTATTAAAATGTACGTTTATCACACAAATAATATGAAAGCCGTGAAATCATGAAAAGTGAAAAAAATGCTTGTAAAAAAAAGGTTTGATCTAAACTAAATGTTACTAATTAATAAAACGATTAACACACTGATTATTGTAATTCCCCTTCCCTTCTATAATGCATTCGGAAAATTTTACATAAAAGCTATCAGTTAGTGGGTAAGTGAGTGTCTTGTTTATTAAAAGGATTATGGAAAGGCCAAATATTTGGAGAATGAAATAAAAAATAAAAAATAAGCTTAAATTTTTTACTTTACCTTAAATGCAATAAAAGAAATATATCTTTCTTGCAAAACTTTAGCTGAATTTCTATGTTTTGTGTATGAAAAATATATATATATACAATATGCATTTATTATGTTTGCAAACGACCTTTTCAAATAACTTTGGACCGAAAAAAAAAGTGATAAATTATTTAGATCTTAAATGAAGGTTTAAAAATAATTAACTCATAACAGATATAAAGAAATCTGTAGTAACATTAATCTAAAAAATCAACATTTAACGTAACTAAACAAATTATAAATTAAATAAAAATAAAATAAAAAATAAACACAAAATTAAAATAAATAAAACTCTTGGTGCCGAAATGTATTTTGTCATTTATTTTCTAATGGATGAAAGCTGCCATTTAAAGGAGATATCTTTCATCAGTTATGGGATTCGATAAAATTACTCAAGTAATAAAATTTCTTTCCGCAAGTTAGTAGTTAGAACATTAATAATGATTAGTTTTATAGGTTTTTCGCCAGCCCTCTCTTTAATCTGGATGAATTTAATGTTAGTAGCAACATTAATTTGGGCTGTTGCTAATAATGTTTAACTGCTCGAAAATTTCTTTTTTCTTATGACGTTCGTATGAGTATGGGTATAAATGTTACATGTAAAGGCATAATTAAGTGAGCTTTACCCACTGATAAATCCACAATGATAAATATCTACAGTAAAGCAAAAAATTATTAAAAGAAATTTCACAATCGGTTTCTTTTATCTAATCATGTTGTACAATATAAATTAACTATCACTAGCTGACCCCTTCTCAGCGTTGCCCAGCGTTGATACTAATAATTAAAAAAAAATCGTTTTTAATTATTTTTATTTTTAACCCGATTTTATGTGAAATTATATTTTTTAATGAAAAATTCGCAAAAAAAATATTGATGTTTAGTCATAAAAGCGCTCATTTTCTTGTTCTTTTTGTCCAAACTCTTTGAAATCTTCATTGGTTATAAATAAAACGATTTTACAGTCCGTGTAAAATATTCGTGAAAAAATATTGTTATCTAGTTTTTAAAAAAAATGTTTTCTCCTCGATTTTTTGTTTGTTTGTTTTCCTGTCGGCTCCTTTAACGTAGCAATAAAAAAATAGTTCTCATCTTCCGAAATCTTTGAAATTGCAATCGGTTATAATATAACTTTATCCAAGCTCTCTTTAAAATTTTACGAAAAAAATATGCATATTTAGTAGTGAAAACATGAGTTCTTAAAAAAAAAAAAAAAAAGCTTTCAATGGCCATATTACGCCATCCGTTTTCAATCAACCCTTTTCATTCACCCGAGGCTAAACAGATCTAGGCTAAATAGGTGAGGGTTAAACACGGTTCCCGTTTCCGAAGGTAGAAGCCTTCAAAAAAAGGTTGAAGCGTGCGCAAAGAGACGATTTTCATGTGGAACAGTGAGTGTGAATTTGACAGAATGCGCTTTTCGCTTTAAATATATAGATTACTTAGATAAATAAAATAGAATAAAATGATAACAGAATGATTAAAGTTCCCTTTTTGTACTTTTTTGTCTTTTACTATAGTTTGATTTTTAACCCATCTACTTTCTTTTCAGCTTTATATCATGTACTGTTTACCGCGACTCATTCTTTTACTTTTTATTCTTACCCAGTTTTCCTTTTCAATGGTTTATTTCTCCTCCCTCTCTTGCAATTCCAATTTATAACGGTTTTCTTCGCCATAGTTTGTCTACCTTGAAACAATGTGCGGAGTTGCACTTGTTGATGGATAATTTTTATATAGTGCGTAAGAAATTAGCAATGTTTCTTTGTACAATTTAATGATGTTCTATAACAGATTGTTTTCTTTAATTATCTGATGCCAGTTTCTTGTTGTTTTCTTACTACTTAATTAGCTGACTTCATGAAGGTCCAAGTTTGTTTATATGTAGTCGCAAAACTTGTTCAATATTGCAAAATCAATCAGAATTGCAAAATCAATTCATGTTTTCTGCGTACGTCATTACAATCTTTATAGATTGTTGTATCTAAACGTTTTTATCTTGATGTATGTCTTGCAAAATTCGATAAAGAAACAAAATGATCTACAGGGTGATTTTTTTTTAAAGTTGTGAAAGTAAAACCTTATAACAAAAGAACCACTGATCCAAATGACCTGAAATTTCACCAGGGTACTCCCAAAGCAATGGGAATTTTTTTGGTGTGGTTAAAAAAAACTTAAAATTGCACTGACAAATGGCGCTATATATGCAATAAAGTCGGGAGACGAGTTTGCACACAACACACACACAGTGGATACTCTTCGCTGTGTGGTGGTACATGAAGTTTCACATTTCCAACTTGTGGCTGAAAATGGTGGACAGCACATTGAAAATATCTTGCCTTAGTTGCGCAGTTCCGTACGAATGCTTTACTCCATATTTTTATTTCGTTCTGTTTCTACGAAAGTGTTCGCAGTTCCTTTTCCCAATTACTGCATTCTATATGCTTTTGATATGCGTAATAAAGTTTTCTTTATCTCAACGTACCGTTCATTGTTTTCCTCCCACTGACGATATTCTTTGTTTCTGTTAACTTACAGCGCTATCTGTCAGTGCGATTTTAAGTTTTTTTTAAACCACGCCTAAAAATTCCAATTCCTCTGGGAGCATACTGGTGAAATTTTAGGTCATTTGGATCAGTGGTTCTTTTGTTATAGGGATTTACTTTCACAACTTAAAAAAAAAAATCACCCTGTATATTAAAACGATCGTCTATCATAATATACAGGGTGAATCTAAACTCTTGGGCAAAACATTAAGGGGTGATAGCAAACTCATACTGCAACTCAAAATTGCAACTCATACTGTTTCTGCCTGGTCTACGACACCAAGATCGGGAATAACTGAACTGTGTTCAGGAGTGGTGGTGGGGAGGGAGGTGTTTAAAATTTCAACTCCTGAATGCAGTTCAGTTTACGCTACTTAATCACTCCCAAAGATTCAGATTTTGAGCTCAAAATTTAAGTTTAAGTCTAAGCTTTTGAAAGCATTTAATGACATACAAAAAATAACGTCAAAAAATAGTTTTTCGTTACTCCAAAGTCTAAAGCGCCCTCTATCGGCATTTTTTGAACTTTATCTTTAAAATTTATTTTTAAGAAAATACTGACATAAAGAATAGTTTTAGTGAAAACCGTAAACGAATCGACCAATTTTTCTATTTTTTATAATCATTTTAAATTTTGGACCCTAAACTTTAATGGCGCCTATCTCCTTCGGAATAGGGTTGGGACCCTTAGTTTCCTATTTAATATTGTTCGTCTTGATGTGTACTATCACCCTTTAAATTTTTGCCCAAGAGTTTAGATTCACCCTGTAATTTATTATAGTAATAGAGTAAAGAATCTGAAATGTTGATCAAGTGATCTGTGTGACTTATCGTGTTACTCTATAGCCAGAAGTTAATACTGAATACACGGCGAAAACCTGGAAGTACGCGAAATGCATTCTATTACGGTTTAATAAGTTTATATTCTGTTAATGCTAGAATATTTACATACACATACGTTTATACACATAAAAACATACCAACATTTCATTATGATATTCAGATTTGAAAAGTGTTTCATATCTTGAAGAATTTCACTTGAAGAAATTAACGACTTACTACACTCCGGTTTTCTTAAGTATCGATTACTTAACTCACCCGCCAACCTTTCCTTTTTACATGCTGTTACGTCTTCATTAGTTGTGTTTTGTGCAGCTTCGCATTGGTCCAGTCGGGTGAGTCGCATAGTTATGTATGTTCATATCGCTAGCCTACGAGAAAAGTGACAAAACTCGAAAATATCATAATTCACAGGAGAATCAAAAGAAAATTTGCATGTTTTTACAGTAGCATAAAATTATAACACTTAGTTCTGCATGCAGCTATAAAAGCATTCAAAAGAGCAAAACCTTAATAATGAAGACGTAGAAGTGATTTGGGGTTTTGAAATAATTTTATCCCACACAAAAATTGCTTCCCTTTTGTGGTGGCAAATGGACACATAGCATAATCTAGTAGTTTTCTTGATAACTATTCACGCATTACACTTTTCCAGTTGCCAGATGCACAAATGTCAGACCTATAAGTGCGATAATAATCAAAATTATTACTTACCCATCATACGTAGTATAGGGTAAGTCTTATAATCTTTTGAAAGTCGAATTTTTTTTGACGGATTTACACGTTCCAGACACTGGAGATTCCGAAAAACATATTTTTAGAAAAAAAAATTTTGCCGTCCGTCTGTGTGTGTGTGTCTGTGTGTCTGTAAACGCTCTATCTCCAGAAAAAATTGAGAAAGAGACTTGCAATTTGGTATGTACTTAATATGTAATAATGGGGAGAAGCTTATTTCATTTCAATAACCTCGATTAACCGGAACTATTTTTTTCGGACTCTCGAAATATTCGTTCTGATAAAAGGTATATAAAAATTTTTGAAATTGGTTATTTTAAGAAATGAATATAAAATACAATAAAAAAACATACATTTTGCATACAGCATGAAGTCGATCGGATAATGAGTTGCCGAGATATTTGGAATCCTATTTCCCACACTCTTCGATTTTTCATGACCCTGTATTTCATCCAAATTTCACTTCAAAGATATATTTTAATTGGAAATTCGACGCTTAATCAGATGCAATAAACCGCCAGTTAATAGGATTATTATTTTTGGAGTTATAAGGATGTTTCTTTCAAGCAATTTAGTAATCGAGCCTTTAAAGTTTGTGACGTCATCAAGCCACGGTTTTATTTGAATTGCAATGCATTTTATAAGTAGTTTACACATTTTTATTTTAATATTTTACATTATGCATATCCATGATGGGTAAGTATTACGGTGGCCCCCAACGGCTAGTTTTTTTTGTAGTTGTATCACTTTTCTTCTGGATGACCGATATATATCTTTAGCTCTTTTCTACTTGACCTTTGACCCTGACCATACACTTCTTTGCTCCCTCTTGCCAGTTTTAATATATTTATTCACATGTTTTTACGTTCTCCTATCTATAATAGACGTTTTAGGGGTCAGGGATGCTGTAAGATGATACAGCATGATACGATGATACGATGATACAGCATGATACGATGATACGATGATACATCGTATGATACGATGATACAGCGGTGATATACAGAGATGGTCATGTTTATACAAAATATCTGTGTGTCTTTTTGTCCGTGTGTCTGTCCTCATTGTATCATCGAAAAGTGTATGAAGTTATGCATAGAATTAAACCAAATTTCTTTTATAGGTTTGTGACTATGACCATTAGATCTTACATAAATTTAGAGATATTCTACCAGAAGGGGGCGCTTTAATAGTGATTTTTCTGCCATTTTAATTATAGTATCATCGAAAAGTGTATAAAGTTATGCATATAATTGAACCAAATTTTATATAATATATACAATTATTATAATACAGACATACATACAATAAATACAATAATCCAACATGGAGTGAAAAGTTAGCCAGAGCCAGGAATCGAACCTGAGTCCACAGCGTTCCGGGCTGTCACTCTACCACTGAGCCACTCCGGCCAATTCCTAAGTCTGCAATTTCTCCCTTATAAACCATGTTGGAGAGAAAGTCACCAGCCATCTAACAGATAGTCTTGATGATAGGACAACGGTAATAGATTTTTACTAATCCACCGATCTACGAATATATATTAAAACACACATAAACAACGCCTGCATTCAGCATTTAAAGATATACAATTATTATAATACAGACATACATACAACAAATACAATAATCCAACATAGAGTGAAAAATTAGCCAGAGCCAGGAATCGAACGCTGTGGACCCAGGTTCGATTTATGGCTCTGGCTAATTTTTCACTCCATGTTGGATTATTGTATTTATTGTATGTATGTCTGTATTATAATAATTGTATATCTTTAAATGCTGAATGCAGGAGTTGTTTATGTGTGTTTTAATTTATATAATATGTTTTTGAATATTGCCTGAAGGTCCCAATTCAATTTGGAGCTTTTCCGATGAAAGGGGGACACTGTGTGATAACGATTTTGTGCGATTTTCTTCATTTTTCGTATTTCTGTTGTAAATCAGCTGCTCGTGCAGTGAAGGTAACCCGACGGTCCGCAAGCAGCTGACGTACAACAGAATAACAAAAAATGTTGATTTTATTGTTGCTGTGATGACGAATTTTGAACTACTAACATGTATCACATAGAAGAAAGTTTTGGGATTGGCACATCCGACTAGTTATTTTTCTTTTAATGTCACTAATAAGGAGGTTGTGGAACCTCGAAACTTATGCTGAAATATTTTTGTATGCTATTTTTGTTTTTTATATCGTTAAATTGTCTCATTTTATTACATAGTGAGACAAATAATGTTATGCTGAAATATTTTTTTAATTTTATTTTTTAAAGAATATTGAATTATCATATTGCATTACCCAGTGCGCGATATTGTCGCAAAAGTTCGCGACAACGAAGCAATGGCTTGCAAAGTCGTACTTGTCTTTATTCTTCTACGAAATTACGATCGTTATAAGGTAGTATTTCTTACGAAAAAGGAAATTTTGTTCAATTCAGTGCATAACTTTATACACATTTCGATGGTACTATAATTAAAATGGCAGAATGGAAAATTTTTGCAGATCTACACCGATCATGACTCCCAGAACAAAAAAACCACCCCCAGTTCAAAACTTTATCTATCTATCTATCTATATATATATATATCTATATATATATCACTTTTTCATGGACACGATAACGCAAAAAAATCTGCACAAATCTCTTCCAAACTGTTACATAAAATCAAGGGAGATAAAATATCGGTCAAGTTCATTGATGGGAAAAATCGAACAAAGGGGGGGAGGGGGGCGTTTTGTAAAACAGAAAAATCCCCATAACTTCTTAATTATGATAGGTATCGAATTCATTTAAGTTATTATTACTTCTAGGAAAAGGACTGAAAATATATGTGTGACAGATTTTTGATATAATTAAAATGGGCTCAAGGGGGAGGGGGGATAGGGGTTTCAGAAGAAAAAAATTCATAATTGCCAATTCACAAGATATCAAATCCAATTAAATTTATTATAAATCCTCTTAATATTATCTACAACTTTTATACTGACAAGTTTTTTATAAGACCAACCCTTATAGTAAAAATATATATATATATATATATATATATATATATCTGCCGGGTCTGCCTATTTGACACAGGTAGATTTCAAAGTGAACGGTTCCAACTGCCGCATCAGGGCAAAAAAGTCATTTCCTCTGCAATTCCCAATAAACAGGCGCCCTACACTGTCTTCGTCTTCGAAATCTACCTGTGACTGTATGCCGAGCCGTCAGGGATTTTTTTTATATTCATTTTCGTTTCATTAAATTTTGTGACGTTTTTCAATTACTTATAACCTTGTACTTCATTTACTTCAATCATATTATATTTCGTATTAAAACTTGCAATTATTTCTACAAAAATAATAATTTGATAAAAAATGATTTTCACAAATGTGAGAAAATATTAAAAATATGAACTTTTCGTTTAAAGAAATTGTTTAAATACGAAACTAATTACTGAACTTTCATCTGGGTTTTTTTTATGTAGGGCAAATATAAGACATCTACACTGTAAAAAATGACCAATGTTTCTTATTTTATGAAAATATGCTATAACCACGAACGAAAGTATAATATAATCTTCTGAGTTATCCGAAATTTCAAATAGTATGTTACATTGTCTTTTGAATCCCCAGAAATTAATCCATTTTCAAAATTTAAAGAATAATTTATAAAAACAAATTATTTTTAGCTGCCCGAATTTTTCAGAAACATTTCCGAAGGGATTTTATAGTGTATTAATTATTGTCCTCACCCTGGAATACCTGTTTTTCGAATGCTATTAATTCTGAAGTAAACATTTTCATGCTAAAAAAAAATGTTTAACAGACAAACATGCAAAATTAACAGCGTTAACAATAACATTAAAATTAAGATTATTTCTTTACTCTTTCATGTATAAATTAACTTATGCGGTTGAAAACGTGTACTTGAGAATGGATAACATTCGAAAAACAGGTATTCCAGCCTGAGGACACTCATTAATACACTATAAAAACCCTTCGGAAACGTTTCTGAAAAATTCGGGCAGCTAAAAATAATTTGTTTTTATAAATTATTCTTTAAATTTTGAAAATGTATTCTTTTCTGGGGATTCAAAAGACAATGTAACATGCTATTTGAAATTTCGGATAACTCAGAAGATTATATTATATTTTCGTTCGTGGTTATAGCATATTTTCATAAAATAAGAAACATTGGTCATTTTTTACAGTGTAGTGATTATTACTTTTATTTTTTTTTACTTAACATAAGTAATAAATTATTTGTTATGCTAAAGTTTGACGTTAATGCATTAACGCAAGGCACGCGATCTAGTCAGCTGTCAAAGTTGATGACGGATTACGCTAATTGTAGGCAAATACATCAACGACGTAAGCTTCATTAGAAGCACAGCACGTTCCGGCGGATTAATGCAAAAGATGTATTTCAAGCATTATTATAGTTACAGATATAGTTTCTTTTCATCACGTTACATTTACTTTTTATCGCAAAAATAATAGGGCACTTTTTATATAAAGTGCGATATTTTCATTATTGTATTCGAGTATTTATTTAAGTGAGATTTAATTATTTGTTGTTTCTACTGAAAAATTAAAAATATATCCTATATATAGGGCGAGTGAAATCTCCCTTGTTACAAATGGCAATAACTCTGTTGGAAAGAAAGATAAAAGCGAAAACAATGTAAAACAATACAAGAGAAAATTTAGTATTTTTTGCATATTTTGTAACAGTTATATGTGGAAAATGTATGTATGCAAATTTTCATTTCGGGCGAATATAATTACGATTTACACTTTTAATGAAATACAATGAAATAAAATCTTTGAAACAAATCTATGATACAATGAAATTGCATGAAGACAATAATCAGCTCAATCACAATCCCATATAGCTTTTATATTTACATTTTCTCAGAACTTTTTATTAAATTCTAATTTCTTAACGGTTTTATAGAGAGGACGACGTCCTCCCATGCGCTATCTGCGTATGCCCATGTATGTGACACTCCTTCGGCGTATAGAGTCACATACAATTAATTTTTTATTTACTATTTCAAAAGCAAAGTTGTGCAGTCTTTTTTCTTTGCCATTGCATGCAGCAATAATTTGAATAAGTTAAGATATATTTTATGCCACAATTTTATACAGTTGCTTGGTATCTTCTACTAACGATATTTTTCGCAATCTCTGGGGTAAAACAGACAGCCAGTTCATGTTGTCTGTGTGGCCAATTGACATGTATACAAGCATATCTTTGAGTCCAGTTTGCATACTCTTAACCCGTCAGCACACCCGCCCCTTTCCATTACGTTACTACACGCGCGGGATAAATTTTACCCCAGTCGGTTTTCTTGTGTCAATTTCCCCCCGCGGCTAGATTATAAACATAAATTTATGTTTTGAAATAAACTGTAAATCAATAAAGTACATAATTTAAATAAAAATAAAAAGTTATTTTATATTTAAAGCCAAAAAAAAAAAAAATCTCGCACTAAGATTTTTTTTGCATATCATTACATACAAAGCTTTTACAATCCAAATTCAGCCATGAAAATACAAAAAAGTATAAAACTGATATATAGAAACTGCATGTGCAAGAGTTGTGAACGTTTTAAAAAAAAAGTATATTATTATTTGCACACTATATTTTTCACATAAACATTTGCATTAACATTTTCTTATCATTATGGGTTACGTTATAACACGCGTGGGGTAAATTTCCGCCCACGTGACATTTTTATAACAAAAGAATGGAAAATACACAACCGGAGATAAATTCTTTTAGGCAGCTTGAAAGTTACTATAAAGCGCAGAATGATCACGAACGATTTTCGACATTTTTAAGTAATAGTTGTAAGCTGGGGTAGATTTTATCCCAGCGCGTATGCTGACGGGTTAAAATTGTTTATTTTGGAGTTACTGCCACTTGCAATAAAGGAAATAAATTTAAATCACACTGCATACATATGATTATAATCTAAAATGCATGTAATGATTTTTGTAATGCTCAAAATCAGACATTCACAAAATGAGACAATAAAGAAATTTAAGTAAGTTGTTATGGTCGCTTATAGCATGTGCCATATTCAATATGTAGTGTGCAACATTCATTGTTCATTTCCAGAGTTCCACAAAAATTCAAAACATTACCATGTCTGATAGATAATTATCACAACAATTTTTGAAACATTCTTGTAAAGCTTTGTATACGAGTTTTTTGAAAGCGGACGGCAACAATATTTAAGTACACATACAACACATTTCCTTTTGAAGTAGTCGGTACAGCATATATATAGCAGTTTTACAGATCCACGCAAAGGATTTTGGATACGTTACCGCCAATCAACAGTTACTGTTTTATTACACTTTGATGACATATTTCAATGTCAACGAAATTAATACCGTGTTTACTCATATATAATGTGCACTTTCTTTAAAAATAATGAGACTGAAACTGTGGGTGGTATATTTAAGTGAGCTAGCTCACGTGAAACCAAACAAACTTTCACAATATCACTGAATACAGCAAGTAGAAATCATAATAAATTCATAACGTTCTACTAATATTGTTATTTCAAACACTACGGAATTAATATCGTATTTACTCGTGTATAATGTGGACTTTTTTTCAAAAAAATTTAAAACACCGAATTTTAAAACACATTTCAAAAAATTTTTTAAAACACCGGGGTGCGCACTATATGAGCGATAATTCAGGCAACATTACACAAGCCATTCCATGGTTTTCATAGTCAACTATTCATGCTTTCACTAAGTCACTGAATATAGCATGTAGCTATCGTAATAAAATCACAAGGTCCTACGGAAATAGAAATAGTAAGTAAAATAGGTGAAATAACCTTTACATGCCGTAATTTGTGTATTATGAGCAAATATTGAGTTTTCATTTACAATATCTATAAGTATTTTAAAATAGTTTCCAATAAGAGGATTAGAAAAATTAATTTTATCGTATGTTAATAAAGGGGCGCAATATATACGAGTGAACACGGAAATTTAGATTCTAGATTTCCGTTTTTTTATTTTATTTATTTATTCATTTTTTCTTTCGTATTCCTTGATGATTTAAATTTTTATTCCCGAATTTTCTGACATTAAAATAGCATGGTGGGCATTATACACGACACACACACACATACACACCTTTATACACAAGTGCGAACTTCTGGAGGAGCACCCTCTCAGTATAGACGAGCAAATACGGTATTTGTTTTTGAGGCAAATACGGTATTTGTTTTTGAGAAATACCATACTAGAATTATGAGAAAATTTTATTAATAGACGGTGAATGGAGTAAGTATGATCCAATAGTGATGATTTTTCGATTTCATGCAAAATTTCGTTCTCTACTTAAAAAGGTTAGTCTGTAGTATTCTTATAGATTATAATGATAATATTTTATAAAACTGTCACGTAGCTTATAAAATTGCTAAAATGTAAGCTTTGCGGCACTTTCTATTGCTACATATCCATCATAAAATCATATTTTTGCATATATATTGAATAATTAAATTGAATGTTTAAATCTAGTTTTAAAAATACTATGAATTCAGCAATGCATTAAACAACACGAAAAACAATTCTAATAATTTATTTTGTCGTTTCTTTTTTAAACAACTGATGAGATTCTCATCGGAAAAATTCCCGTTTGAGATTTCACATTATAAAACATCAACTCATTATTAAAATTTCAAAACCGCCACATACACCTTGTGGCACGCAATCTAGAAGGCTGCCATTCTTCTTAAAATACCTTCACAGATGCATAGAAGTTTACTTGATATACTTTAACAAAGAATAAGTAATTTAAAGATGTTTTATTCTGAGAAACGAGCTATTTGTACAAACTGATCTTAATGCATAAACATTTTCTTTTTATGTATTTTGTTTATGTTGTTTTTATTTGAGATTGTTTTATTTGGATATGATTATTTTTTCTTATTATATTTTTAGCTATTTATTGTATAACAATTTTTCCCATTTCTATTCAACTTCATTAAGAGGTTGAATTTATTTTTATTGCACAGATAAAAATAATAATATACTTTATAACCTGAAATAGTGTTTTCATATTTATCCTTTTACCTTATTTTCCAGAACTATTTGTTACTTACGTATTTATTATTTGCATATTTATATATTGATATCTATATAATGAGATTAATATTGTATTTCTATTTTTTTTGCACTAATTTGATTGCATCATAAATTTTACGAATTATCACAAATATTTCTATAAACATTTCAATTTTGTTTGTTAATATTGTATTTCTATTTTTTTTTGCACTAATTTTATTACATCATAAATTTTACCAATTATCACAAATATTTCTATAAACATTTCAATTTTGTTTGTTAATATAGCATTTAGATACAGCATATTCTCTATTTATAAATTTAACTTTTAATCCTGGCATGCATTTTTCTTTTATGTATTTTTTTAAAAAATATTTTTCATTTTACTGAAGAAACTTTAACATGTATATTTTTTACGTTACTACCTTAGACATAAATAACAATATATATTGATATTATATTATTAGTACATATTACTTAATTGATATTTATATTCAAATCTGTTAATTTCAGTTTTATTTCAATAATATATATTTTTTTTCAATTTAATTTGGCATTTTATTTCGAAGATTAAATGAACTTCTTTGAAAAGACAGAGATAATATACATAGGGTATCCAGAAAATAAGATTCGTTTGCAACTTATACTGCAGCTGTTCTGTAATTTCAAAATTGTGCATGCGGTTCGAGTAGTTTTGGGTTCATCGACAAATCAGAAACGCCAGTGTTACAGGAGAAATAATACAAGCGCCTGGTAATGGGTTGCGGTAATGTTAATGAAAATCTGAACACCCCTCCTCTTGCAAAAAATGCTCATTGATATGGTTTTTGAATACAAGAAATGTACCAGCAGCTGAAATTCATCATCAAATTTGGGAAGAGTGTAGATTGAAAAATTATGAGTGACTCAGTTGTGCGAGTTTTGGTGAAGCAGTACATCGGAAGATGGAACAATCTCACTGATGAGGAGCGCAGTGGCCGAAAATCTCTCCACCTATGGTGAAAAACGATCCCTGGTATGGAAGAAAAGAACCATTTTGCATGTGAGAGCTTTTCTTGTTGGCATAATATTTGATAGAGGCACCATTTTCAGACAATCTGTTACCACTTGTATATCATCAAAGACGGCGATATTTTACGACACGGAGATATTAAATACATTATTTCGCTAACATGAATATCTTAAAAGGTGCGATAATTATGTTGAAAAATAGTCCAAAGTGTGTATTCAGGATCATTAAAGTACTTTGTTAGGTCACATTTCATATTTTATTAAATGACCAGTGAAGCTTACTTTTCTGGTGACCTCGTGTATTACCTGACTATACATATCTTTAACAAATGTGTTTTTGCTTACACAAACCTAAAATTGAGAAACTGTAATGTAGACAATGATGCGAAGAAAAGATGGCGCGTCGACGCTACAGTAACTTGTTAGCATGTACTAGTTTTTCACTAGTTTCAGTGGAATGCTTAGTAGTAATGCGAAACACAATACTACTAATATCAGAGATTCTTGGGAATACAAACTTTTCAACACTTGGGTGTCAACATGATTCCTGCCAAAACAAGCATCACAACATTTCGAATATCAACAAGATACCTGGTAATACAAACGTCACAACACGCTGGATGTTTAAGATATTACGGACAACACAACCGTAACAGCACTTCGAATGTCAATGATATTCCAAGCAATACAGACGTCAAAACACTCCAATTGTCAATGTGATTCTTGACAATACAACGATTTCAGCACTCCAAATGTCAATGACAGCCCTAGCAATGCAAATGAATCAGCTCTCTTAATTTTAAAGTGAATTTTATAGAAATCTTTCTGCCGAGCAATAGGGCAAATTTTTAATGTTGTTTTCTCTGCAATTTTTTAAAAATGCTAAAAAAGGATGAATTTTCAAACTTGATATAAAAAACTTAATTACGTATATTAGTATAAGTCTTGAGAATATTAATTATTATTCTATGTTTTAAAACTGCATTACATATGCAGAGTTATATTAATTTAAACAATGCTTCTATTGCAGTGAAACCTACAGCATACTGAACGGACATAGCAGTTTACGACGGCTTTGATGAATAAAAATTCCATTTAATTAAATTTATATTTTCTGAAAATCTATGACACTTAAGGATTTTGAATCCAGGACTCATGACTTGAGAACATTATTTCTGCACTAACGAAGCCGTATTATTTTTTCATATATCGCTTTTCATTTTATCATTTTCTTTTGTGATTAAAAATTTTCCATGCAATATTTTAATTACACTTTTCTATTGAACTCAACTTGGTTTTTTTCATTAGATGGAATTTTGTAATCGATTTGTAACACACTTTCTGATACATCAGAATTGTAATTATTATATACACAAGTGTGTTCCTGATGAGAATATATCGTTAAAATAATTTTATAATTTAATTACAAATTTAAAAATCTATTTTAAAGCATTTTTCCATTATTCGACGCAGGTGATAAATCGCCAAAAATGCTTTATGGTTACACCTGTATACGAGTTACAATTGACATAATTATGCGCCAAACCACGTTCACTGATGTATGTCAACTGGCTGTGAAAGTGAAAAAATGAAATATTTAAATACTAAAAATTGGAAAATAAAATATAAATAAAAAATAAAGAGTGAATTGTTTTAAAAATATGCTTTTTATTCTAATATAATTTTCTTCCGATATACTACCTGCTTATGAGTTCTTTTAAAATGGAATGTATTACCTTAACATCTCGAAAGAAAAAAAAATACATTGATTCCTCTGCTAACGAAAATAATTTGTCTCGGTATCACTTTTCCTTTGCGAAAATCTTAGTTAACTAAATCGTCAATTTCGTTTCAAATTAAATGCAGCGCAGCTGCTTTATGTCAGCGAATGCATCCAAAAAAATATTCATTGCATTTGCTTTTATTGAAATGCTACAGTGTAAATAATAATAATAATATAAAGAATATCTCAGGAAAGCCTGCTGTCATCAAGTGGCATTATAGTGGCATCATGTGCCAGTATACTTTGCTGTAAAACATAATTATTTGATGTTTTGGTTTTGCTGCAAAAAATGAAAGCAAAAAAAAATTAAAGGCCATTTTGCTAATAATTTAAAGCAAAAAATGCTGCAATTTCGTGGTAGATTTCAGTGTAATTTTACCTGTTTTGAATTAGACTTTACAAAAGAGCGAGAAAACATTGATTTAACAATAAATACTTCAAACAACATTTTACCGTTTTATATAAACTTTAAAAATCTATGTGTACATAATCCATGTATTTGTGTAACATACTTTAAAGTTTGAAGCATATAATTAATAATTGCACTGTTTTATAAAATATTTCAAAGACATTCTAATTAGTTACGCAAACGGAGGATTAATTATATTTTACATAGTGTGTTTTGATTGCATCATTTAATTTTAAATCTGTGGCGCTCACATAATGAAGCAAACCCAACAGATTAAACTGGAGATGCCATAATCTGTCTGTGGATTTGACAGCTTACTAAATCGCGTGCTCCAGATTAATGCATTAGAATTTCTGAGAAATAGCTCATGCTGAACGAGAAGAACTCGGGTAAACTTTCTGCTTTATCAGAAGTAGACAAAAGCGAAATTTTAGGAGTCTCGTTTGAATTTCATTTAAACATTAAGATTGTTTCTGTAAAGGAAATGAAAAATATGTTATTATAGATAAAGAAAAAGGTTGAAGAGATGACATTTTTGTGTTAATAAATGTTGTGTAAAATAAAAATTAATTTCGTGAAAGCACTGAAAAATAAAAATAATTTGCTGAACCTTATACGTTTTGTGAATAATTACGTTTCTTATTAATAAATGATACATAACAAGCAGCACGTCTGAAATCAATGAAATGCATTTTGTAAATGGCAAAAAATTAATGAAAAAGGCAAGAGAATAGTCATACATATTTATTAAATAATCCCTGTGACGTTCAATAAAATAATTAGTGTCCTTTATATCTGAGTATGTCAGGGAAATAATACAGATTTCAGAGTATAGCTGAGGAATCACATATTAAACACAAAAAAAAATTGAAATTCATTCAAAATTAAGATTTTTTTTCTTAGGCGGTTCAAATATATGAAATGGATGAAAAAAATATTTACGAGATGATAAGTATTTCTATCAAAATCATTTCACAAACAATGAGCATTTTTGGGGGAAAAAAAACATCGAAAGTATAAAAACATTATATAATTGGATGCAAAATCATTTACTAATCCACACGTTTTTCTTGTAAATAGCTACGTGAAAAATTACACAGACGGATGATTAATTGTATTTCACATGGTGTGTTGTGGTTGCATTAAGTTTTCAACTGAGGCACTCACTCATAATGAAGCAAGCTTTGCAGATTAAACTGGAGAATCCATAATCTGTCTGCGGCTTTGACACCTTACTAAATCGCGTTCATCAGATTAATACATTAGCATCTCTGAGAAATAGTTTATGGTAAAGGAGAGGAACGCGTATAAACCTTTAGTTTTAACAGAACTAGATAAAAGCAAAATTTAAGAAACCGCGTTTGAATTTCATTCAAACATTTTCTTAAGGGAAATAAAAAAATTGAGATAGATTAAGAAAAAAAATTGACGAGATGATAAATCTCTTAGTCAAAAAGGATTCTGTAATTTAAATAATAACATTACTTTGCTGATAAAAGCAAAATTTAAGAAACCGCGTTTGAATTTCATATGGATTAAGAGAATAATTTGACGAGATGATAAACCTCTGTGTCAAAAAGGATTGTGTAATCTAATAATAACTTTAGAAAAAATGGGAAAAATGAAAAATGATGGATGTAAAATCATTTACTTAACCATATGCTTTTTGTTATTACATTGTTAGAGTCGCTACATTGTTTATCAATAAATCATATGTGCAAGCAGTAGATTTGAAATACATGAATTGTGTGAAAATGATAAAATATAACGAAAAAGATAAAGAAAGCCTCAGATTTTTTTTTCAAAAATCACTGTACTGTTCAATAATATAGTTATTGTGTTTGATTAATGCATTTACATCCCTTGAAATAAACTCATATTAAACAAGAAGAACTGGCATAAACATTCTGTTTTAAACAGATTTAGATAAAAAAGTGAAATTTTAGGAGACCCACTGGATTTCATTAAAACATTAAAGTTGTTTCCATAAGCGACGTAAAGAACTGAGATGAAGAAAAATGTCTGACAATTTGACAAATCTTCGAATTAAAATCTATTATGTAAACTAGCAATGTTGTACGAGAAAACATCGAAAGATGAAAAATTCTGCATGATTGGCGGAAAAATCATTTATTGAGGCAAATGCATTTTTGTAAATAGTTACATGAATAGTTACACAAACAGAGGATTAATTATATCATACGAACAATACATGACAAATCTTCGAATTAAAATGTATTATGTAAAATAACAATGTTGTACGAGAAAACATCGAAAGAGGAAAAACTCCGTATGATTGGCTGCAAAATCATTTATTGAGGCAAATGCATTTTCGTAAATAGTTACATGAATAGTTACACAAACGGAGGATTAATTATATCATACGAACAAAACATGGCAAATGCATTTTTGTAAATAGTTACATGAATAGTTACACAAACAGAGGATTAATTATATCATACGAACAATACATGACAAATCTTCGAATTAAAATGTATTATGTAAAATAACAATGTTGTACGAGAAAACATCGAAAGAGGAAAAACTCCGTATGATTGGCTGCAAAATCATTTATTGAGGCAAATGCATTTTCGTAAATAGTTACATGAATAGTTACACAAACGGAGGATTAATTATATCATACGAACAAAACATGACAAATACATGACAAATCTTCGAATTAAAATGTATTATGTAAAATAACAATGTTGTACGAGAAAACATCGAAAGATGAAAAACTCCGTATGATTGGCTGAAAAATCATTTATTGAGGCAAATGAATTTTCGTAAATAGTTACATGAATAGTTACACAAACGCAGGATTAATTATATCATACGCAGTATGTTTTGATTGCATCATTTAATTTTAAATCTGCGACACTCGCATAATGAAGCAAGCCCTGCAGATTAAACTGGAGATGCCATAATCTGTCTAGTGTTTTGACAGCTTACTAAATCGCGTGCGCTAGATTAATGCATTAGCATATCTGAGAAATAACTCATGTTAAACGAGAAGAACGTGGGTAAAGTTTCAGCTTTAACAGGAGTAGATAAAAGTGAAATTTAAGGAACCTCGTTAGAATTTCATTCAAACATTAAAGATGTTTTCTAAATCAAATAAAAACAAGTGGGTAAGTGTGATCGAAGATCGCACAAAGGGTTTCGTTTAATATTCCTTTCAAAACACTTCATCCTTTCTATAATAAATTCAAATAAATATAATTTAGCAACAACAACAAAAAAAAGTCATGTTTTTTATATAAATTAAAAATTTACCGGTCTATTTTTCCGTTTTTTCAAAAATCTAAACCAGCCAGATAGCGGGCGAAACCCGCTATTATATTTTGTCATAATAATATCCGTCATACGGACTAAATGTGATATTTAAAAAATATATAATTTCAAAATTAAACATGTTGAAATTTATTATCTTCAAAATGTTAAAATATGCGAATATTTCCATAATCGGGTTTTTATCATGATTCAATACATTCCTCAAACTCCTATATTTACTATTCTCTATTATTCATGTTGATACTCGCTTTGCATTATTCTCAAACATCTGAAAATTCGTTAAACTTCCAATAGGACGTCAGATTTTCTTTTTAATTCTCTAATGACGTGATATGAATCTGCTTTGTGTACATCCACATACTCATACTCCTTGTATGATTGAGAAATCTTAGACATTTTCCGTTTTATTTACCACTATGACGTCAATCAATTTTATTTCATATTTATCTTTTTTTCAATTGGTGAAACTTTTTATTTCATTTTCATTTTTCACGTGAAAATCGTCTGATAGAAAGTTAATTATTGTAGAAAGAATTTCATCGTGGATTTTAAATTTTTGGCATCTGCTATAACGAAAAATGTTTAAATTTAATAGAAAAAGGCTATTAGAATTTTGGTTTTTTATCTCTATTTTTTAAAATAATACGAATTTTTCAAATTTTAATATTTTCAGCTCTTCACAGCTGACATTCTGATTTATACACTAAGTTTCAACTCTGTAAGTTACATAGTTTTCGAGAATGGCTCTGTGACAGACAGACAACGGAGCGGGAGAAATAGGGTTTCGTGAGATGAACGAAACCCTAAAAATGAGGTAAATGAGGAAATAGATCCCACGAGAAAATAAATCTTTGGATCAAAAGCAGTCTGTAAACTAATAATAAACTTTGAGAAAATATTGGAAATTTTAAAACAATGAATAATTGACAAAAAAATCATTTATTGAGCAGCATGCTTTTTACAAATAATTACATTATTTAGTGGTCATCCATTAAGAACGTAACTCTTCAAGAAGAGGTATCCATAAAGTGTGACGCAATGTGACAGAGGAATGGGAATAAGTCAACAAATTCTGATTTCAGAACTAAAGTGTAAAAACTAATACGTAGACATTATTTGCAATGAGCGCGATAAAGTTCATAAAAAATTGCATGTTTACTCAGGTATTATGCATTAGATACATTTGCCTTTTCTTTTAAATTCCAACAACCTAAAGTAAAAGTACTAAAAATCTTGATTGTTATAAGGTATTTATTTCAGTATATACCGAGTTTTTTAGATCAGTAAAAAATGTTATATCACGAGGATGGAAAAATAAAAAAATTGCGTGAAATCTTATTTATAAATGAACGTATATCGTCGTACATACGATGCAAGTTTCAATTATCCGAATCAAATTCATGCTGTAAATAATGAAGTATAATACAAAAAACAATGAAAATTATAATTAAATATGATAAAAATGCGACATTTTTTACCACAATGTCACTGTTAAATTTCCAAATATTAAACAGAAATCGTCAAAAAGATGAAAAATAGGGCGTGCTTAATTACACAATCAATTACGATTAATGTAATTTGCATATAGCTACAGTTTATCTTTTAACAGAATATGTATTTGGTCCAGTTATAATTATAATATTTTTCACAGGCATTTTCATTTTTTAGCTCACAGGCTATCAAAGCCTGAGAGCTTATGTGCCCGCCCGTTCTGTATGTATGTATGTATGTATGTATGTATGTATGTACGTATGTACGTACGTAACGCGATAACTCTTGACAGAAATAACCGTTTTGCTTCCAATTTTGTTTATAGGTTCCTTGTGATAAGGCGCTTCCCTGATTAGTTTTGGGGATTGATTGTTTAACTATAAAGGGGGGAACGGGGGGGCTAACCCCCCCTTAATTAAGATAAATGGTTTTTTCATGCAGAATTGTCCAATTTTCTTCAAATTTTGTATATAGGTTAATTGTGATAAGGTTCTTTCCTGATTAGTTTTGGGGGTTCATAGGTTAAGTATAAAGGGGCTAACGGGGGGGGGGAATCCTCCCCCTTAATTTAGATAAATGAATTTTTCATGCAGAGTTATCCGATTTTCTTCCACTTTTGTTTATAGGTTCCTTGTGATAAGGCGCTTCCCTGATTAGTTTTGGGGATTGATTGGTTAACTATAAAGGGGGGGGGGAGAACGGGGGGCTAACCCCCTTAATTTGGATAAATGGTTTTTTCATGCAGAATTATCCAATTTTCTTCAAATTTTGTATATAGGTTCATTGTGATAAGGTTCTTTCCTGATTAGTTTTGGGGGTTCATAGGTTAAGTATAAAGGGGGTAACGGGGGGGGGGTTAATACTCCCCCCTTATTTTAGATAAATTATTTTTTTCATGCAGAGTTATCCGATTTTCTTCAAACTTTCTATATGGGCTCATTGTGGTAAGGGGCTTCCCTGATTAGTTTTGGGGGTTCATTGGTGAAGTGTAAAGGAGGGAAACGGGGGCTACCCCCCCCCCCTTAATTTTGATAAATGGGTTTTTCATGCAGAATTATCCAATTTACTCCAAATTTTGTATATAGGCTCATTGTGGTAAGGCACTTCCCTGATTAGTTTTGGGGGTTCACTGGTAAAGTATAAAGGGGGGAACGGGGAGGACTAACCCCCCTTGATATAGATAAATGGGTTTTTTAAGCAGAATTATCCGATTTTCTTCAAATTTTATATATATGTTCATTGTGATAAGGCGCTTCTCTGATTAGTTTTGGGGGTTCTTTGGTTAAGTATAAAGGGGGACGGGGGGCTAACCCCCCCTTAATTTAGATAAATGGATTTTCCATGCAGAATTATCCGATTTTTTCAAATTTTGTATATAGGCTCATTGTGGTAAGGCGATTCTCTGATTAGTTTTATGGGTTCATTGGTTAATTATAAGAAGGAGAAACGGGGGATGGTTCCCCCCTCTTAATATATTGTCGATTTCTTCATTTTTCGAGGGCTTATTTCAAATTCTTTGAAATAAGAATATAATTTACAGTTAGTGTGAATAGCCTGTGAGCTCAATGCCGGCAGTTTAACTGGGCAGTTTTCTTTTATTATTATTTTTTTTTAAGTAGGGGCAAAAAGAGAGGAATGTGTGAAATTATCTGCTTCCATTATAATTTAAACATTTTTTTTTTCTTTTCCAGGTGTTGGGGTAAGGTGTCTTTGTAGTAATTTTCTGGTTCAAGCGTATTTTGAAAAACATTTTAAACATTGCTATAAAAACTTCTTATTAATATTTATAAACACTCTTCAAAAACAGAAATTCAGTGCAATTCCAGTAACTGTGTTTTCCTTTTTTCAAGTGAAAAAATGTGCAATTACTACAACAAGAAGAGTTTTCTGCCTTCCATTCTCAACAAACATAAGAATAAATTAACCTTCTACTCTTGTGATGGTTGAATGTGACAGCATATAAAGTTTTTTTTATTTATTTTGTAATTTTTCATATTTCCGAGATATTATTTCACAAAATTTGCATTCTGCTTGACTTTTTTTTTTTTTTTGTACTGCTTTTTCTCAATTTATGCTTTTATTTATTTTTATAGTTTATTGTAGATCTTCTATTATTACTATTTATACAGATGTTTTTCCGTTTTCCATAATAACGCTTTTTTCTATTCCGATAATTTAATTAGTATGCAAATGTTAAAACACATATCTGCATTCTACTTGACATGAAACGTTTTTAGGTGCGTTTTTAGTTATATAAATACGTAGCACCAGTCGTCGTCTGGTCCATCCGTCTGTCCGTCCGTCTGTTCGCATATAACAGCCCAAAATCTACCCGACAGAATGGTTTGAAATTTAATATATATAATCGTTGCAGAATTTTGTCGAGTCTTTTCAAATTTTATGAAATTCCAATCAAAACTTAAAAAGATATTAATTTAATATTTATTAAGTAATTTTATTTTTTTTTAAAAATCGGTACTTTCTAGTTATAGCAGCTTATGAGGATTAATCGTCAAGCGACCGAGATGCATCGCCAAGTTATCTGACATGTGTGACGTTATAGTCATACATGACGTATATGACATTTTATAACCTCTATGACCAAGTTATAGTCACATTCTTCATTCTATTAAATCCTATGATACGTAATTAATTCAACGATATTCCATGATAGGTAATGATTTTAGGGTGCCATGGTGATTACGTCCTATTTATGATGGAATCATATTATTTCTGTATTACTGAATTTAAAAACCGAATTTGTATACTAAAGTTGTTTAATTATACCTATCATATACTCTACCGACATATTTTTGGTTAGATGTTTCCAGAAAAAGAGATGTTAAATGGAAAAAGATTCTAAATATGGAAATTCTAAAATTTTCAAAGCTAGGGTTAAATTTACCATTGGAAAAAGTAAATGTCAACAAAAGATACAATTTTGCCAACTTAAAATGTACTTATTTTATTGCGGAAATTAATCATATCATAATAACAGGCGACATAATTAATTTCGCTGAAATAATAACAGTACGAACGCACCTTATTTGTCATGTTTGACGGACAATTTCCAACTTGTTTAAATTTTGTTACATATATATTTTTTCATATATTTATCCTGTTATTTCTTTTTATTGCTTTCGGATATTTTTCCCTTAAGATTATTACTTATATCGGATGCATTCAATTTCCTATGATATTTCATTTGCCGTAATGATGAATTAACAACAAAGTAAACAGTAAACATATTTCTACAATGTCTAAGTATAACGTTCATAAGTTTAACATTTTATTACTTACCCATCATATGTAGTATAGGGTAAGTATTGTAATCGTTTTGAAAATCGAAAAAAAAATTTTGACGGATTTACACGTTTCAGACATTGGAGATTCCGAAAAACATATTTTTAGAAAAAAAATTTTGCCGTCCGTCTGTGTGTCTGTGTGCGTGTCTGTAAACGCTCTATCTCCCGAACAAATTGAGATAGAGACTTGCAATTTGGTATGTACTTAGTATGTAATAATGGGAAGAAGCCTATTTCATTTCAATAACCTCGATTAACCGGAACATTTTTTTCGGACTCTCGAAATATTCGTTCTGATGAAAGGTATATAAAAATTTTCGAAATTGTTTATTTTAAGGAGTAAATATAAAAGACAATAAAAAAACATAAATTTTGCATAAAACATGAAGTCGATCGGATAATGAGTTGCCGAGATATTTGTAATCCTATTTCCACACTCTTCGATTTTTATGACCCTTTATTTCATCCAAATTTCACTTCAAATATATATTTTAATTGGAAATTTGACGCTTAATCAGATGCAATAAACCGCTAGTTAATAGGAGTATTATTTTTGGAGTTATAAGGAAAAACCTCTTTCAAGCAATTCAGTAATCGAGCCTTTTTATGACGTCATCAAGCCACGATTTTATTTGAATTTCAATGCATTTTATAAGTAGTTTACACATTTTTATTTTAATATTTTACATTATACATATACATGATGGGTAAGTATTACGGTGGCCCCCAACGACTAGTTTGTTTAAGTATAACATTCTCACATTAATGAACCTTGTTTGAAGGCAACGAGGTTAGTAGTTATAATAGCCACACTGGATTACATCCGTAAGAAATTACACGGTAATAACAATATACTACCATGCTATTTAGACTGCTGAAAGCTTCCCCTTCAATTATGCAGTTAGCTAGTTTTCAGTATCTATTTTTTATGGCTCCCAGTCCTATAAAATGCAAGGCAATTACCTCAGGCCATTTTACTCGGCTATCTAGCTTGCATAATTAATGTTTTGTTGTTTCTACCTGCTACTAAAATTGCCGTGATACTAAAAAGCTACGCTTAATGGAAGTAAGACCTGGAGGTAAATCCATATATTTTCTTATATAGTTTTCTGAAGATGAAAAAAAATAATAATAATGAGGAAATGAGTTTTTCTTAGCAGAAAACTTAATTTATAAGGTTAACTTTTGTTTTACGATTTCATTTAGTAATAAATATTTTTATTTAATTACTAGAAAAAAAATGTAGATGGATTTTCAAACTACTTATTTTATTTGAATGAGAGACTTTTTTTTACGATTTAATTTAGTAATAAATAACTTTTTTAACGTGTTTGGAATGTGATGTAAACTGATTTATTGTACGATATATATTTTGTTTCGTGTCTGTGAAATTTTCTTTTTAAATTACAAAACTTAATTTATAAAGCTAGCTTTTTCTTTAGTGCTACATTTAGTAATAAATATTTTTATTTGATTACCAGGAATAAATTGTGGTATGGATTTTCTTATTAGATTGCTTTTTGATGCTTTTGTCAGCAGTAAACAAATTTGAAAATTATACAAACAAATTTATTGCGATGTACAAACTCTGGTACATGTCTAAAGGAAGAAATTACAAAGTTACTACAATTGTAATTTCTGTAGCGTCAGCATGATTCATTGCAATAAAATGATATTTAAACTTATATATTATAGGTAGATTGGACATAAGTAAGTAGAAGCAAGTACTACTGCATGAAAAATGTGTGAAAATTTAGGCTGGAAATTTTCGTAATACACAGTTTTATCTTAATTTGTAACTTTTATTTTACGATTAATTTTGTTCAAAATAAATTTTATAATAATATACATAGATTTATTACAAGGGTTTATATCTAGTTTTGTCTCTGAATGAAAAATTACTATTAATTACATAATTAATTCTTTTGAATACCATCAAAATTTAATGCAATAACTATAAAATTAAATATTGTGTTTTTTAAACTAATTGAGATTATGATTACTTTCTCTATTTATATTTTCTAACAATACTTATTTTCATAAACGTTTGTTTCGTGTGAAAATAAAATTATGACTTACAAAAGAACTGTGGGAGAAGCATTGAAATGTCCGAAGAAAATGAATAATAGCAGTTAATACAAATATTGATGGTAATTCTTATGTAACTCATTCACTAAAATTTAAATAAAATGTTAAAAATCATGTTTCATTATTCGGCTTCTAATCTCATAGTTGCCAAGTCTCCGGCTTTTTGAACACCAGTATTTTTTTTTTTTTTTGAGAAAATGTTTTTCTTTTAAATCGCAAAATGCTCCGATTCAACAAAACAACATTTTCTGTACTAAATTACTGGTATCCAAAAAGCCGGAGACTTGACAGGTATCTGTCATTTAAATTTTTTGAATATGTAAAACAGTACCTTGCGTTTTTCATTCCTAATTACTTGATTTATACCATTAATATAATCACTTTAATTATACCATTTTCTGATTTTTCGTACGCAATCTTCCGAACCATATTAACTTTCATTAAACCACGGAAATACTCGTACTAAAACTACTTTCGAGTGTCTATCTACTGTATTATATTCTCTCAATAATAATTGTTATTTATAGAAAACAAATGTTTTAGTGATTGTTTTTTCATTACTACTAAATTGGAATAAAAGATTAAAACACGATAAAAGTGTGACAGTTTATAATTTCAACAAGTGTTTTTATTAAAATATCACCAGATTTTGCGTTTATCAATGTATTTTTGTTCTGAATTTTTGCACGCAATCTTAATGCCAATATCCGTACCTTAATATCTTTTAGTAAAAATACTAAAGTAATTACTTTTGCAAATATCTTTCAACTGTAATTATATCCTCTCCATAACACTAGCATATAAAATTTTAGAACAAATAAGTCAATGATTGTTTTAAAAAGTATTTTTAATGATAAAACAAAAGGTGCATAAGAACATTTTCCCTCATTAAGTTTGCTAATTATATAACTTTAAGGATATAAATGTTGGAATCCATATTAAAAAACCTATATGTATTTTAACCTACTGTAACCTATAAAATGTTTAGCAAAAATCGATTTTTTGAAGCTTTAAATATTTGAATTAAAACACATTTCGACAAATAGTTTTTTACTTATACTTTAAAAACTACCTGCATTGCAGTTTGTTTTGTATTAATTAAAAAAGAAGTTAACATTAGGAGTCTCAAACTTTACATCTGCATAATTCCTAAACTACTACACTGAATGACTTCCTATTTGATAGCCAAACGCAAAATTTCTCGAACAATACAAGTATGGTGGTTGACTGTGTATTCATATTGATCATTTCAATGTTTGTTACAATTTCAATTAGGAGACGTCCCTCTAAGTCATTTTTTTAATGGAAATCGAAATAAACCAAATTTCCCAATCGAGCGGTTATTCAGGCTTTTCTCTGGGACAATTTGACGATTAGAATGTATGGGGTGTTCTTTTTTGTGTTTGTTTGTTTCTTTTGGACAATTGCACATTTATCTCTTATAATTGCCGAAACGTCAGTTGAGGCTTACTGTGGAGACGCGAAAAGTTTTTGGTTTCCGTCTGTCTGTCTGTCTGTTTGCCTGCCTGTTCCGCGATAACTGCACTAAAAATCGTCCTATTAGGTTGATTTTTGATGAGTATGTTGGTGAGGTACCCAGAATTAGCTGTTTTAGTTTTACTTCCCATTGGTTCATTCGTTCGAAAAATATAGAACATTTCTTTTTAGGTCATAATGCTTTCCTATGAGAATGCAGACCATTTTAAAATTTCTTTTTTAACTGAAATGAAAATCGCATTTTTGAATAATGGATTTAAACGTAAAATTATTAATGCTAAATTTTCGACATGGAGGTTGGAAAATTTGCTGCTACATTCATTAGAATTTAGAAATTAATTGTTTAAATTATTGGAAATTTTTTTGCATCTGTTCGGGAAATATAAAACATTTTATTTTCCTATATTTTACAAATTTTAAAATGCATTTCTTTTTATTTTGCTCTTTAATTTATTAGTCGCTTAGCAACCCTATTTCAAAGACTATCAAAATAATAAATTTCAAGTAATTCGCACTATTTTGCTGCAATATTTTATTATCCAAATAAATTATTTTTGTATTCTATTGAGATAAATGAAGAATTTATTTTAATACAAGTTTAGTTTTTTTTAATCTAAAATGTTACATGAATAAGAAGTTCATAAGAATTTCAGAATATCATTGCATAAACCGTGTTTAATTGAACGCTTCTAATTTCTGAAACCTCCGAAGTATTTTATATGCCTATAAATATGTATGTAATATAAAACAAAATTAATTGTGGATTGTAAGATGCTAAATAATATAAAATGTGAGATTAAAAAACAATGACTTTTAGAGCTGGCGTTGAGGCTCCTGATCCTAGTCTTACATCTGTCGAATAAAGACTCTATTGATATTTATCGAATAAAAACGTTACAATAAGTTATTGTTTCATTACTAGTATAATGGAATAAAAGAAAAATACATAGTAAAATTAGGTGCAAATGTATCATTTCCACAAGTATACTTTTACCAAATTATTCTCAAACTGTTACTTTTTTCAATCGAAGTTTTCTGATATTTTAAACACAACCATTTACGAACCCTAATATCATTTAGTAAAATCACGAAATTAATGACTCCTTACTTCTACTTTACTATATCCCCTTAAATAATCATTGTTATTTTCTTCTTTCTTGCCGCAATCGAAAAAAAAAATGACCACAACAGAAAAGCCAAAGCTTAATGGAGCATATTCCCTGGGGGAAAAAAACCTGCGGAAATTCCCGAATCCCAATTCTGAATAGGGAGGAACACTAATATGGACAATCAAATTCGCATTCAGCCAGTACGGAAGCGATTGAGTTTTTTACTTGCATCATTTTGTTCCTTTCAAGTAATCATGTTACAATACAAACGCTAGCATAAGAGAATCTCAAGCAGTTTTGTTTCTTATTTCAAATAAATGCGTCTAGTAGTTTCTTTATTATAAAAATTATTAGATTTTTGACAAAGTATTGTTCGTAATTTAAAAAAGGATAATTATACACTTTCTTAAAGATTAAATACTGTTTACTAATATTGTATTATTTTACAATGAATAGCAAACTGATTATTAACTAACTGATTAACTAAACTGATTAACTAACTGATTACTTTTTCCGATCATTTTTTTTTTCCAAAGTAGAGAAAATTGTAGTAATTTATTTTTTGATTATTAGTAAAATACAATAAAAGAAAATTTCACGTTAAAGTTGTAAAAATGTGTTATTTTCAGAAGAATATTTTTTTTTTACCAAATTATCTTCAAACTTTTACATTTTTCAATACAGAAAATTTCCCAAACTACTATAAAAATTATATGAAATCGTGCAATTTAAATCTGCATTTACGTCAAATCACAGAGGTGTTCATTCATTTGCACTGCCTAGTGCTTTCCCGTATTAGAAATATAATATTTGCAAGCATGATTTTTCACACATAACATAAGAAATTCGTGAAACTAAGCTAAAAATTTCCTGACGTTCACCACTAAAAAAACCGGAAATTTCTTCAAATAGCAGAAAAACTTTTCCAGTTTCAGGAGAGTTCCGGAACTTGTGGTTTGAACATTTACGTTTATGCAAGTTTGTTTTTTCCACTATAAAACTTAGAAATTTAAAAAATGTACTATAGATTTAATAATTATCTTATTTATCTAAAATAATATGCTTCCAAATATATGCTTTAATAAGGCAGTCAAGTGTTCATTTAAATGTTACAGAAAAGATAAAAGTTTCGGTTTTATCAAGTGGTCACTACTTATAATTATTTTTTTAAATAAAATTATATATAAAATTTTAAGTCAACTAGCGGAAATGATCGAAATGATCAATTAAAGTTATAATTCCTCTTTTTTTTTTTTGCTCATTAAATTTCTGCACAATATAAAAATTAATTTGCTATACAAATATTTAAGAAAAGTTGTAAGTTTAGTTATCATTTCCTTATATAAAACAAACTATTCATGTGTTTTGAAAGGCTTGTTTAAATATGGACATGCAAAAACACATTCAGCCAGTATGGTTGGTTGATAATGTACGCTACGGTTATCTTTTGCATACGAGAGCTAAACAGACCTGGACCTCTGTTTAAAATTGCATCCGAGCTTCTACACACAACCGTGCCGGTTGGGATTCTTTCTGTGCACTTGTTGTCCAGTAGCCAGCGACCTAACAACTAGACAAGCATGTGGAACTACCTGCTAATAGTGAAGCAATTGAATTTTTTTTTGTTGCATCCTTTTGTTACTAACAGCTTTCAAGTAGTGATGTTTCATACACGCTTTAGCGTAAGAGAATCTGAAATAGTTTTATTTTTACTGTGACAATATTTGCCTAGTAATAAAATAAATTTCTGTCATTGAAAAGTATTAATGATATACTTTATTAATGACTTTACAGCGGTTAAAAATATTGAAAATAGCTACAGGGTCTGTTCTGAAATTGGTAGGACTGTTTTTTTCCTGAGCGAACGGGCGGACGGAGACGGTTGGCGAGCGTTCGATCAGTGGAGTGGGATATTGGGAATGCTGGAAAAAGTCGACAATCGGCTCTCGGCCGTTGAAGAGAGCAGGTCGCTTGTACTATGAACCCCTGACGAAACGCCTCGTCACGGAGAATCATGGAGCGTTTTCTGGAGCAGCGATACGCGATCAAATTTTGCGTAAAGTTTGGTAGAACATGCAAAGAGTCTCACGAGATGATTAAGGAGGCCTATGGTGATGCTGCCATGGGTAGATTGAGTGTTTTGGAGAGGCAAAAGCTGTTCCAAGAAGGTAAGGAAAGAGTGGAAGACGACGACCGCTCCGGACGCCCTTCGACTAGCAAGACCAAAGAAAATGTGTCGCAAGTGAAAAATTTACATTTACTGAATAGTGATCGTAGGATGAGTATCAGAATGATTTCTGATGAATTGAGCATTCATCAAACCCAAGTTTTTGAGATCGTGGCAACTCGCCGAGCCACACAGCGTTTCGCCTAGTGGAGTATCTTGCCCAGCACAATGTGAGAACGCGGTCCTCATTCCTTTTACAGCCACTACATGGCCCCGCCAGACTTTTTTCTATTCCTGAGAATAAAATAGATGCTCAAGGGGAAGCATCACGGCTCGATAGAGGCGGTTCAACAGGCCGTGACGAGTTAGCTAAACAGCATTCCGGTCTAGGCGTTTCTGGAGGCGTACGGAAACTGGAAAACTCGTTGGCAGTATGGTGTAGATGCGGAAGGGTGCTACTTTGAAAAATTCTAATCGTTTGTACTATTCTCATGAATATATATTTTTTAAAATGAGTCCTACTAATTTCAGAACAGACCTTGTATTTACGCTACTACATCTCCTCAATAATCATTGATATTTATCGAATAAGAATTCCGTAGTATTTTCTTTTCATTTTTTACTTGCTATTCAAGTAAATCAGGAGAAAAATCTACAAAAACATTGTGAAAATTTATCCTTACTACATGTGTTCTTCTTTTGCTAAAATTTCAATCCATTTTTCAGTCAATCTTTTTTCTTAACGCTAACCAGTATCTATTTTCGAACCATAATATCATTTAGTAAAAGGCCGAAAGTAATTACTCCTTACTTCTACTCTACTGTGTATCCTCAATAATCATTGTTATTTTTTTATTTCTTACATCAATAGAAAAATAAATGAATACACAATAAGAGCCAAAACTTATTAAAGCAGATTCCCTGTAGGAAAAAATTGGCGGAGATTCCCGAATCTCTATTATGAATCAGAATAAACGCTAATATAGAAAATCAAATGCACATTCAGCCAGTACGCAAGCTATTAAGTTTTTAAGTTAACATTTTTAAGAAAAATGTTCCTTCCGAGACAGCCAAACGAAAATGTTCCTTTTCAGTTGAGAGAAAACGGAAAACATCCAGTTAAATTTTAATAACTGATGATTTAGGTTATAACAAAATTGTTAAATGTGACTAGGTGGTGTGTTGAACAGAGGATTCATCTTCTAATGATGAAGTACGTAAGTTCAAATCCCGAAAAAGGCCAGCCGATAACAAGCGGGTGTGATAAAATCCGTAAAAATGTGCAACAGTATATATAATTATTATACAGATATTATTTAATATTGCGCTATTGCTTACATTTATTAGTAAACATGAAAATTTTCCTTCTTAAATAGCCCAAAATTGAAAACGGGGGAATAAGAAAACGGAAGTTTTTTAATAATCTGAGAATAGACGGACAACTTTCTTGCCAGTACATTTTTCGTTTTCTTTAAGGATTTCTTTTTTATAATATAAACTGTGGAAATACAAGAAAGTACTATAGATTTAATTCTTACGTTGCATGTCCAAAATAAACCAGTAATATATATTGAAATGTGTGCTTTAATGAAAAAATTTAATGCAACTTAAAGGCGTACGGAAGAGACAGATTTTCCGTTGCATCGATTTATTAGGTATGATGTCTATGAATAAGGCATGTACATATCTTTTATAAAAATTTGTTAGGTATATAGATTATTTTGGGTCATATGAATATTTAACGAAAATTGATAAGTTTTTTTTCATATTATGCAAACCTACAGTAGGTTAATGAAAACACTATTATTAAATAATGATTAGCCTTTATTTAAAACAAAGAAACTATATATTTTCAAATATATGAGGCATTGCGAGCCAGAGTGATATCGCTAGCTGTGATTTGCAGAAGAATGCTTTTCAAAATGTGTAGAATTTTTTGTCAAACTCTTCTCGGCAACTTCTGCCACCGGCAGAGGATTCCAAACTTCTTCAGCAAGCATATAGTGATTGAATTGGAAGTGTCAGAGTAGACTAAAGCCACTTGATCCACACTAACAATGGCAAATTGATATCCAAGTTACGTTGAACCATCCATTAAACATTTTTCTTTCACTGGAATACTTTCGAAATTAATAAAATTCATTATACAGTGAATAGCTGGCATGAAATACAATCCAATCTCGCATTTATCGCAAAAATTCGGCATAGTCGACTCTGGTTCTCAACACCTCATATGTAAGCAATCAAAAAAGCGTTCACACTATACGGACACAATTGCGTTTTTTTGTTACATAAATTTTTACTAAATGCTTTCAAATAATGCATTTCATACAAGCATTAGTGTAGCATTTATACATTAGTATTCATACATAGCGTATGATAATGTGAAATAGTTTATATTCTAAATGACGTTATTAGACTAGTAACAGAATATGTACAAAATAGTAAAAAGGAATGATGATACATTTTCTTCATGATTTTAGATTTATTCAATAATATGTTGAATTACCTAAAAATGAATAACTATTTGTCTATACAATAAGAATTGTTTAGTCGTTTTATATTATGTACACTCACATTAAATGAAGGGTCTAGAATGATAATGAAGAAAATGAATATTTTGTAATTTGAAAAATAAAGGGTTTTGTGAAATTTGTCGTATTGCCGTTGTATTAAGTGGTCCAACTTGTTTTGCGGCTCCCTAAGTGAAGTATGACTTATTTGAATGTCACACTGAACAGAAATTAATATCAGTTCATTGAAAATATTGTTATCTAGATTTTTAAAATTTTTGACTTACTCCACTGTAAATATATATATATATATATATATATATATATATATACAGGGTGTCCGAAAAGTCTGGAAACGGTCAAATAACTCGAGAAATATACATCGGATTGAAAAACGGCAACATGCATGTTCAATATTTTTGAAAAATCTATTTAGGGATATGATAGTTGACCCCGCAACTTTGCCCTCCCCCGGGGAGGGGCAACTTTGAAATCTTGAATGATGACCCCCATTTTTTATTGCAGATTCGGATTCTACGGGAAAAAATACGTAACTTTTGTATTGAACATTTTCTTCGAAACATTGTAGATGGCGCTGTAATCGAGTGCAATGCTGTGAGTATCGTTACCATTACAACGTCTGGGAACGCTCGAATAACTCGAGAAATATACATCAGATGGAAAAACGGAAAAATACGTGTTTAATATTTTAGTAAAATGGCAACTTTGATATCCCTAAATAGATTTTTCCCTAAGTATATTTCTCGAGTTATTTGACCGTTTCCAGACTTTTCGGACACTCTGTATATATATATATATAATAATAAAAGTTTCATGCAAAAATTTGTTTTTAATAGATCACTACATTTCACGATAAAGTAAACCAATTACATTCTCAAACTTTTAAAAAAGTTTTTTTTTTTTTTTTTTTTTTTTTTTTTTATGTAAGTTAAAATTTATGTAGCTAATCTGAAAACAGTAATCTCTTTATAATGCATTATTTATAGAGTTTCCGTGCATTTTTAGAAATATTTTATTTTTATTTTCTGTATTGAAGACATCGATTTAAAAATGTAAGCCTTTTATGAAAGAAATTCCAAAAATGTTGAAAGTAAATAGGATTACACACTGACCGTAGAATATATTTTGCAGAGAAAAAGGTTTTTTTTTTTTTTTTTTTAAATGTAAGTTAAAATTCATGTAGCTAATCTGAAAACAGTAATCTCTTTATAATGCATTATTTATAGAGTTTCCGTGCATTTTTAGAAATATTTTATTTTTATTTTCTGTATTGAAGACATCGATTTAAAAATGTAAGCCTTTTATGAAAGAAATTCCAAAAATGTTGAAAGTAAATAGGATTACACACTGACCGTAGAATATATTTTGCAGAGAAAAAGGTTTTTTTTTTTTTTTTTTTTTTTAAATGTAAGTTAAAATTCATGTAGCTAATCTGAAAACAGTAATCTCTTTATAATGCATTATTTATAGAGTTTCCGTGCATTTTTAGAAATATTTTATTTTTATTTTCTGTATTGAAGACATCGATTTAAAAATGTAAGCCTTTTATGAAAGAAATTCCAAAAATGTTGAAAGTGAATAGGATTACACACTGACCGTAGAATATGTTTTGCAGAGAAAAAGGTTTTCTTTCTTTTTTTTTTTTTTTCATTTATTCTTTTACTAATTTCGATCATTTTTTTGAAGAAAGTATGAGAATTTTTATCTAATTTTCGGAATTAATTTCATTTTAAACATCGTAACATTTTTCTTTACATTTCTTCATTTATTGGAGAATTTAAAACTTGCGAAAATATTTTTTCTTCCTTTACAATCTTCAGTTTAATGTATTAATAAAAAATGTTTATGTCAGAAAACATTTTTTTTAAATATTAAAATTTAAAATGATTAAATTTAAAATTTATTACGTTAATTTCTTTTTTTAAGTAATTGGAGTGATTTTTAAGAATAATTATGTTATGTTTAACATGAAATATAACATGAAAATATAACTAATATTCTATAAGTGATACTTTTCAGAAATTAATAAAATTTACGATTAAATAAATCGTAAATGATTTCCAGTCCTTTCAGAAATAAAAGTTGAAAACACTTTATTTGAAAGTACCATTACAAATCTCAAAATGATAATATCTTTTGAAAATATTATTTACAAAATTTCTAAGCATTCTTTTAAATATTTTATTTTGTTCCTGTATTGAAAACATAGGTTTAAAAACCATAAATATATGGTAAAGTTTTGAATGATAAATATTTAAATATATGTATTAGGATGGTCCTAGATTACGTCGGATTTATATAAATCAAATTGCAGCTTCCCCTATCCTTTTTCAATACGTTAAAAAGTAATGTATGCAAAATTTCAGCTCATTTCGATATAAGAGAGTATGTACATCACAATTTAACATTAAACATTTGGAAATATTTAAGAAACTTTTTATCTTCAGCGTCGATGGGGCAAATGTTATTGATGTTTGAATTGATTTAAATTTTCGCTTATTATTTTCCAGTTTTTTAAAACAAATCTAGAAAATGATGAAATTTGACAAAAAAAAAAATCTATGTAAATAACGACCACCCTAATATGTTTATATTATTTTATATGCAAAATTATTTTTCAAAAATCAATAAAATTTACAGTTAAGTAAGCGAAATTCATTTTCAGACTTTTCAAAGAACTAGTCGGATGTGTCAATCCCAAAAATTTCTTCTATCTCACACAGGTTTCGCATACACTAAAAAGAATCAGCACCAATTTATATCAAGGTCTAACTGAAACTCAAGTTTTATTAAATTCCGTGCATTATTTCTTGAGATATAACTATTGCTAAAGTCGTGTAAATACTGCAAAATGCTGCAAAGCAGCGCCACCTGCTGGGCGATTTTTACCCAAAACTAATCAGCACCAATTTATATCAGGGACAAACTGAATATAAAGTTTTATTAAATTCCGAGCATTAGTTCTTGAGATAGAGCGCCCACAAAATTTTTGTCACATACAGACAGACTCACAGATAGACATTTTCTAAAAATAGTCAAATCGTGTTCAGGACCTTCTAAAACGGATAAATCCGTCGAAAACCGGAAGTCGAAAATTTTCATGAATCCAGTACTTTCTTCTTGTAAAGATAGAAGAAAGTAAAAAAAAAAAAAGTTACAAATCTTGTAGTAAATTTGAAATTATTATTTTTTTTTTATGAAACGTTATTTACAGTGTTCCCCTGCTTTATTTAAAATATTTCACTTTCTCTCCCAGTGTTAAAGACATTGATTTAAGGGGTTACATACATTCTCAACTTTAAAAAATTGATTTTATTTTTGCGGAAATTAAATTTTTATTGAATGTAAAATTATGGGAAAAAAGACTTAAAATGTTATCTCAATTATTAAGAAAGATATGAGCAAAAATGTGAGCGCAGGCACAATGGATTCAACTGACCTCGCCGAAAAGATTCTACTAAATATTCTACTCCCTTATTGAAGCTAAAGATGGCGCTGTGAATGCATTCGGAGCAAACAGCGGATTTTGAAATCCATTGTGATTTATTATTATCTTACCAGAAGGACCCGTGCGTGCAATCTTTGAGATTATTTCCTGGTACTTTTTAGCACTAATTTTTAATTAACTGTTAAAAAAAACGCGTTTTAACGAAATGTGGGTGTAATATCACAGAAACTTGTTCAAAAATGTTTCGAATGATACCTCATTTATCGTTATATGTTTTGTATGCGCATAGAAAAAGGGATGTTTACAACAGAAATCATAATTTTAAATAGTCATGAAAAAGAAACAGATAGTGCTAAAAAATTTGCGTTTTCACGAATGGGATTAGAGGGAAGTCGGATTTTTTTTAATAACAAAAAAAGTTGTTATTAAAAAAATACCGATAGATGGCACTAGCATACATAATATAAGATAGACTTATGCAAACCAGGCTGTCAATAAAACATCTCGATGCACACAGATTCTTCATTCGAGGCTAAAAGTATGCTATCGTTAGGAGATCAAGCGTTGTTATTTAATCTCTTTTACAAGATAGGGGAATCAGAAACCAGCCCACTGCGAAAATTCCGTACAGCAAAAGGCCGTAAGAGGAGAAAGAGGCCCGTTTCACATGCTAGGATATTGAACCTAGTCAGACGAACGGGTCTTTTACTATATGCTAATTTGCATACATATGCTTCATATACATATGCATGCCAGTGCAATCCATTGGTAGTTTTTTGAACCACAAAATTTTTGTTATTAAAGGAAATCCAGTCTTTCTCTAATCCCATACACACAAACCGCAATTTTTTAATATCATTTGTTCCTTATTAAGGGAATTTTAAAGTTTTAATGAATTTATGGCGCATTGTGTATACTTTTGGAATAATCGAATAATTTGTAATTCAAGTGATGTTCAAGAAAATTTGCGTAACGTCATTTTAAGATATGTTTCACATAAAATATAACATGAGAATATAAATAATTTCGTATTGAAAAAAAAAATATTTTTTTAAATTAAATAAAACTTACGATAAATCTAAAAATAGTAATGTCTTTATAAAATATTATTTACAAACTTTTCGTACCTTTTTTAAAATTATTATTTCCTCTTCTTGTATTGAAGGAATTGATTTTTATAAAGTAAATACATACCTGATGATCATGATAACTATATAAATTAGAAGTATGTAAATATATATCTGGAATTTTTTATGAAAAATTATTTTTTCGAAAAAAAAATAATAACGATAAAATATACGAAATCCATATTCAATTTTCTTGAAAATAAATAAATAAATAAATAAAATGTAAGTTAAAATTCACGTAGCAAATCTCAAAATAGTAATCTTTTTACATACATTATTTACAGAGTTTCCACGTATTCCTTTAAATATTTTATTTTCTGTTCTTGTTTTGGAGGCATTGATTTTTATAAAGTAAATATATACATGATGATGATCATGATAAATATATAAAGGAGAAGTATGTAAATATATATGTAGAATTTTACATGAAAAATTATTTTTTTTAAACTAAAAAATATATATATAACAATAAAACATACCAAGTATATTTTCAACTTTTTCAAAAATAAATAAATAAATAAATAAAATATGTGTTAAAATTTACGTAGCAAATCACAGAATAATAATCTCTTTATAAAACATTATTTACAAAGTTTCTTTATTAACTATTTTATTTTCTCTTTCTGTATTGAAGACATTGATTTAAAAATGATAACGCATTCATGAAAGAAAATTATAAAAAGGCTTTACGTAAATACGATTACACTGGAAGGAGAATATTTTTTTAGAGTAGAAAGGTTTATTTTTCACATATTTTACTCATTTTCGTAATTTTTATAGAAAGAAATACGAGAGTTTAAATCAAAGTTTCAAAATTTATTTCATATTTTGCATTAAGATATTTTTATACAAGTTTCTTTATTTACTAAACAATAAAATAAATAAAAAATAATATTTTCTTTAGGTTTTACGTTTTTCTGTTATGAATAGTAATAAAAATAAGGTGGGTCACAATATAATTTTAAATAATTAAAATTTTACATGTTTTGCTTTCATAATTATTGAAATAACTTATTTTTAAAATAATAGAATACATTATTAATTCAAAAGATGTTAAAAGTCGTGTAATATATATCCCATAATAAGTCCTGTTTTAAAATAATGCATAATGGGAATATAAATACTTCTATATAAAAAACTTACGATCTGTAAATTTTATATGGAGTATTTTATGTGGCAAATTTACGAGAAAATAAGCCAAAATCCTTTTCAGTCTTTGCAGAAAAAAATAAAATTAAAAAATGTGTAAGTTTTAAATATTATGGTATATTTTATGGTAGTAAGCTCTTTATAAAACATTTTTGCAATGTATTAATGTAGTCTATTATACATTTTATTTTATGTTTACTTAATGAAGAAATTGGTTAAACAAAATTAATATATAAATGATGATGAGATGTATTTAAAAATGACATATATCATATGTATATTTGCATTTATACTAAATCAATAAAATTTACATTAAATGAGCATAAGTACTTTCAGTTTTTTCAAGAATAAAAAACTTTTAAAAGTCATGCAGAAAATCCTGAAATCAGTAATCTCTTCAATAAAAAGTTAAGATTTCAGTGCAAATTCACCTTGTTTAATAATTAAAATTCATAAAGATACAAATAAATGTAAATATATTGCTTGAAGGTGCGTAAAAACATACATAATCAGTCATACATAATCATACATAATCAAAACATACATCAGTTTAACTGATGATGACCGATTAAGTTCGATTGAAAACGTTTTGGATTTTAAAAGGACTTTAATGTGCTTTTAAATGTTTTTATGTATGTTTTTACGCACCTTCAAGCAATATATTTACATTTAGTTGTATCTTAATGAATTCTAATCAGTAAACTCTTATTAAAACATTATTTACTATGGAAATTTCGATCTTTTTTTTTTCTTAATACTTTTTTAAAAATAAATTATTTTATGTTCTGTCGCATATCACGAACCGGTTATGGACAAATTGCTGAAAATAAACGCTTTGTAATCCCAACTAAGTAATATATATATATATATATATATATATATATATATATATATGTGTGTGTGTGTGTATATATATATATATATATATATATATATGTATATATATATATATATATATATATATATATATATATATATATATATATATATATATATATATATATATATTACGAATACATATCGTTATATGTTATATTTGGAGTAAAGTTGATAATAGAAGCAGGAGCACACATGGTCGCACAATGAAATTAAGAACGGTGGTTGTTATTGATGATGTAAATACTTAGAAGCTGTCGTAAATTGCCTAATATTTCAGTTGCAGTCTCGACGCAGCCGCAGCGGCAGTAGAATGAAATAACCAGAGGCGTTTCTCCATGAATTAAACGAACAAGGTCTTTCAAATTCAGTCCTTTATTAAGTATTTCTCTTGGGCAGTTTCCACCTAACAATAATAGCCGTACATCGCTACATCATCAAGGTATGGAGGGTAAGTATTAGAACATTTTTTAGTCAAACGAGCAGCCAGGGAGTTGTTGACAAGTGAAAATTCGACTGATTCCCAGGGAGCACCGCAGGTAGCTGCTTTTTGTTACCTAGCGCAATAACACAAATTATGACGTAGAACGCGTACTGAACCAATGAGGAATTAAAGAAGACGCGTCATGCTTAAGATATAGAATCATATATATTTTGTGTTTTACTCTAAAATTTAATTTTCCTATCTTCAAGTTTCTCTATGTGAATTAATTTCTGTATTCAAAATCTTATCAGACTTGACATTTTGGAGACATTTTATGTCTATAGATGATAATGGTATACCTGGCACCATTGTTGTGTCTATTACATATTACAAGTACTTGCTATAATCTTATATTACTTTACATTATATTTGTATTGTATATGGTGGTCTTAGTCTTCATTTTATTTGAATATTTTGTGTTTATTTGTTTTTATGCCAATGCATTTCTTGCCAGCGCCATTTTTTTTTCATTTTGCCAAAGGGGAGATTCTTGAACTTTGTAGTAAAATGAATATAGAGTAGTAAATTAGAATAAAACAGGGAAAAATTTAGAATTGTAAGAATTTGGAATAAATTAACTAAGGAAAAATGGCGAAATTTTTTTATTATTACATATATATATATATATATATATATAACTTTTGTTTCTTTTTTTTTGGCAACATATGCTTAAAACTCCAATTCTTGTAATATATACTGACTCAAGTTTGGATTTTGCTTTCAAATGGGGTAATTTCATGTTTTTATTTTTTTATGATATAGAATCATATATATTTTGTGTTTTACTCTAAAATTTAATTTTCCTATCTTCAAGTTTCTCTATGTGAATTAATTTCTGTATTCAAAATCTTTTTATTCTTTAATCCGAAAAACAATCATTTCTTCCTAGCTTAAAATGTTCCCAGATATTTCTTCGTAACATTAAATGTACGTTTCTCTCATGCGGTTTCAATTCGAATATTAATGTACTGCAGATGACCGTAACATATGTTGTTTTGTCTTTCTTCGTATCTTGTGTTAAATGCAGGCACCGTTTTCATAATTTGACTGCTGCAAAAATATGCACTATAAACTCTTTTCGTTAGATTGTAATAACACATGCCTAATTTTCCCAAAACAACGCTCGGGTGTAAGTTAAAAAGTCACAAAAATTGATGTTCCGCCAAATTGTGGCATCCTTTCATTTCTTATTCAAAAATGCTCAATATTGGTTTATTGCTAACTGTCAAAATTTGACGGTTCATGCCTGGCTAGAAATGTACGGATTGGCATGTTACATCTAATACGTTGGCGATAATGTATCTGTAAAATTAGATCAGATCTGCTCTCGCTTTTGTCGGATAAAGATGTAAAATTTTTGGTAGAATAAGCGAAGGCCACCCTCTCTGTTTTCTTGTGTCGATGTGTTGGTTTAATAAAAATAATTCCATGGATAACAAGACTTGATTTCATCTAATGCCTCTTGTATGGATTAATTATTTTAACAGGAAACGAACTTACGATTATTGCAGCACACGCATTGCACCATTATACCTCGGCAATTTTTAAGAAGAAATGTTCCTTACGATATATCGAGACTTTACACTATAATGCTACGTCACGACCAATGAAAGATAATTAGTAAAGAGTTCGGACAGAGAGGTAGTGGATGAATTTTGTAGTAAAGTGACTTTGAGCGGGAAATAAAATTCGGAATAAAAATGAAAATGGCTCTCAAAATACATTCTAAAACCCAGAAATGATCGGCGATCATGATAGAAATTAAGAATAACTAAAAACTTTATATTTAAGTAAATTTGGACAATTTAGAATTAAATAAAAGAGAATTTAACAGAGTTAACGATAGAGCTAATTTAAGAATAAGGATTTAAGGAATATAGAGTAGTAAATTAGAATAAAACAGGGAAAAATTTAGAATTGTAAGAATTTGGAATAAATTAACTAAGGAAAAATGGCGAAATTTTTTTATTATTACATATATATATATATATATATATATATATATATATATATATATATAACTTTTTTTTCTTTTTTTTTGGCAACATATGCTTAAAACTCCAATTCTTGTAATATATACTGACTCAAGTTTGGATTTTGCTTTCAAATGGGGTAATTTCATGTTTTTATTTTTTTCCCTCAATCCTTTTTAATCATGTTTTATTTTGAACTTGAGGGTTGTTTCATTGTGTATTTCTCTACATTCTGGGTGTGGTTGTCCCAAATTCATATTCTTTAGCTATTTTATGGCTAATATGAAGATGAAATCACACATTTTATTTGTGGAAATTTAGGCATTTGGGACCTGAAGATTCTGTCTAAATTCCACAAATTCCCATTATTCAACTTCTGCTTTTTTTTTAATACTATGTTTTTAGGTGCGTTCGTAATTATATAAATACGTAGCACCTATTGTCGTCGCTTGGTCCGTCCGTCCGCATATAACAACGCAAAAACTATCCAACTGAATGGTTTGAAATTTAAGATATATTATCTTTGCAGAATTTTGTCGAGACATTTCAAATTTTAATAAATCGAATCAAAACTTTAGGAGATATTAATAAAAATATTTATTAAGAAATTTGATTTTTTTTTTTAAATCGGTGCTTTTTTGTTATAGGAGCTTCCGAAGTTTAATCGTCAAGCGACCGAGATACTTATTCTATTACAGAAATTAATCTGCAGACGATATCATTCATTTCGCAGAATTAAAAATCATCAAGATCTAAATATTTATATAGCTAGCTACAGTACGAACGCACCTCATTTGTCACGTTTGACGTACAATTTCCAACTTGTTGGTATCTATGCTCAGTTTGTTAGGGGATCTGTTTTGTTGTCAATTAGTTATTTTAATTTTATTCATAATTTCAAAGTTTTTGTTGGTGGTTGTAACGTTCATTTAATCGTTATATATATATATATATATATATATATATATATATATATATATATATATATATATTTAAAGGACATAATTGATTTTAATATATTTTTTGGATGGAAATAGAATTTACGATAAAATTAATCAAAACTCCTTTTATGCACATTTGGAAAAAAAAAAAAAGACATGTAAGTTAAAAATCACGTAGCAAATCAGAAAAAAAGAAAGAAAGAAACTATCTCTTTACAAACTATTATTCGTAAAGTTTTTGCGCATTCTTTTAAATATTGCATTCTCTCTTCTTGTTTTGAAGACATTGATTTAAAAATGATAAGCCATTTATAAGGAAACTTCAAAAATAGCTTTAAATAAATAGGATTACACCACCGGAAAAATCAGTTTTGTACAGTCGAAAGTTATTTTTTCATTATTTTTTATTTTTATTTTATTTTTCCTGAATTTGATATTCTCTTTTCATAGAACAGGATACGAGAGTTTGTATCTAATTTTCTAAAATCATTTTCTTTTTCACATTGTAGCATTTCTTTGTCCATCAAGAAAAATAAATATAAAAATTAAGAAATATTTCCTTATTTCCCACATTTTTTAATTTAGTTTATTTATAAAAGCAAGTTCTATAAGAAAATGTATTTTAATTTTATAAATATTAATATACATTTTTGTAATAACTAAATAATTTTAATTTAAATTAACTTAAAAATAGTTGCGTATTGCTAAAAAGTTATCTTTTAAAATGAAATTTTGAAATATATTGTAGCATCTGTCTATAATTTGTGTTATTGATAAAATATTAATATTTAGTATATTTAAATTTACATATTAAAATACTTTATTGTATAAAAAGTCACATACTTTGTAATTCAGATGAATAAGAATTGTTCTTTAATGTTATTATTTTAAAATGTTATTTACAAATGAATTTTAATAACATAAAAATATATATATTTTTAAATCTCCTGTATAAACAAACAAACAAAAAAAAAACGCTTTGGAAAGTGAAGTCGTATTATTTGAATTTAAAATAAAGACTATTTATAAAATAACTTATTTTAATGAGAAAATTTCCACTTATCTATGCAAATTATTTAACATTTTCTGCATAGTTTTTCCCACATAGAACTGTCTTCTTCACATGATGTGAAATCTCTTCAGAAAAGTTTCACACCTCAATACATTTAAAACTCTTTTAATACGTTGACTGCGTAGGACGCGGATCCGCGTTTAGCCATTCATTAACGGGGTGTGGTGGACGCAGATTTGCACCGTGTCTAGACTTGCATATAATGCATTAGTTTAGCTACAGCATTCACATTGAGCGTATGAAATTTTATCAGCATATACATAAAGCATCCCACTTGACCGTCTTTGTCGCCTTTTTGTGTGTGTGTGTGTCTTTGTGTGATGCAAAAAGGTACGGTAAAGGGCCAAGTGGTATTTTTCAACCCTTTGGTTCTTTATGTTTATAAGTATATAAATATATTTTTTTATAGCTCAAAGTATATATAATATGATATAATTGAATGCTCGAAATATTTTTAGTTTTGCTGAATTAAAGCATGAAAACAAATCAAATCTGAATCGTTTATTTCCGACACTAGCGGACGCAAATCCACGTCTGTTAGTACTGAAAATTTACATTTCAACTATAGTTCTAACGACGAGGATTAGCGTCCAAATAGTAAGATACATAACAATGAGTTAATGTCATCTGTGTGATGGCAGTAAAATTTGTATCAGTACAAAAACCCTTAATTCATTAAAAGTTGTGACGCAGCGCTTTTTTTTGGCTCTAAGAATTTTAAATATGGATCTTAAAAGCAATTATATCAAATTTGAGTTACGCTATGTTTATAATTTAAAAAAAAAATCATCATTTTCTTCTTCGTTTTATTTATATTCACAGGTGCAATTATTATCTTAACAGAAAAAAATATATATATAAAATTTATTCGCTGATGCTTTTTTATTCACATCTCTCATGAATTCAAAATATGAGTTTTAAAAGAAATGATATCAACATTTGAGTGACACCTTGACGTGAATTTAATAGGACTGTTTTAACATTAAATTTAAATTATTTTTGGTTTGTCTTATAAAGTATATTTACACATACAAACAATACTTTTAATTTTTCAATACACTGTTAAATATATTACTTTCACTGAGCCTATATTATGTATTGAAATGTATTTATTTCAATAAATTGATTTATCTTTTGCGCGACGCTATCCAAAATCATAAGTAAAATTTATATAAATGATTATTTTGCGTCATGGTATCCACTTGCATACATTTCCCTTCGTTTGGATACCATGACGGAAAATAATCATTTACATACATTACCCATTTTGTTTGCATTATAAATGAAATGATTATTTTTTAAAATAGATTATATATATATATATATATAACAGTTTTTGCTCATATATTAATCATTAATTCAGATAAAATTTTGATTTCCAGCATAATATTTCAACTTAATTTTGAGATGAAATAAATTTTTACTTAACAGTAGAAATGTGAATTTTTTTTTTCAAATGCAGTATTTTGCATTTTCTAGCATTTACTACACATTCCATTTCAGTAATAATTTAAGTAAAGCACGACGTAAGAAACGACAAATATTTTTAAAAACTGAGAAAAATGGAAAATATAAAAGCTGTATATATATATATATATATATATATATATATATATATATATATATATATATGTATGTATAATAAGCGAATGAATCTATAATAATTAATAATAACAAATAACATTAAAACAGAATATGTCTAAGTAATATGCCAGTAGATGGCGACAAAACAAAAAATGTAATCGATGGTACGAAGGAAACGTAAAGCCAATTCTCGCGTAGGAAAAAGAAGTAAAGCGGTTCCATGTTTTCTTATGGGAAAAAGCATAGGAATATAGTCCAATTTTAAAAATGGATTATATAGAAAACAAGAGTTTTCCTACGTTAATGCAAAACTATATTCGCTTCATCTAAAACCGATTAATATAATTTATTAATTTTTAAAAAAATCGTCCGAGTCGTTTTGGAGATAACAGGTATGACGCCCTTACATTTACAGAAATTTAGTTAAAAATGGACTTCCAGGTCTTAAAATCTACTGCATGTAGAAATGTATAAATTTCAGAACAGAGTTAGACCATAGATATAAGACTACTGTGAAAACATCAGAACGGTATGCCTCATATTTGCTGAGATATTAAATGTCGGATTTTAGATTTTCCTTTGTTGTCCTTCTATAGCTGTATATATAAGAGTGACGGAATCTTCGGTTTTGGGCTTTCGGTTTTTGCTTTTTTTGCTGCGTCACTCGAGAAACTACCGTCTCTCATGATATGTATATGGACTTTTTCTGACTTGAACACCAGACCGTGTATAGCCTGCTTCTACAGATAACGCTTCGCAGTAAACGTGTTAAACAAATACGTGACAGGCAACTGAACATTTAAAAAAAATAAAAAAAAAAACAAATATAAAGCTTAGAGGGTATTTAAAAGTATGAAAATAAAGTTTTTTTTTCAGATGTTCATTATAAAATCTCAATAAAAAAATAATGCGTACGTGTGTTCATTGTAGAAATAATATGTTCATTTGGACTGGAAATTAAATTAAAATATACTATTATTAATTATTTTTAATCTTATACAAGCAATTAAAATCAGTTTTCCACAACATGCTTCAGGGCGACCAATAAGAAGTTAGAGGTTGCTGTTCACAGATATTTTAACTTAAAAAAATATATATATATAAATATATATAAAACATAAGTACAATCCCATAATGCAATTTACACATACATAGTCATTGTTTCATTAGTATTTTGGGACATTGTCTAAAAAAAAATAATAATTAGATTATCTCAATAAAATAAGTACAATGTTCTAAATTTATGAAATTGTCATTTAAATCCGTAGCTGTGTATTTTTTTTAAAATAGTCCATGTCAGTCCATTGTTAATTCACACCAACGTACGTACACTAAGGCAGTACGACTGTTTAGCCGAAATATAGTGTTAAAACATTTTTTTCTTCAAATAAGAGACAAATTATTATTATGTTTCACGATGTAGATTTTTCTATGGCTGATTATATTTTAAAATAATAATGATCCATATATTTAAGTAATCTCTTTGATGAAACTACAAGGCATATCATGCCATTAAATCTATAAAATGCGAAAAATACCATTTTACTTTTCTTGCCAAAGCATATTGATTAACATATTTTTTTTCTAAGAACTGTGACATCATGCAAATAGTTTACTATTAAGGGAAAAATTATCCTAATTACCTATTTCAAAGCATCAACCTAATATATTCCTTATTTCAATAAAAACCTATGTAAATCGCGAATCGTAAAGGCCAAATGAAAAATAATAACAGAATAAATTTCTTATTTATATGTTTCTTTATTCAGACGATTTATAAAATTATTTTAAGCTAATTTGTTTCTTTCTAATACGACATCGGATAATTACTTACAAAATGACTTTCAATGACTTTAGGGATTCATTTCATCCATTTTCACAGAAAATTATTTCTGATTTTTTTTAAATAAAATGACGTCACAATTAAATTTAAACGTCACATTCTAAAATAAATATTTTCAGAAAAAATATTGACAACAATGCAGAAATACTTTTTGTTTTCTTTTAATGAAAAATTTTCAGAAATGCATTTTATGGTTACCTTGAGGGGAATAAACTAAACAAGTGGAAACAGTTTGTCTAAGAAATTTAAAGACTAAATTTGAACAAAACCAAACTATTCAGAAAATAAAATGTTTTTTATACATTAATTTAAATGTCAACTCATTCTGAACACTATATGTTTTTTTCGTAGTAGTTGTTGTTAGGAAAAATTATTTCTTTATATATATGTTAATTAAATTTTCAAAGGTTCTGGATTCGATCCCCTTTCTGGACATTTTTTTATTCTGTGGCGACTCATCCGTTCAGTGCTCTCTAGCTGTTGCCGCTGTGGACAAACTCTAGAATCTAACTACCTTAGATTCGAGCAACTCATTCATGCAGTCACTCCAGCTGTTTCGACAGTGGACAAATTTCACCAGCGAGACCTACTGGTACTGAGATATGGAAGTACTCTACTTCTCGACACCCACTTCGATGGCTCGGCTTTCCGATGCGAATTATCTGATGACAGAATCGGACGGGTTGATAAGATGCAAGATCTCTCAAACAGGACTGTATTCATTAATTCTTTTCACAATGGCAACAAGCGAATGCTCTTGTATTTAAACTGGAAGTTATTGACAAGAAGCGAGGCAGGAAGTCAAGACATTATAAAGATTTTTTATACAAACTGGACATGTGTGTCTTTAGCAGTGCAAAAAGCACGTTACTTTTATTTTATAAATTTCATAACTTATGTTCGTTAGGTTAATAAAAGAATTGGTTAACCTCCATTGGTCTAGCTGTCGTCTACATACTTTCACACGCAATAATATTAAGCTGTCGGTGACATTGTAGGGTTAAGTTGATGTTACAGCTATACTTACCCGTCTCGCCACCTCTACAATTCTGTTGGTTATACGCTGAGTAGTAAGTAACAATTCATATGCTTTGTTATATAAGTAATCTCCAGCGTAAATTCAGCTGTACTGGAAATTTAATTAGCATATACAGTAATCTCTCACTTATACGTCGCCACTTTCATGCGTCTCTCTCATTTATACTTCGATTTTCAGATGTCCCGGATAAAGATATAGCAAATAATATTGAGTTGCTATTAGCAACGCAATGTTATTTCTTTTCGCTTATGCGTCGCAACGTGAATGTGTCTCTCACTTATGCGTCAAAAAAATTTTAACGTTTCCTATTTCTTCTCATTCTACACATATCCTTTCCAAGAAATTCCACATCAGCTTGTACATGGGAAGTCAATTGGTTGTCTTTTTACTTTTGTTTTCTGGACACTATTATAAGCTGGATTCTCGGGTCACACCCCTTCGCACCTGCTACCTCTAGTAGGACTATTTAAACAAGTTGGAAATTGTACGTCAAACGTGACAAATGAGGTGCGTTCGTACTACAGCTACTTATATAAATATTTAGATCTTGATGATTTTTAATTCTGTGAAATGAGCCATATCGTCAGCAGCTTAATTTCTGTAATAAAATAAGTATCTGGATCGCTTGACGATTAAACCTCGGAAGCTTCTATAACAAAAAGCACGCTTTAAAAAAATCAAATTTCTTAATAAATATTTTTATTAATATCTTCTAATTTTGTAATTCGATCTTCATAAAATTTGAAATGTCTCGACAAAATTCTGCAAAGATTATATATATTAAATTTCAAATAATTTGGTTGAGTAGTTTTTGCGATGTTATATGCGGACAGACGGTCGGACAGACAGACAGACGGACGGACTGATTAAACGACGACTATAGGTGCTACGTATTTATACAGTAATTAAGAATGCACCTAAAAAGCACGCTTGATTCTGAAATTTAAAAACTATGCATCTTGTGCCAAAGATAAACCAGGTTTGGATAAAGAATGAAATGCAGTTTCTTGGGGAATGATTCATTTTAATGATTTTTTAGATATTGGTCAAAATGTAATAACAACAGAAAAGAGGGACATACACAAAATAGTCTCAGAAATTACAGATGATGCCAATGAAAAAGAATAAGATAACGAATAAAACATAGAAACACCATCCACCGACTTTTGTAAAAGCAATAGATGCTCTGTAAACCTACATCCAATGAACTGATACATCTGGATCAACATAGCCATGTTTCAATGAACTCGAAATATATTTAGGAAGATAAATCAAGCTTATAAACAAACTTCAATTTTAGACTATTACTTAAAAAAAAAAGCTGTGTAATTAAAATTTTGAAATGGATGTATTTTATATTTGAATTATTAAATCTGTAACAATCTAAATAATTCGTATTTTTCATTATTCTGCATGTTATTTAACCATTTAATGATGAATTTTGTCTTAACATTTATTTCAAAATGCAATTTTTACTTGTATTTCATTTATGCGTTAGTCTTTTGCACCGACGTATAAGTGAGAGATTACTGTATATATTCACCAAAGCTGGGATTAATTTCGTCGCATGCATGCCACTGAAATATGTGCTCATGGTTGACTTTTCATCTTCTGCTGCAAAGTCGCAGCCATGTCAATACATAACAGTAGGAAAATGCTAAACTGGATGTCGTTTGGATAGCTCTAAATGGTGGAGCATTAGTGCGCAGTACCAAATGTTCTCAGTTCGATCCCCCGTCTGGACATTTTTTCACTCTGTTGGTTATACGCTGCGTAGTAAATAATAATTCATATCCTTTGTTATACTGTTTCTTTAGTTATATTTTATTGCAATATCCTTAACGCTACTAAAATACTGACTTTTGATGCTAAGTTTCAACTGAAGTTCTAGACTGTAAGTATCAAATCTGAAAATAAGTGTGTTGAACGATTAACGTCTTTATTATAGAAATTGCTCGAAATTAATAGAATTGTATGATTGTGCATTATTGTGCAGAAAATAGTGAATCTATGAGGTCGAAAATTGACTGCTTAAAATCAAACGTTGAATGTCCTTATATTATACATAAATATTGTAACCTAAACAGACAATTATTTTGGGCACAAAAATAATTTTTAATAAATATCTGTCATTACTATTTGTTAATTTGCCTGAATAGTCTTTTAAAAAGTCATTTCTAAAACTTCATACATAGTCATTGTCCCAATAACTCTTTGGAACATTGTCACAAAAACATTTGATCAGAATATCTCAATAAAATAATTACGATGTTCTAAATTTAAGAAATTGGATTTAAATCCATAGCAGTTTATTTATATTTTTTAAATATTCCATGTTAGTCTATTATTAATTCTTACCAACTTACACTCTGTCTGTACGACTGTTTAGCCGGTGTATAATCGAAACAACATTTTGTTTTCTTTCAAAAAAAAAAAAAAAAAAAAAGAGAGAGAGAGAGAGAAATTATGATGATGTTCCGCGATGTAGAATTTTCTGTGATTGATTATATTTTTAAAATAATAATGATCCATATATTTAAATAATCAGTTTGATGTAATTACTATCACATCGGGCCATTAAATCTGTAAAATGTGAAAATCTCAATTTTATTTTCCTTGTCAAAGCATGTTGATTAACATATTATTTCGTTCTAAGAACTGTGACATCATGCAAATAGTTTACTATTAAGTGGAAAATTATCCTAATTACCTATTTCAAAGCATCAACCTAATATATTCCTTATTTCAATAAAAACCTATTTAAATCGTGAATCGGAATGGCCAAGAGAAAAATAATAACAGAATAAATTGCTTATTTATATGTTTCTTTATTGCAGACGATTTATAAAATTATTTTAAGCTAATTTGTTTCTTTCTAATACGACATACGATAATTACTTACAAAATGACTTTCAATGGCTTTAGGAATTCATTTCATCCATTTTCACAGAAAATTATTTGTGATTTTTCTTAAAATTCACAATTAAAATCAATATTTTCAGGAAAATTATTGACAACAATGCAAAAATACTTTTTATGTTTACCTTGAGGGGGAATAGACTAAACAAATGGACACAGTTTTTCTAAGGAATTTAAAGTCTAAATTTGAACAAAACCAAAATATTCAGAAAATAAAATATTTTTTATAAATTAATATAAATGCCATCTCTTTCTCATCACTACTTGACATTTCCCTATAGTTCTTGTTAGGAAAAATTATTCTTTGAAATATTGTCTCTTTATGTATATGCTAATTAAATTTTCAAAGTTTCCGGGTTCGATCCTCGATCTGGAACTTTTTTCACTCTGTTGGTTATATGCTGAGTAGTACGTAATATTTCATATCCTTTGTTATATAAGTAATCTACAGCGTAATTTCAGCTCTGCTAGAAAAATTAATTACCATATATATATATTTACCGATGCTGGGTTTAATTTCATCGCATGCATGCCACTGAAATGTGTGTTCATGGTTGACTTTGTATCTTGGGTTGTAAAGTCGCAGCTGTGCCAATACATAAGAATGAGAAAATGCTAGATTATGGATGTCGTCTGGATAGCTCCAAACGGAAGAGCATTGGTGGGTAGTACCAAAGGTTAAGGTTCGATCCCCGGTCTAGACTTTTTTCACGCTGTTGGTTATAATCTGAGAAGTGAGTAATAATTCATAATCCTTTGTTATATATTGTTTCTTTAATTACATTTTCTTACAATATCCCTAACGCTACTAAAATACTGACTTTTGATGTTAAGTTTCAACTTAGGCCACTGAATTTCTAGACTGTAAGTATCAAATCTGAAAATAAGTAACGATTAACGCCCTCTATTATAGAAATTGCTTAAAATTAATGGAATCGTATGATTGTGCATTATTGTGCAGAAAATAGTGAATCTATGACGTCGAAAGTTGACTGTATAAAATGCAACGTTAAATGCATGAATGCTCTTTTATTATACATAAATATTGTAACCTAAACAGACAATGTTTTTGGACACAAAAACAATTTTTAATGAATATCTGCAATTCCTATTTGTTCAATTTCTTGAATAAATTTTTAGAAAGTCATTTCTGAAACTTTGTAGTAACTACATGTGCAGATGTAATATGGACCATGTTTCCATTCATAAGGCTTTTAATATTTTATTTTTTTATGTTTTACATAGTCAAACAATTCGTTACAATAATAAGATACAATTTGATAGCTATATTTATATTTCTATTCGTTATATTCATGAATCTAGAAAATTATATAAATGTTTGTTTTCCTATATAAGAAAATTTATGGTCCATCCTGTATTTAGTAAAATGTGTAATTGAGGAAACAAATCAATATAGTTAAACCTTTCAAGTTCTGTTTTGAATAGTTTGTTTAAATACAGTTTCTGTTTTAATTATAAGTAAATGTATATTTGTTTGAATTCATTAAATATAAATGACGCATATAAATGTTTTAATAACAGTAATTTAAGGACGCTCTCGTTATACAAATTAAAATTAACTAAAAAAGGTGACAACATTACGAAAAACAATTTTAATTTACGTAGTAAATATGTTATTAGATTAAAAAACTAATTACTACCATTAGAACAATAAACAATAGTGAAAAAGAAATTAAAAAAATGTTTTTTATGTTTTTTTATTGCCAATAGTTTAAAACAACTTTATACTATTAAGACAAACGTAAAAGATTGCGACCAAATTAGTTTCAATCTGATTACAGATTTTCTTCAATAAATTATAAAAGAGGGAAGAAAAAAAAATAAGCGAAATTTTGGTACGATTATCATCATAAACATCAACAGAACTCGTTATTTAGAAAACATTAAGCAGCAACAACTAAAATATTCTTTGTTCTTTCTCTTTAGAAAAAAGAACGAAAACTTTTGACGCAACACACAAAGTTTTATACAATTATATACGAAATACTTTTGAAAAACATATAAAGATAGTTTATAGTTCTCTAGAAATCATATAATGAGCAATTTATTTAAATTAAATTTGTGATATAATTCCAAGTGTGCGTTTGTATAAATTTGTAATATGCTAAAGCTTCATTCAGTTTAACAGCTAAATTCTGTTAGATAATGAAATATTTTTCTACTAATGCAAAAACTTTCAAAACTTGCAGTTTTAATATTTTTCGAATGATTTTGCTTCTGTTTTAAATGGAAATCAAATTATCTTCAAAGTCATAATAATAAATATAAAAATAACAATAGAAAAAATTGCTTTTTGTGCTTATTTGTTTCAGACGATATAAACCAATTTGCCTTTTTCTATTGAGACATTCGCAAATAACTGGCAAAAAATTAATTTCAACCAATTTGCACATTTGTTTTATCAATTTCCAAAGAAAACTTCTGGAATATGATTACCATAATAAACATCAATGCAGCTCGCTATTTAGGAAAGAGTTATTTACAACATCCACGCAATTCGCATTGCTTTCCCCTTTAACAAAAAAATTAAAAGAAAAACATGATTTTATGAAAAAGATAAATATTTTACAGCGAACGTATTTAAATGAACACAGATCTTTTTTAATAACTTTCTATTAAATATGTTCTGGGACGCTACGGCAAATAATTTACATTGTTTGGATTTAAAATTTTACGCATTTACGTATTACAAATTGAACATTGTCTCCTTTGAATGTAATTTAAAAAGAAGTCGAACCGCCATTTTGAGATTATGTTTTCAACAATGAAGAAATTTTACAATTCCAAATATTGATAAGCTTTATTTTGTGCGAGATGATGTATTTCCCACTGTTGTTGAAGATTTCTTTTTTTTTTTACAAGGAATTATTTTTGAATAGAATTATGTCGAACAAAATGTCTCCTGTTTCCCTTTTCATGATTTAATTTTCTGTAACAAAAGACATGTTAAACACATTTTCAATTAATTGATTTCTTAATTATTTTTACAGAATATATATTCTTTAACACTAGAACGGCGGTAGAGGTCATTTCGACACCTGAGCACTTTTGTCCGTTGATTATTTTTGTTTGGTTGGATGAAATTTTTTGAAATTTTTTGACTTTTCCTAAATAGATAACAAGTATTTAAAAAAATGAGTATTCTACATTTCTTAGTTTTTGAAATATTGGACAATATTGAATATATATGTCACAAAATTCAGGAATTTCTGGCACACTCTGAATTTAACAGCAGTCGAAGAAAAAATATTATAAACATCTCCAAATTAATGCAGTCGAAATAGGAACTTTAAGCAGTAGTAGGTCGAGCAGTACACTGTAAAAAATGACCAACGTTTCTTATTTTATGAAAATATGCTATAACCACGAACGAAAATATAATATAATCTTCTGAGTTATCCGAAATTTCAAATAGCATGTTACATTGTATTTTGAATCCCCAGAAACGAATACATTTTCAAAATTTAAAGAATAATTTATAAAAACAAAGTGTTTTTAGCTGCCCGAAATTTTCAGAAACGTTTCCGAAGGGATTTTATAGAGTATTAATTAGTGTCCTCAGCCCGGAATACCTGTTTTTCGAATGCTATCAATTCTGAAGTAAACATTTTCATGCTCAAAAAAAATGTTTAACAGACAAACATGAAAAATTAACAGCGTTAACAATAACATTAAAATACATAAAGTTCTTTACTCTTTCATGTATAAATTAACTTATGCGGCTGAAAACGTGTACTTGAGAATGGATAACATTCGAAAAACAGGTATTCCAGCCTGAGGACACTAATTAATACACTTTAAAAACACTTCGGAAACGTTTCTGAAAAATTCGAGCAGCTAAAAATAATTTGTTTTTATAAATTATTCTTTAAATTTTGAAAATGTATTCGTTTCTGGGGATTCAAAAGACAATGTAACATGCTATTTGAAATTTCGGATAACTCAGAAGATTATATTATATTTTCGTTCGGGGTTATAGCATATTTTCATAAAATAAGAAACATTGGTCATTTTTTACAGTGTATGTAGAATGAAGGAAAGAAGAACACGCAATGTCACCGAATTCATTTATTAAAAAATAATAATAATAATCATCTTAGGTTTCGGGGAAATGCTCTGATAACATTCATTTCGGACCAAATGTCAAAAAATTCCATCGTCGAACAGTTATTCCTTTTAATCAACGCCACACTTTAAAAATTCCATCGTCTAATAGAACAGCCGTTGATTTAGTCAACGCTAAACGTCAAAATTCTCCACTGAATCAGAATGTGTGTGCAGTTTTAACCTCGCCAGAGCAAGAGCACAAAAACGTCACGTGACCAGCCCTCATCGAATCACAAGGTTATTTAAAGAACTTTATTAGCATTTCTGGTGGAGTTATCTTGACGAAAAATGGTTTCCCCGGCGCGAAAAAAATCTTCTACAGGCTTCGATAATCTCGTACCAGATGAATGACATGCCAACAAATCAAAGTCTCTGTTTTGAGAGTGTGTTTTAAAACTAGTTCGAATTTAATACGCATAAAGAAAAAAAAGAAAATGAATCTTTGATGTAGGAAAAAAAAACAAAAAAAAACGAAAGCTTTTCGGAAATATTTTAATAGACATTTAATATTTAATAATAGAACAATTTTACGGGAATAGGGTTTTCTGAGCGGAATAATTTAAGAGATGTGATATTTTAGCATTTAAATAAAGAAGTTATAGCAATTTGACTACACGGGAATAATAATAATGAATTTTAATAATGGATAAAAAATAAAGATGTTCTATTTAAAGAATAAATTAAAAAATCTATCGCCATTTTTAAACTACTTTCTAATAAATATTATTAAGTGGATTAGGATAAAATGGCTTTACATATGGATAGTAAAAGACTATTTTAAGAATAAGAGATGTCGCCGATGTTTTGATGTGAGATGATGATGTCGGCGACATCACCATCTTTAATAAGCCGGGGTTATATACGGAACATTATTAAATGGAAAAATTTATAGTATAATTTAGCAGATTGCGGAAAAAAATTAAATTTTGTGATATATATATACAGGGTGATTCATAAAAGATGGGCAGAACTTTAAGGGTTTATAGTACACTTAAAGACAAATAATATTAAATAGGAGACTAAGGGTCCCAGACGTATTCCCAAGGAGATAGGGGGCATTAAAGTTTAGGGTCCGAAATTTCAAATGATTATAAAACATGGAAAAATTGGTCGATTCGTTTGCGGTTTCTGCAAAAAATTTTCTTTATGCCAGTATTTTCTTGAAATAAAATTTTAAAGTTCAATTTCAAAAAATGCCGATAGGGGGCGCTTTAGACTTTGGAGTAACAAACAACTATTTTTTAACGTTATTTTTTGTATTTCTTTAAATTATTTCGAAAGCTTAGACTTAAACTTAAATTTTGATCTAAAAATCTGAGTCCTAACGAGTAGTTAAGTAGCGTAAACTGAAATTTGAAATTTGAAACCCTTCTCCCCCCAGAACAAAAATCAGTTATTCCCGATCTTTGTGTCGTAGATTAGGCTCTAACTACTGCCGCGTTTTGCTAAAATTATTCTTTATGTCAGTATTTTCTTGAAAATAAATTTTAAAGAAAATTTTCAAAAAATTCCTATAGAGGGCGCTTTAGACTTTGGAGTAACGAACAACTATTTTATACCGTTATTTTTTGTGTCTCATTAAATGCTTTCTAAAGCTTAGACTTAAACTTAAATTTTCAGCTCAAAATCTGAATCGCTGAGCGTGGTTCAGTAGCGAGGGGAGGGGGTTCAAATTTCAACTTCTGAACATAGTTCAGTTTGCACTACTTAACCATGCCCAACGATTCTGTGCTGTGATACGAGGCAAAAATACAACTTTCGTCAAGGACTGCATAGTCGGAATTCACTCATAAAGGCACTGGCACAGTTGGAAACGTCGCTCATGCAAACGTTAAAGCTCCATTCCTGACGCTAGTCACCGGGTGAAGAAGGAAACAGAAAGTATGCAAATGTCAAATGGGGAAGAAGAAGAACACGTATGCAAAATTTCGACACGATTCAGGCATAAAAACCACTGAACGGTGAGTCAAGTGTAAGTCGCTGTAGTAATGAATCGGAAGATGGTGCCCTTCACGAATAAGGAAAAGGCTGAGATGCATTTAATTTACGGAGCGGCAGATGGAAATGGTGCAGAGGCACAACGAATGTACGGAGAGCGATTTCCTAACAGGCGGTTGCCTAACCGCAAAACTTTCGAGCGCTTGCACAGACAGTTGTGTGAGACGGGATCATTTCTCGCTTCCCGGTCGAATGCAGGTCGTGCAAAAAAGGACGAATCAGTAGTTGTTGCAGAAGCCATTCTGGATGTAGTAGCGGCGCAGCCAAGTACAAGTACACGAACAGTGGCTAGCCAGGTGGATACCTCACAGTCCACGACTTGGAGGGTACTGAAGGATGAACATTTGCTCCCGTTTCATGTGCAACGAGTCCAGAAACTGTCTCCAGGGGATTATCCAAATCGTATTGAATTCGCCCGCTGGTTTCTGCAGCAGAACGCGCTAAATCCACATTTTGGACGAACTGTGCTTTTCACCGATGAATGTACCTTCACACGTGAAGGTACATTTAACACACACAATGCACATGTATGGGCGGATGTCAATCCACATGCTACGTATCCACATGCTCATCAGAGACGCTTTTTCATCAATGTTTGGGCAGGAATCCTCGGAGACCACCTAATCGGACCGTACCTTCTTCCTGAACGCCTCAACGGTAAAACATACCTCACATTTCTGCAACATGTGCTGTCAGACCTGTTAAACGTTGTTCCTCCACGCATCCGGCGGGTCATGTGGTTCCAGCACGATGGAGCGCCAGCCCATTACGTACGAGACGTCCGCAACTATCTGGACATCACATTTCCGAACAGATGGATTGGTCGAGGTGGTCCTGTTGCTTGGCCTGCTCGCTCGCCAGATCTTTCACCCCTCGATTTCTTTTTTTGGGGACGATTGAAGGCTCTTATGTATGAGACACCCATTGAATCCCCCGAGGAACTGGTCGCCAGACTTTCCGCCGCTGTAGGGGAAGTGCTCGAAAAGCCTGATGTTTTCGCGAATGTTCGCCGTTCCATTCGTCGCCGTTGTTCTGCGTGCATAACCTCTGGTGGTCACAATTTTGAACATTTATTGTGATTACATGTTAATAAATATGCTTTGGTAACATAATCCTAATTTGTGTCTTTTTACCTCGTATCACAGCACACAATGTGTGGACATGGTAAACTGAACTGTGCTCAGGAGTAGAAATTTCAAACCCCTCTCCCCAGAAACTTAACCACGTCTAACGATTCAGATTTTGGGCTGAAAATTTAAGTCTAAGCTTTAGAAAGCATTTAATGAGACACAAAAAATAACGGTATAAAATAGTTGTTCGTTACTCCAAAGTCTAAAGCGCCCTCTATCGGAATTTTTTGAAATTTTTCTTTAAAATTTATTTTCAAGAAAATACTGACATAAAGAATAATTTTAGCGAAACGCGGCAGTAGTTAGAGCCTAATCTACGACACAAAGATCGGGAATAACTGATTTTTGTTCTGGGGGGAGAAGGGTTTCAAATTTCAAATTTCAGTTTACGCTACTTAACTACTCGTTAGGACTCAGATTTTTAGATCAAAATTTAAGTTTAAGTCTAAGCTTTCGAAATCATTTAAAGAAATACAAAAAATAACGTTAAAAAATAGTTGTTTGTTACTCCAAAGTCTAAAGCGCCCCCTATCGGCATTTTTTGAAATTGAACTTTAAAATGTTATTTCAAGAAAATACTGGCATAAAGAAAATTTTTTGCAAAAACCGCAAACGAATCGACCAATTTTTCCATGTTTTATAATCATTTGAAATTTCGGACCCTAAACTTTAATGCCCCCTATCTCCTTGGGAATACGGCTGGGACCCTTAGTCTCCTATTTAATATTATTTGTCTTTAAGTGTACTATAACCCCTTAAAGTTCTGCCCATCTTTTATGAATCACCCTGTATATATATATGAAATATTGATGAAAAAATATATCAATTTATAAATTGTGCTTCATTTAAGTTAGCATTAGCTTTAATTTGTAAAACCAATCAATTTTTATATCAAATTAATGAGTAATTTCAGCAGTTGAAGTATGATTCAATTGATCGCCCTGTAGGCGTTACATTTACAGTACTTTAAAAATTTAATAAATTATCAAGTAATATTAAATATAAATTAAATATAAATGATGAAATACACGTAAATTACATATTTTTTCCGCTATATGGCATTTAAAAAATTGTTTTATCGTTGTTATTTCAGAAGTTTCATCGAGGGGTGATGACCCCTTCCCGCCGTTCCAGTAGGTAAGATTTTTCCGCCGTTCTATTAAACAAGTAAATCTGCCGATCAGGAAACTCAACGTCAGTTCTGAAAGTCATTGTTTTCCAATCTCACTTTTCATATTATTTAGCATCTTACAATCCGCAATATTTTTTTTCTATATTACATACATATTTATAGGCATATAAGGTACTTCGAAAGTTTCAGAAATTAAAAGCGTTAGGTTAAATTAAACACGATTTATGCAATGATATTCTGAAATTCTTATAAACTTCTTATTCTTGTAATTTTTTAGATAAAAAATGCATTTCTTATTTTAATATTCTTTGAAATAGGGTTGCTAAGCAACTAATAACATAAAGAGGAAAGAAAAAGAAATCCATTTTAAAATTAGTAAAATATAGGAAAATAAAATGTTTTATATTTCCCGAACAGTTGCAAAAAATTTTCCAATAATTTAATCAATTAATTTCTAAATTCTAATAGATGTATCGGCAAATTTTCAAGGCTATTGCATATATTTAAGACCTCCCTATCGAAAATTCAGTATCCGTAATTTACGTTTAAATACATTATTCAAATATGTGATTTTCATTTCAGTTAAAAATAAAATTTGAAAATAGTCTGCGTTCTCATAGGAAAGCATTATGACCTAAAACGAAATGTTCTATATTTTTCGAACGAATGAACCAAATGTAACTAAAAACTATACAGCTCATTCCGGGTACCTCACCAACATACCCACCAAAAATGAACTTAATCGGACGCTTTTTACGGCAGTTATAGCGGAACAGACAGACAAACAGACGGAAACCAAAAACTTTTCGCGTCTCAACAGTGAGACTTCACTTACTTTTCGGCAATTAAAGTCTAATAATGCTTAAAGCGATAAAAAACATAACATGGAATATTTGAAAATACTTCTTTAATGTGGATTACATATGTTTCGTGCGACATCTTCAGATCTAAATGATAAATACAATATTCTCGCATATTTTTGAAAATGGTAAACATAAACCACGAGATCGCATGTCCAAGGCAAGCAGGTACTTAAATTGGTCAAACTGGGAAACGTGAAAATTATTATTTGTTTTTATTTTTATTGCTTTTTCAATCTGTCGATCATCGCGTGCCAAATTTTAGCTAATTCAAAAGAAGCGGCTTCGTTGCAAATGTTATCTTTTCGCAAATATATTTCTATAGATTCACGGATAATGGATGGGAAAAAAGCTCTTGATTGAAAAATTATTTTACTATTCTTGAAATCAATCTGCAACGGCTCCCTTCTGTTCTATTGTTAAAAATAGAGTTTACATGTATTTAACGTGTATTCGTAGAACTGAGTGACTTATCATAGAGTTGACCTTCGTTTAAAAATTATATAGTTTAAAAACGACATCATTAGACTAATTTTATATTATTATAAAAATAAAGTAATATAAACATATCGAGTGGTAATAATTTTGAATTAAGTTTAAACGGGGTATTTAAAAAAGTAAAATAATAATAAAAAAAGTAACATTTTCATTAAAATAGAAATTAATTAACAGTTAAAAATACGCAATAAAACAATGCTTATGTTAAAAAAATTACAAATTTGAAAAAAAAAGACATATTGTTTTCATAAAAAGTAAATTTAAAGCTGATCGAACAGTTTTTTTTCTCATTTAAATGAAAATCTAATTATCTTGAATGTCATAAAATAAACAGAATAATAACAATAGAATAAATTGCTTTTATATGTTTCATTTTTGCAGACGATTTCAAGCAATTTGTTTCTTTCTATTTCGACATGTGTAAATGACTGGCCAAAAATAAATTTCAATCAATTTGCACATTTGTTTTACCCATTCGACAAAAGAAAAAAAAACCCGTATACGATTGCCATCATACAAATAAATGCGGCTCGTTATTTGGAAAAGAATTATTGGCAGCACCCAGGCAATTCTCCATTTTATTTCGCTGTTTAACAAAAAATTAAAGGAAAAAAAACGATTTTATGAAAAAGATAAATATTTGGACGTGAACGGATTAAAAAGAACACAAATCTTTTTTAATGACTTTCAATTAAATAGGTTCTGGTATGCTATGGAGAATAATTTAAATTGTTTGGATTTAAAATTTTACGCGTAACGAACTGAACATTGTCTGCTTTGGATTCAATTTTAAAAGAATTCGATCCACCATTTTGATATTATGTTTTCAATAATAAGAGTATTTTGTAATTGCAAATTTTGATAAGCTTTATTTCATCCAAGATGATGAATTAGCCGTTGTTGATAAATGATTTTTTTTTCAGAATAATTTCTGAATAGAATTATGTTGAAGAAAATCTTTTATAATTTTTTCTTCTTCAAGTAATTAATTTTCTGAATAAAAAAGTATGTTTGTTTTCAATTAATTTATTTCCTTATCATTATTTTTACAGAAAATGTTTTTTTTTTTTTTTTTTTCAAATAATTTTAATGTGAATATTTCAAAATTGTAAAAGTTTTTATTGAATTTATCTTTATTTAAATATTATTTTATTTGAATATGGCATAAATATAAGGGTGTCCCAAAAGTCTCCGTGCAACTTCAAAAATTTATTAAAAAAAATAAATAAAAGGCCTACAGCAAAAATAATTACAACAGTACATAGAGTAACTTAAAAAGTTTTTTCTACTACCTTAGTATACTTGTACATGAGATTTCTTTCGTTGCACTAAGAATATCAAGTCGATATGCCAATTCCATCCACGTGCATTTCAGAATCCTAACATCAACAGTAGTTACAACTGTTTGATGAAATCTGAACAAAAGTTTCAATTTTCGACAAAATATGTTAATTATATCCCATATATATCAAAATTATATTTCATTATAACCCATTGTCTCATGGAATTGAAACAAACGATCCAAACAGCAGTAGCTACTGTTGATGTTAGCATGAAAAACGTTCGTGGATTGAACTGTAATATCGTCTTGATAGTCTTCGTGTTACGAAATGATCTCATGTTGAAGTTTACTAAGGCAGTAGAAAAAAACTTTTTAAGTTACTCTATGCACTGTTGTAATTATTTTTGCTGTAGGCCTATTTTTTTTTGTAATAAATTTTTGAAGTTGTACGGAGACATTTGGGACACCCTGTATATATGGCATATAATAAAAATAATTTTATATTATACTAATATAAATTAATAGAGAAATATCTTTTGGGAGTTTTACTGTAATATCAATTTTCAGTTGCAATATTTCATTGATAACTATTCGAAGAACAATTAAAAAATATATTTAAAATATTAATATGTTTCCGTAAATAAAATGAAGTTTACAGCCAATCATGACTTAATTGTACATTATTGTTATTATTATTACTATTATTGTTGTTATTGTACAGTGCGAATAAATTTTATTCAACATGCATGGCTTAGTAGTAAAACAATATTCAGTCAATATTTAGAAAATATTTTATCAAAATAGCTATATCTCGGCCCACATTGATATTACTGACATTAAATATTTACCCAACATTTCAACACAATCTGCCATACTATTGGCTATTTTATTACCAATATTTTTAATGTTAGGCCAATATTTCTGTAGCAGTTATTTTTTATTACAAGTATGCTTCATGTAAAGTCGATAATTCTGAAAGAGTGACATTTCGTAAAAATATTTCCAATATACAGCTAATATATAAACAACGTTGATATTTCATCAACGTATTTTTAATGACTGCAATATTGCATCATTATTGCAGTCATTCATATATTGACAGTCCTATATGATGTCGATAATTCTGAAAGAGTGACATTTCGTAAAAATATCTCCAATATACAGCTAATATATAAAAAACTTTGATATTTCATCAACGTATTTTTAATGACTGCAATATTGCATCATTATTGGTCTCTAATATAAATCATAATGTTCTGCCAGTCGAGTGTATATTTATTTATTTCGTTTTGAAAATAAATAAATAAATAAATAAATAAAAAACTTCATTCATTAACTTTATGCTTTATTTTTACGAATATCTCTTTTGAAATAAACATGTCCTTTGTAAATGAAAGTAACTTCTTTGTTACAAATTATAACAAAATATGCTAATTTCCTTGCAATAGTTAATATAAAATCATGCCAGTAGAGTACATAATTATTTATATAGTTCCAATTTGTTTTCTAAAAAAAATTATTCATTAATTAATTTTATATTTATTTTAACGCACATTCATTTTTAAAATAAACATGCTCATTTGAAATGAAAGTAACTTCTTTGTTTCAAATTACAGCGAAATATGCTAATTTATATGAAATAGTTACTATAAAATTATGTCAATAGAGCCAGTTTTGACAATAGCGTATATATTTATTTGTATAGTTCCTATTTGCTTAGTAAAAAAAAATCATTCATTAATTTAATTTATGCTTTATTTTAATGAATATTCCTTTAAATATAAACATATCCTTTGGAAATGAAAGTAACTTCTTTGTTTTAAATTACAACAAAATATGCTAATTTCTTTGAAATAGTTAATATAAAATCAAGCCAGTAGAATATATATATATTTATATAGTTACAATTTGTTTTCTAAAGAAATCATTCATTAATCATTTTTATGTTTATTTTAATGCACATTCATTTTTAAAATAAACATATCCTTTGGAAATAAAAGTAGCTTCTTTGTTTCAAATTATAACAAAATATGCTAATTTCTTTGCAATAGTTAATATAAACCATGCCGGTAGAGTATATATTTATTTATATAGTTCCAATTTGTTTTCTAAAAAAAAAATCATTCATTAATTTTATGTTTATTTTAACGCACATTCATTTTAAAAATAAACATGTCCATTTGAAATGAAAGTAACTTCTTTGTTTCAAATTACAACGAAATATGCTAATTTATATAAAATAGTTACTATAAAATTATGCCAGTAGAGCCAGTTTTGACAATAGCGTATATATTTATTTGTATAGTTCCTATTTGTTTTGTAAAAAAAAAAAAAAAAATCTTTCAATAAATTAATTTTAGGCCTTATTTTAATGAATATTCCTTTTAAAATAAACATATATTTTGGAAATGAAAGTAACTTCTTTGTTTTAAATTACAACAAAATATGCTAATTTCTTTGAAATAGCTAATATGGAATCGTGATTACACATACGTTACAACAAATGATTCTGAGGCGACGCCTATTCTGAAATTTGTGTCAGAAACTAAATTTAGTGAGTGTGCTGGTGTAAGCATATGTTTAATTTAGTTTGAATCCGTATTTGGCAGATTTGTGACACACCTGTCCAATTACTCGACTCTCCGAATTACACTGATGTGTGAAACAGTTTAATTGCGTCGGGACCCTATATATGATTTCTCCTACATTACAGAAGTGTCGTGCATTTTTAAGCATTGTTAAAATTTATGGGATTCTTTCAACATGCTTTGAAGTTTTCTGTTATACTTTGTAATTTTCTGGTGATTCACTTAAAATAATATAGAAAGTGTATCAAAATTTTATGTTTAAGAAATATATGTTTTTGGAATTTAGTAAAACATTCTAAATAACAACATATTTTGAAAAATGTTGTGGAAGAATAATTAAATGTGTTTATAATTTGTTTAATTTATCTACACAGACGTAGATTAGACATTGCTGTATGCGTGCATGCATTCGTGTATATATCTATACTAATAAAATAAAGTTTCGCTCTGTGTGTGTGTCTGTTGGCGATGGCTAGGAAAATTTAGCGCACCTAGAAGTCTGTAAATTTAGATTTAGGTAGTCCAAACCCTCTCTTGGTGCACCTGACTCTCAGAATTTTAATATTTTGATAATTAGCCTAGATATTAATTAGATTCTCATTAACCATTGCTTCTAAAATGACATCTTTTAAATCAAAATGGCGAAAGAAACGAGCCGGCGCATTGGATTTGGAAGCGGAAATGAACGAATTCGAAATTATTTTACTAATTAGCGAATTTTAAGAAAACTAATTGAGATATCAATTCGAAAATTTCTGAGCATATGTAAAAAAAATATTATGCATCGGACTATGTGATTTTTGAAAAATTCGGTCGGTAATTTTTTTTTTAATTTATGCAAAAAACTGCCAAAAACCTGCCGGCGCCAGTGAAAATAATCCGAGAAAGTTTCAGACAGGGATCTGCTTTCATTAAAAACTGAACTACAAAGAGATCTGTTTCTCTGGCCGATCCCTCCATTTAATTTGCGAAAATGAAAGAAAATAATTGCCAATTTTTACTAATGAATAAAAATTTAGGTAACTAATTAAGATATAGATTTGAAATTGAGGTCGGGAAGGGGTGTCATCTGCCGGCTATTTTAGCGTAGCGTCTTCGTTATGTTCTGATTATCAGAAAAATGTATTTTTTTTATGATCGCGTTAATGTAGGTGACGGTGGTTCTTTTGAACAAATTATTCATTATATTTGCATGTATGGGGAGGGAGGGTGTTAACGCCTTTCTCTGAGATTGTAATTATCTCGGGCCCGGGCAACGCCGGGCGGGTTAGCTAAGTATATAATAAAATTGTTGTAGTTACGTATACAATAATACAGAATGTAGCACAATGCTAATAATTTGGATAAAAATCTCTTATTCTGTAACTAATTTTATGCTTTATTTTAATGTACATGTTCATTTCAAAATACTGATAAATATCTAGTTTTTTAATGAAACTTTTTAGATTGAATTACTAGAAAATAAGCTGATTCCTTTGAGATAGTTAAGATAAAATAATAATTACGCAGAAGTTACGAGGAATAATTCTGAAATAACATCTATTCTGAAATCGTATCACTAACTAAATTTGTGTTCTATTGTAAGCGTATGTTTAAATTAGTTTGAATCCTTATTCTGCAGATTTGTGTCACACCTGTCCAATTACTCAACTCTGCGAATTATACTGATATGAGACATTGTTTAATTGAGCCGAGACCCTGAGTGATTGCTCCTGCATTACTGAAGTTTCTTGTAGAATTTTGTATCATTATTTCGAAAGGTTTTGCGCTTTTCTGTATTGTTATGCCAATCACGTTATTCACTTAACATGAGATAGAAAAGTGTATCAGTATTTTGGGTATAGAAAAGATAATTTATTTGAAGTACGTGATTTAATAACAGAACATATTTTGGAATATATTTTAAAAATCTATTGCAGTATAATATATAAATATGTTTAAAATTTGTTTGATTTATCGTTAGACACTGTTTCACGACACATATATGATAAAATTGATAAAATTATGATATACTTCCATATACAACCATAGAGAATGTAACCAATTCCTTGTAGGTACGAACATTTTAGTTTTATGTAATGTTCGAGGACATTATAGATTAATTAAACACAATATCATTGAAATAAAAATATATTTAAAATCGTTTATGTTTTATTTTTCTTGTGAAAACTACCGTATTTACCCGCGTATAAGTCGAGAAATTTTGGACAAAAAAATACTTTAAAGTTGGGTGGGTCGACTTATGCGAGGATCCTTAATTTTTTTTTTCAGAGTGGATTTCATCCGGTTGTCCAACATTAACATAGGGCGGCAATATTAGAAAGCCCGACATTGCAAAAAAAAAAATGAAGTATAAGAATTGCCCAGTAAAGAATTGCCCAGTGGTTTAAAGATGCGTGAAATCAAATTCCTTCCGAAATGATTCTAAAATCGTTCAAGAATTGCTGCATAAGCAACGAACTAGATGGCACAGAAGATGATGCCATTTTCGAAAGTGATAACGACGAGGAAGAATGTAGCGATACAGAGATTGAAAACGTGTATCATGATGTGCCGATGACGACGAAGGATTTATGTGAATTGTTTGGCGAGTCCGATATTGAATCGGACATTGAATCAGTATAACTTTGTATATTATTATCTTCATTATTGTATATTTAATACTTTTTCTTTCAGACGATTTCGAATAAATGTACAAAGAAAAAAAAATAAAGTTCCTTTATTATTGTATATTTAGTATACTTCATTTTTTTTTTCAGGTGATTTTGAATAATGTATTTAAAAAAAAAAATCAAATTTATTAATCGGAAAAGGGGGGGGGGGGTGTCGACTTATACGCGGGATTTAAAAAAATTCAAATTTCTTGATCGGGAATGTGGGGGGTCGACTTATACGCGGGATCGACGTATACGCGGGTAAATACGGTATGTTCATTTAGAACTCATCATATGTCATCTTATGTTCCCTATAAGTTTTTTTAAATATCAATTCTCTAAAATATACAGTTGTGCATAAAAAGATACTCCTACTAATTCTGCAGAAAAGCACTGTATTAAAACGATGCTGGTATCAACCAATTGCTAATTACATCTACTATTAAATGTTAAACATGGAGTAAGATTTGCGAGACATTTCTATATTGAATCTACTATTAAATGTTAGACATGGAGTAAGATTTGCGAGACATTTCTATATTGAAAAGTGTAACAATTTTCTTAATTAAACGGTAATACTCAAATTTGACACGATATTTAAGTATCTTGAATCAAATCAGACCGGAAAAAGTATAATCTTTATGCATTAATTCTTAAAACTTTTATTTAAAATAGAATGATGCTAATGTTATATCCACGTGACGAAATTTTAATTTACATCTTTACAAAAAATTATTCGATTGAGATGTTTCCTTTTTAATATGAAGTGAAATTTTTATGTGTAAAATTAATTTTTAACGCGAAATAAGTTTTAACTAGTAGGAACACGATCTTTAAGTTTATATATCATGGTAAATAATATATGAAAAAATACATATATGAAATAAGTTTTAACTTGTAGGAACACGATTTTTAAGGTTATATATCATGGTAAATAATATATGAAAAAACATATATATGATGCAAAAATGGTCTGGAAGCAACATTAAAAAAATAATAATAAATATATATATAGAATTTTGAATAGGGGTATTTTAATGTGTTATTTCTCGACATGCAACATCCTAATATGTATGTTTATTTAAGTAATAGTTAATGGCTAAACAATTAAAAAGAATGGTGTAAATGTTATTCGATGATTTAAAAATGTTAAAGCAGTTTACGTAAGGCTGCTTATTTTAGATAAAACCAAGATACAAATACTATGGTATTATAGTTTCTCTGACAAAACATTTGTATAATTTATAATTATCTAGAGACAATACAAAATCAATTATCGGAAACTACTGTTTGATTCTACAAAAAACTTCTGCAACTTAACATTCAAAGCGTTTGAATTCAGTTTTAGGTTAGACTTCTATTAGACTACTACAAAGTTTATTCCTTTCGCACTGCTTCGCTTTGTTCAGAAGTAGAATTTTAACTTTAGTTGAAAGCAATAAAATTTTATTCAAAAAAAGTGTATAGTTCCATACTTGATCATAGAAATTTTATTTCATGGAATGAAAGAATAATTGATCATTCAAACAATATTTTGAATTGGTAATTATTTAGTGGTAATGCTGATTAAATCTAGAACATCCACTGTTAGATCTTCAAAACAATTTACACTTATTGACATTTGCAAAGAAACAGAGACATTTTTCATCATAATTAAGGATAGGCATTACTTGGAAAAATAAGACTTGGTACGTATGTAATAGTGGTCCTGATATATCTTATCAAGCAAAATGGTACAGATATTGCCACTTTTCAAAGCAAGATACACAAAATAATAAATAAGGCTCTGTACAGAAATGTCTAAGAATTGCGAAAAATACTCATTGTATTCCAAATGAGAGCAGATATGAGTCCGTCAGTGAAAAGTGTGACCTCCTTGGACACCCATGCACATTCAAATGTGTTTATGTATGACATTCAATAACTAGTTGAGAAGAGTTCGCAATTCTGTCGTATGAGTCTTTCAGACCAATTTTGAATACCATTTCGGATATTGTCAGTAACTAAGGAGACAGATTTATGCAATTGAGGTATACTGATTCTACCACGGCATACTAGCATGGTTTTGCATAGCATTTTCAAATTCAGAGGTAAATTTTAACAGGGGAATAACCCTGTTTGACACGATTTTTGATACGTAAACTTTGCCTGCATGAAGGTGTGTCCAACTGCTCGACCACAATCACACGTACACAAATGACTTCTTACAGACAGTTCGCAAACAAGACTCGTCATTAAAAAGAACAGTTGCAGTACTATCTTCAGAGACCGACAGTGTGATTTCGCACTGAAATTTTACTGCTGGCAATTACGAGTAAGGGAAAAATGCGTGCCCATTCCCCTTTTTAAAGATAGAAGTTCTTGCTCGACAACACCCTATATACTTATTATTTCTGAGATTTTGCTGTGGCCTGAAATATTAATTTTGCATAAATGCGTTGTTCCTTAGTTTATCAAGCAGTGTATATAGTAAAATATGCAAAGCATAAAAATGAAAATATTCAAAGCATTTAAATGGAATTCGTGGCCGAATGGTTAAGACACCATTCCGCTAATCGCTTAAGAGCGTAGAAGTCAGATCAGCGGGTTCGACTCCCGCCAGCGCCATATTGCGCACACTTTGTGGAGCTTGCGGTTGTAATTCTCTGGTGTTGTAAATTCCAGAGAACCTTGTGGCTGTCGCGTTCTTGTATATTGACGATGACTTATAAGTGGGCACTTGATGTCAAGCACACAAGTCAGATGTATGTTCTAAAAAAATAGGAATTTCATGTTTAATTTGTTTTTGATCTACTATAAACATTAAATGTCTAACATTCTCTTCAATTTATTTGACAATAGGAATTCCACTTCAGCTGAAAATATTTTGATGTGAGACCCATTTTATATTTTATGAAGAAAATATATTTAACGATTATAAAGGAATAATGACATGTATCAGATAAAAATTTCATTAAGCATTTTCAGAAATGAAATTAGAACATGTTAAAACAGAGTGAATATTTTCCCTAGGATTTTAGGATGCAACTTAACGCCATCTCTATATTCTTTTAAACAATATGTAGTATTTTATACATTAAAGACTGAGATAGAAAAATATTCAATTACTTGTTAGAATTTGAAATAGGGTTGTTACAATAAAGAATTTTAATAAATTTACGTTACAAATATTGCACCGCAATAGTTTGTCTTTCGAAACATTACTTTGAATTGGTAATTGTCTAGAGCTAATACCGGATAAATCTGGAGTAGCCAATGTTTGATCTTTCAAATGACGTATGTAACTAAATATTCAAAGTGTTTGAACAGTATTTCACGTTAAATTTAGTTTGGATCTACTGCAAAGTTGAATTTCTCGCATTTGCATTTCCTTATTTAGTAGTAGAAATTTAAGTTCAGCTGAAAGCAATACAATTGCTCGGATAAAGTTTAAGTTCCATACTCGATCGTAAAATTTTATATTTAATGTTAGCTAAAGAATAAGGTTTATAGATAAAATATTTTGAATAGGAAATTATTTTGGAGCTAATAACTATTAAATCTGCAGCAACAGTGTTAGATATTTCAAACGATTTCTATAAAAATAAATTTAGAGGATTTTAATAAAATTTCATGTTTTATTGAATTTATTGAAAACATTTAATATCTAACATTCTCTTTTTGCTTTTTGTCACTTGGCATTCCACTTCAACGGATAGAAAATCGATAATTCTAAGAAGCGATGCCAATACTATAATTAAACATTGAAATTAAATTAATCGTTTATATTAGCTAAGAACTTATAGAATAAATAAAGAATTGAAAAAAAATAAGACTTTATCAAAACAAAGTTTATTCTGATGCCACTGACCTTTGGAAACGTTTCTGAGTAGTTTTTTTTTTTTTTTTTTTTTTTTTTGTGTGTGTGTGTATTACTCACTTTTCTCACCATGGAATATAGGCTTTCTGGATGCGATCAATTCTCAAGTAAACATTTTCATGTTCAACAAACAAGTGTTACAGACAAACATGATAAATTAACAGCATTGAAATTAACAATAAAATTAATATCATTTCGTTACTCTTGCATGTGTAAATTCAATTTCATATCTAAAATGTTCAATTGTGAATTAATACCATCCTGAAAACTGATATTCCGGTTTCAGAAGACTATTTACTAACAGTTTAAAAACTACTCGGACTTAAAAAATATTATTTATGTATTACCTTACCTGTGGACTGTTTGTATAAACAATATTTAATTTTTGATACATTATTGACATATAATTTTATATATTTGAAATTTAAAAACATTATTTTGGAAACTTGAATCGTATGCCAACATTTCACTATTATTTGTTATATAGTAGTAGGCATTTATGGCCAAATATACCTGTAATTCTAAACTGTAAGAATTCTGATGATGTCACATATTTGTGCAGTATTAACGAAACAATATGCTGATATTTAGTTGGTGATACATTTAAGCTTGCACATACAAAGTGAAAAATTTACTGAAAATAAATAATTGCATGTATGTAGATGAAGTAAATGTAAAACAGCTTGTAAAACAATGTAGGCGCAATATTTCAAAGACTGTAAAATATTTCATAAAAAATAAAAATTCAAATGCTGAATATAAAGTAAAATACAAGTATTTAGGAAAAAAACACTTCTAAAAGAAAAGTTCAACATTTTATTTCATTTTATCGATATTTTGAGAAATATGCACTATGCTGTGCATTACCACTATGAAATGCGAAATTTATGTTGCCTTACTACAATTAAACTGCCTTCCGCTTAAATGAAATTCATACTGCTAAGTAATGTGCCCGAAATTCAACATGTCTAGCAGATTCAAATCAAATTTAACATAAGATTCCGATGAAACGCTTTGAATATTTAGTTGCAGGAGTCCTTTCAGCATCTAACAGCGGTTGCACTAAATTTATCTGGTATCAGCTAAGAATAATTAGCAAATTATATCAGTGTTTCGGAAGAAAGACTGCTGCAGCATATAATTGTCTATCTAGATTTATTTTAAATAAGTGTTCTCACAACTACATTTTAAGTGTTTTCAGATAATTACACATTATGCCTGAAATAGCATTGACTTACGAGGCAGTAAATATCGATTTAAACGAATGTACATTTGAGTATCACGTACAGTACTCATCATATACAAAAGGATAAGATGTGTAAAAAAATAAATGCATGCGGGTAAATGAAATATAAAATTGCCCGTTAAAGCAATGTAGACACAATGTTAAAAAGTCTGTAAAATATTTTATAAAAAATCAAAATTAAATGCTGAATATAATGTAAAATATAATAATAAATATAACAAAATATGTTCTTCCTTTAAGAAATGATCTACATGTTATAGATATATTGTGAAAGATACACTATACCGTGAATTTCTAGTATCAAATGCGAAATTTCGATTTCCTTACTACAAATAAACTGCTTTCCGCTTAAATGAAATTCATACTGCTAAATAATGAGAGGAATGTCCAAAATAATTCAACGTCTAGCAGATTCAAACCAAATTAAACATAAGATTCCGATGAAACGCTTTGAATATTTAGTTGCAGGAGTCCTTTCAGCATCTAACAGCGGTTGCACTAAATTTATCTGGTATCAGCTAAGAATAATTAGCAAATTATATCAGTGTATCGGAAGAAAGACTGCTGCAGCATATAATTGTCTATCTAGATTTATTTTAAATAAGTGTTCTCACAACTACATTTTAAGTGTTTTCAGATAATTACACATTATGCCTGAAATACCATTGACTTACGAGGCAGTAAATATCGATTTAAACGAATGTACATTTGAGTATCACGTACAGTACTCATCATATACAAAAGGATAAGATGTGTAAAAAAATAAATGCATGCGGGTAAATGAAATATAAAATTGCCCGTTAAAGCAATGTAGACACAATGTTAAAAAGTCTGTAAAATATTTTATAAAAAATCAAAATTAAATGCTGAATATAATGTAAAATATAATAATAAATATAACAAAATATGTTCTTCCTTTAAGAAATGTTCTACATGTTATCGATATATTGTGAAAGATACACTATACCGTGAATTTCTAGTATCAAATGCGAAATTTCGATTTCCTTACTACAAATAAACTGCTTTCCGCTTAAATGAAATTCATACTGCTAAATAATGAGAGGAATGTCCAAAATAATTCAACGTCTAGCAGATTCAAACTAAATTAAACATAAGATTCCGATGAAACGCTTTGAATATTTAGTTGCAGAAGTCCTTTGAACATCTAACAGCGGTTGCACTCGATTTATCTGGAATTAGCTTAGAATAATTAGCAAATTATATCAGTGTTTCGGAAGACAAACTATTGCAGCATATAATTGTCTAGCTAGATTTATTTTAAATAAGTGTTCTCACATCTATATTTTAAGTGTTTTCAGATAATTACACATTATGCCTGAAATACCATTGACTTATGAGGCAGTAAATATTGATTTAAACGAATGTACATTTGAGTATTACGTACAGTGCCTTGCTAATTTTTAGATACAATTTCTAGCTCATTTTTAAACGAAACTTGAAGGCATGATTTTTCAATGGATTTGTAAGCGAATAGATTTTTTCTTTTTTGGATAAATTAGGTCCAACTTAATCAAGTTGTAAGAGGTTGTTTTCTCGGGACGGCATATTTTTCCTTACATACGCTATCGCGTCTGGTTCGAATTCAGTTCAAAACTATAACTTTGATAGCATTTTCTTGAAGATTTTTTGTCTTTGCCAAAAAATGGTAAAAACAGCTAATCGATTCCATATTTTCTGAATAAGAGAATTTGACAATTTCATGAGTTTGAGAACAAAAGTGAATTAAAGAGGTGTTAGAAATGAGAATGTTGGGATTTGAAAATAGCGTTAAGAAATGCTCTATACTTTATTTAATTTTCTAAATATCTTGAGAAATATACACTGTTCTGTGAATTTCCACTATGAAATGCGAAATTTATTTTTCCTTACTACAATTAAACTGCATTCCGCTTAAGTGAAATTCATATTGCTAAGTAATTTGTCCGAAATTCAAAGTGTCTAGCAGATTCAAATCAAATTTAACATAAGATTCCGATGAAACGCTTTGAATATTTAGTTGCAGGAGACCTTTTAGCATCTAACAGCCGTTGCACTCGATTTATCTGGTATTATCTTAGAATAATTAGCAAATCATATCAGTATTTCGGAAGACAAACTACTGCAGCATATAATTGTCCAGCTAGATTTATTTTAAATAAGTGTTCTCACATCTACATTTTAAGTGTTTTCAGATAATTACACATTATACCTGAAATACCATTGACTTGTGAAGGAATAAATATCCATTTAATAGAATGCGCATACACAAAATGAAAATATATTTAAAAAAATAAATTCATGAAGGTGAATGAAATGTAAAATAGCCTGTAAAAGCAATGTAGACAATGTTAAAAAGTTTGTAAAATATTTTTATAAAAAATCAAAATTAAAATGCTGAATATAAAGTAAGCTACAATATGAACCAAAACAAATATTTTCTTCCTTTCAGAAATGTTCTACATTTTATCGATATATTGAGAAACGTACACTATGTTAGGAGTTTCTACTATCAAATGCGAAATTTCGGTTTCATTACTATAATTAAACTGCTTTCCGCTTAAATGAAATTCATACTACTAAATAATGAGAGGAATGTACAAAATTCAACGTTTCTAGCAGATTCAAACCAAATTTAGCATAAGATTCCGATGAAACGCTTTGAATATTTAGTTGCAGAAGTCCTTTGAGCCTCTAACAGCGGTTGCACTTGATTCATCTGGTATTAGCTTAGAATAATTAGCAAATTATATCAGTGTTTCGGAAGACAAACTACTGCAGCATATAATTGTCCAGCTAGATTTATTTTAAATAAGTGTTCTCACATCTACATTTTAAGTGTTTTCAGATAATTACACATTATGCCTGAAATACCATTGACTTATGAGGCAGTAAATATCGATTTAAACTTGCTCGATTTAAATTGATTTTTACATTTCAGTCTCACGTACGGTTCCTGTTGAAACTTGACGGTAAGGAAACTAAAGGTTCCACAGAAAAAAGGTTGATTATATCATTAAAATGTCAGAAACGTGTACATAATGCAGGGTGACTTTTAATTAATATATATATTTATTTTTTACTCAGTTTTAATATCTCTTTAATCTGTAGGAACATGATTACGAAATTCAAATTGATAATTAAATGTATAATATTGAAAGATTTTCTTATTTTACATTCCAAACCAATTGTCAAAATCTTAAAGTAGCTATTCCGATGTTAGAAATTTAAATTTTCTTTGATGGTATCTGATTATTATATTTCATATAACGTAATAGCCTAGAAGTTAAATCGTATTAATGATTAATTAAAAATCATTCCATTAACCTATAGGAATATCTCATTAATCTGTAGGAACATGATTACGAAATTCAAATTGATAATTAAATGCATAATATTGAAAGATTTTCTTATTTTACATTCCAAACCAATTGTCAAAATCTTAAAGTAGCTATTCCGATGTTAGAAATTTAAATTTTCTTTGATGGTATCTGATTATTATATTTCATATAACGTAATAGCCTAGAAGTTAAATCGTATTAATGATTAATTAAAAATCATTCCATTAACCTATAGGAATATCTCATTAATCTGTAGGAACATGATTACGAAATTCAAATTGATAATTAAATGCATAATATTGAAAGATTTTCTTATTTTACATTCCATACGAATTGTCAAAATCTTAAAGTAGCTATTCCGATGTTAGAAATTTAAATTTTCTTCGATGGTATCTGATTATTATATTTCATATAACGTAATAGCCTAGAAGCTAAATCGTATTAATGATTAATTAAAAATCATTCCATTAACCATCAAACATGATTGTGTGTCTGTATCTCCCATACAAAACAAGAATAACATGACTAGACACAATGGGCCAGCTATGACCTACCCCGGTAGTTCTAGGTATACAAGAAACATGGTAGTTATAGTGTTAAAGCCTAAATATCAACTTTTGACGATAAAATGAGCTCGCGCCGCCAGCCGCCCACGGGGGTTGCCGGCTCGCGTTCCGACCATCGCTCCCAAGTCTCTAAACGACTTATATCGCACCAGCAGCTTTGTCTCACCACGGCGCTGCGATCGGCCTGGGGCCGCTCCCCAACTGCGGACCCCCAAGCCAATTTACCAAGTGTCGATGACACAGGTCGCTGCCACAGTAACCCCACATCTCGGAGGAAACTTCCGCAGGAACGGACACTTGATGAACCGCCGAGAACACCCAGCGGCTTCGTCGCCGAAACCCCATGAGGGGAGTAGGTTTCTACGGCATATGAAGATTAGTACCTATTTTCTAGTAATAGTATAAAAGTAGAAGACAACTCATATATTTAAAAAATAGTTTTATTAAAAAATAAAATAGAGCATATAACGCATATACATGGGCATTATATTCTGTACACCATTGGTGACTTGCCAGTAAAAATAATGAAACATAGTAGAAAAAATATCAAACTTCAAATTTAAACATTGGTTGAACATTAAAGGGCGTTTGGAAATAAGGTAAATGAAGTGTAAATGTTTATTACGTAATTATTTTGTAAATCACAACTGTTTTTACACTGAGTGGTGCGCTTAGTACGCCGCCCGTGTCTTAAAGGTTAACAGACTATATGTAAGTGAGACTGAAAGTGATGGTGTCTGACTCACCGTACGTTGCTGATTCGATATATCGACCTATCAATATTTAAAACATTTTTATAAAGAGTTTTTAATACATTCCATTGGACTTAGTTTTTCAAAAATGACAGATGTGTCATTTTCGAAAATCTGTTTTTCCGTAAAAAACACGCCCATTTTTGAACATGATAGATTACATGCTAGTCACTTTACTCATAAGCCCATGGAAATATTCCGAGGTCAAAAGTCCTCTGGCGTCGTTTTATGGAAATACATTTGCGGTATATTTCCAGTGAAATAGCTCATTCGTTAATTCGAATCGAAACATTTTTTATTATGTTCTACAATATTTAAACATAATTTATATGTTAAATTTGTGAAAATCAAATTATTATCTATTCATCGTTTCGAAATAGCTAATAAATTTCATTTACTGTTTGAAGCAGCCCAAATAATTTTCAGACGCATTGTATTTCATTTAGTAATGAAATTTAGCAACAATGTATACAAAGCATCGAACTAGAAGTGATTTCAATTTGAATTGAGTATATATCCACTGAACCTGTCACATTTCGCTTTCATTATTCAATATGCGAATATAGATATCGATTGTGTTGTTTAGAATATGGGGTCTCTACAAATGATATTATATGGTAAATTACTGTGGTATATATTTAGAAATTATTTACGATACATAAATAGTTCTCATGCTACATAAATTTTACAGTAATTCTGATTGTGAATTAAATATATATATCTTGCATTACTGTATCTATTGTAATTAAAAGTTTTCCTTATATTACCTATATTTTAAAGCCTTTTTTTTAAATTTGAGATCAACTTGCATTACAGTGAAATTTTCTGTATTAATTATTAAGTTTAGTCATTATATTCAGTTATGCACATAACGTGATGCACATAACGTAAATTTTTAATGTAGCATGCTAAAAAATGTAAACATAACATTAAGGATTAATTGTAAGTATTTAATAAAATACAACTGTATCTGATTTCAAAATATCAAATATTTAAATTGGACAAATAGATATAATAATAATAATAATAATAATAATAATAATAATAATAATGACAATAACGACAGCAACAACACAATAATAACAACAAAAACAATAACAACAACAATAATAATAATAATAATAATAATAATAATAGTAATAATAGTAATGTTAACAATGGTAGTAATAATAATAATAATGACAATAACGACAGCAACAACACAATAACAACAACAAAAACAATAACAACAACAACAATAATAATAATAATAGTAATAATAGTAATGTTAACAATGGTAGTAATAATAATAATAAGGACAATAACGATAGCAACAACACAATAACAACAACAAAAACAACAACAATAATAATAATAATAATAATAATAATAATAATAGTAATAATAGTAATGTTAACAATGGTAGTAATAATAATAATAATGACAATAACGACAGCAACAACACAATAACAACAACAAAAACAATAACAACAACAATAATAATAATAATAATAGTAATAATAGTAATGTTAACAATGGTAGTAATAATAATAATAATGACAATAACACAGCAACAACACAATAACAGCAACAAAAACAATAATAATAATAATAATAATAATAATAATAATAATAATAATAATGTTAACAATGGTAGTAATAATAATAATAATGACAATAACGACAGCAACAACACAATAACAACAACAAAAACAATAACAACAACAATAATAATAATAATAATAGTAATAATAGTAATGTTAACAATGGTAGTAATAATAATAATAATGACAATAACGACAGCAACAACACAATAACAACAACAAAAACAATAACAACAACAACAATAATAATAATAATAGTAATAATAGTAATGTTAACAATGGTAGTAATAATAATAATGTATAAATTTAAAACTATTGAAGTCTAGTTAGCTTTAAAGTTTCTGTTATTTTCATATTTTACGTATCTCCCCACAAACAGAGCGAAAGAAAATACCATTTTAATTTTGATATACGTTTTTATTAGGAGAATGAAAATTTATAAACATTAAAGGAACTTATATACTTTAATTCTTTCTACTTGAAAGACCCTTTTTCCTTTGCTATTTTTTTCCTTAATTTTCGAATTTCATCTATTTATTCTCCACAGAACAAATAAAGGTATCTTTTTTTATTTTCATTCATGTTTTTGTTAAACGGATACGTTTTTTTTGCCAACAAAAATAAAATTCGTTCCTGAATTCACTCATACGTGTGAAAAAAAACTTTTTAGATTACAAGACAAAAAAAAATGTCATAATATTATATTTTTATAGATTTATTATATATAGTTGTATATACTTTTATAAATTTTATTTGTGTAAATCAATGAATAAGTTATATTTCTGTAGTGTTAAAAAATAATTTATTATACTGCAGTAATAAGTCATATTAAGTCTTTTTTTTTTCAAACTCATTGTACGTTATATACTATGACTTTTTTTTAAATAATAATTTCGTGTTTTAGGTAATTAATGTTTTATGATATAATTTAAAATTTGCGTAAATGTTTCAGGGTTTTTTTTTTTTTAGTCTTATGACTCTACTCCTTTTTTTGTCACCGTATAAGACATTTTTACATTAAAAATGTATTAAATTTTACACTAACACTCAATTCTATACCTATAATCATTGAAGATAAAAGTTCTCAATTTGTCTAGCCTCGATTATATTTTCTCATCTCATTGAAGATATTAAAGGAATCATTAAATTTTGACGTTTCGTTAATAACTTTGGCAAGCAGCAAATTAAATCTGTAGTACTTATCTTTTTCCTTAAAAATCGTTTAATTTTACCTAAGATCATACTAGTAGGTGAAACTTCCATCATTAATTAGTATAATTAAGCAAGTGTGCGCCGCATTTAAACCTAATTATTAATATCGAAAAAATTCATTATTTTAATGCTGTAATTAATAGGAGAACATTTTCAGTCAGTAGCTTTATTAGTAGTTTCCCTGAGCTCATTTAAATTGCAGTTCACTACTAAAAATTTGTCATGAATAGATTATTAGAACGTAGAAGTTGCTTGAGGACTTGGAATTAGCTTTTTTTTATTAAACTCATGAATCTTTAAATTGGTCAGACTAGTTAAAAATAAATTCATTAATTTAATTACAAGATTTAATTTAATATATGGCGTTATGTTTTAATGTTAATGTTTAGTTTAGCTAATTTTATAACTTTTTAATAACACATTATTACTGTAAAAGCATAAAAGAAATTCTTAATAACACCATAAAAATAACTAATGCGCTAGGCTTTTCGAAAGAACTTTGTCTTTTGTCCTAGCGTATTCCTTATTTTTATGGTGTTATTAAAACGTTTTTTTTATACTTTTATATTATCACCCCAGTGTATTCAATAGTTTAATATTATTACTGACAGAATAATCATACGAAAAAATTACAATTAGTTATAGAAGCGTTGAAATATAGTCAGACAGAACTAGTCTACTTTTTAATTCTTTCCCGTAACTTGACGAGAAAGATTCGTCATGCGATGTAAAATATAATTAGTTACAGGGCTGTTGAAATATAGCCAGTATGTCTTCTTTTTAACCTTTTCCTGTAATATGACGAGCAGAACTCGACATAATATTCAAGAAAATGCAAATTAACACTGAAATTGGGAGTTACAGCTAATTCTTATGGGGATCAGAAACTAACCTTCCAGAATAGATGTTGTACCTAATACCTTAATAAAGGAAAGCCACTGTATCAATTTACTACGACTATCAATTATATACCTTGAATCTTAATACTGTTAAATCATTCCATTTCACCATAGCCAGTTACAACAGGGATCTTTATGGATATAATACTGGTCAATTATCCCATTTCTCTATAGCAAATTACAATGTGGACATTTATGAAATGTAAGCCTAGGCAGGAGATTGGCATCTTCCAATTTATCTACTCACTAATGTTCTTAACTGATAAATAAAACAGGACAATGTTTTAACAATACGTAGTATTTGTAATATCCTGAGTAATAGGAATTTAATTATTAAGAAATTTATTTACTTTCTCTTAACAAATGTGCAGGATAATGATGAGAAATCTGTCACAATTTTTCTAAATGTCTGGTAGATATGCTAATGCATTTAATAAGAAAATTTCAGACACACTACCTCCTACTAGAGTCCTACACGGGTCTGGTTATACCCAGCACGAACCCGAAAATTCAGTCTAAAGTCAACCCTAGTCCGACAATGCAGTAAGCCTTTCGAAAGAACTTTGTCTTTCGAAAGACCTAGCGCATTCGTTATTTTTATGGTGTTATTAAGAAGATTTTTTTATGCTTTTATAGTATAACACCAGTGTATTCAATACTCTAAAATTATTGCTGACCAAATAATCATACGAAAAACATACAATTAGTGACAGAAGCGTTGAAATATAGTCAGAACTAGTCTTCTCTTTAATAATTTCCCGTAACTTGACGAGAAAGACTCGTTATGTGATGTAAAAATATAATTAGTTACAGGGCTGTTGAAACATACCCAGTATATCTTTTTTTTAACCGTTTCCTGTAATACGACTAGCAGAACATGTCATACTATAAAATGCAAATTAACACTGAAATTGTATTGAAACTGACGCAAATACAGTTACAGCTAATTCTTATGGGGATCAGAAACTAACCTTCCAGAATAGATGTTTTACCTAATACCTTAATAAAGGAAAGCCACTGTATCAATATACTACGACTATCAATTATATACCTTGAATATTACTGTTAAATCATTCCATTTCACCATAGCCAGTTACAACAGGGAACTTTATGGATATAATACTGGTCAATTATCCCATTTCTCTGTAGCAAATTACAATGTGGACATTTATGAATTGTAAGCCTAGGCAGGAGATTGGCATCTTCCAATTTATCTACTCATTAATGTTCTTAACTGCTTAATAAAACAGGACCATCTTTTAACAATACGTAGTATTTATAATATTCTGAGTAATAGAAATTTAACTATTAAGAAATTTATTTCCCTTTTCTTAACAAATCTGTAGTTTTATGATGAGAAATTAGTCGCAAGTTTTACTAAATTTCTGGTAGATATGCCAATACATTTAATAAGAAATTTTCAGACGCACTACCTTGAGACCTACACGGGTCAGGTTATACCCAGTACGAACCCAAAAGTTCAGTCTAAAGTCAACTCGAACCTGACACACTCTAACCCGAAACCAACCCGAACATGAAATATTCAACACGAACCCAAAATGAATGAAAATTAATCGATATTTTCATACAATTATGATACAGTAGTCTACATTTATATATTTAATATCAATTTTACTTTTTTTGTATAAAAATGAACACATATACAGGGTGATTAGAAAATGAGTATACATTTGAAAAATTAATAATTCACGGAATAATGTAAGTACAGAGGTAAAAATTGACACACATGCTTGGAATTACATGGGGTTTTATTGTAACCACACAAAAAAAAGGTTTAAAAAAAGGCCAACAGATGGCACTGAACAGCAAAACATCAGTGACTCTGCCTGAGAATCATGTATAAAAGGAGCTGTAATGAGAGAGAGAATCAGATGCACTAGCAATCGCAGCATGTTGACGTTACCAGAAAAGGCAATGTTAGTGAAGCTCTATTATCAAAATGGGGAATCTGCCGCGATCGACCGACATCAATAGGCATGCTAAAAGACAACATCCAACGCCAATTTCTCACCATAACTACAGATATGCTGCACAGTGCTGTGCACAACATTGTCCCTCGGCTACAGATGTTTTGTTGCGGGATGACGGTGGACATGTTGAGCATTCGTTCTGAAGAACATCGTCTTTGCTTTGTCATAATTTTTTATGCTAATTACTGCTTTTCTTATCACACGAAGCGCCATCTGTCGGCCATTTTATGAACTTTTTTGTGGATACAATAAAACCCCATGTCATTCCAAGCATGTGTGTCAATTTTTACCTCTCTACCTACATTATTCCGTGAATTATTAATTTTTCAAATGTATACTCATTTTCTGATCACCCTGTACACTCATTAGTATTCAAATATATAGCGGACGTTCAAATATATTAGGACGTTGGAAAAATTGGGTGAACCCGAACCCGATCATAAGGAATCAAAACTCAACCCGAAACTGAAAAATTTAAAGTTAACCTAAACCGAGCCGACCTCAACTGCGGATCGGATCACGTTCGGTTAAAATCGTGTAACCCGAAATAAAGCAAGACTCCATATCCTACTAATAAATTTAGTTCGAGTGCAGATCAGTAACTAATATTTCCTACTATATCCTATGCCTAATATCCTAATAAAGGAAGGCTTCTGGATCGATTTACTGCTACTATCAACAACATACCTTGAATCTTAATACTGTTCAATCATCTCATTTCACCATAGCCAATTAAAACAGGGACCTTTATGGATCGTAAGCTGTGGCAAGAAATAGACATAGAACGTGTAATATATCTACCCATTAATGCTCTTAATTGCTAATGAAACCAAACTCTGTTTTATGAATACAATATCTGTATTAATCTGACTAACAAAACTTTAAGGGTTTCACGAGTTTTACCGCACGTTTAATTGCAATATACCTTTTTTTCATGTATCATAGTTTTCTTCAGATTTATTGGATTTACACATATTTATCAGAAGTAGTTTTTTACATTCTTATTATTATATACCAAGATCTAACTTACTATCAATGAATAAGCACTTTATTTATTTTAACACGGAAAAAATTGAAATGTATTAAAAAATAAATTTTACTATAATTGTCGCGTGCAACCTTACAGTCACAAAAACAAATTATTAGTTTCAGTTTTGAGTTTTTATTAATGTAAATACATTGTATAAAAAGTTAGATGTAAAAGTTTCAGACCATATGAAAAATATTTTAATTCAATTATGAAAAATATCACATTCAAAAATACATTCTAATCACATAAACTAAAATCAACATATCTTTTTTTACAAAACAAATGATATGGTTATAGGTTTATATATAGTGTATTTAAATTAATGAAAATTCAAAACTGAAAACAAAATTTAGTTTTTGTGCTTGTGTTGTTGTTCGCAACATCTATATATTTAAAACGCTAAGCGTTTTCTTTCGACAATCCGTGAGAACAAACTACTACATCAAATTACATCATTCTTTTTTTAAATGAAAGATATTCGGACACAGATTTGTTATCGTGCATTCATTTGTTCGAAAATTTAATTAATTAGTCGTGATTTTCAATTAAACTTTTACATCTGCTAATGACGTCATAATCGGTTAACGCCCACTGTTGCGAGGGGCAGAGTTTATTCGCTAAACTCTGTGGTTGCGAAAGAGGAATAACAAATATTAAAAGCACGTGGCTTTTAGGCCGAATTTTTTAATTTGCAAGTTAAATTTCGGTAAAAATATTTATCCGCGTGTTTTATAAGCGAATAAAAATTCATATTTATTGTGACGTCACGGGAATATTGTCTATTCGGTTTATTTATTTTATCATTATGCGTTATAACTTTGTTGATGCCATTTTTTCATTACAATTAAATACAAAATATATTTTTATTTGTTAACATGGTGCTTAAGCATAAAAGTATAACGTATACAAAGTACGTAAAGTTTGCGCTGGTGAAAATGACGTTATACTTAGCATGAAATGCATTTTAACATTGATAAAAGTAAAAAGAAAAATTTATACGATTGTGTCAACATGGCGTAATATTAACTGATTTTTCAATTTTTTATTTTAAAGATTAGAACTGGAGCCTTTATTGGTTGCTTCATCTTGATTGCATACCTTGATTACATGTTACCAATTACTTTTTTTAAATTATAGGTTAGAAAATTTCATTTTTTAATAAGAAAATCATAAAAGTAAAAGTTTTCAGTAAATTTAAAATCATTAAAAATAGTGATATGGTAGAAAAAAAGAACCCTTGAAATAATGATTGTATTTTTAGGTAGAATAGACAATGTAAGACTAATATTTCATCGGAATTATTTTGGTAGGTTTATTATAAGTTCATTTAACAGTTCCTTATTAGCGCAAAGTCCTATTTCTTTCACTGTGAATTTTTCTTTCGATGTCAAAAAATGGTTTTCTACTTTAGATCACCACCCAAAATACAGTGGCAATTTTTAGAAATGTACAACGGTTGTGACAACAAACGGTGCTATCGCTTTAGCTTTCATCGCGCTTACATCACTTCTAAGTACTACAAATTTCTATTTTTTACTACATTTTGCAATTTCAATTCTTACATCATCAATTAGAAAAAAAAATTAGCTTTCGAATGAAATTTATTTGAAAACTGCCGCTTAATTTAACGACTTTTTAAATAATTTTCAAGCATGAAAAGTTTTTTAATTCTATCTTATCAATGACTATCAGTTTGCTTTAATAATGTAAAATAGCCCCTGGGAAAGTTGCCACAATTGAAAATAGGTTTCCCTAACCATTATATAAAGTGAATAATAATAATAATAATAATACAAACAGTGATAAATCATAAGATCAGATTATCCATAACATAGAACATTTTGGCGCTAAACGAAAATTTGTCAAAAAAAAAAAAAAAAAAAAAAAAAAAACAATCAGTTTATGTTGAACATAAAATTGATATGCTGAATTCGTTGATGTATATGTTCCAGCAGATATCAGAATATGCTAGGAATTGCATTTTTTTTTAAAGATCCATTTGCCAATTGTATAAGAGGGAAAATATCCCCGACTGTGATGAAAAAGGGATAATCATCCTGATTATGTAAAGGAACTGAAGAAACCATACAAATAAATTACACTTGAAAACATGAAAAATCTCCCTCATCTGCAGATTGATTTACTACTGTAAAAAATTCTTCATATTTACATAAAAATTGATTAGCTTAAAATAATGGATGCGTTTAAGAATATATGGATTTGTAACGTACAATGATTAAAGAGAACATTTTAAAACTTTTAATTTAAACATTTTAAAACTTTTTTAACATCGAATTTCGACGGTGCTTTTGGGCAGATGCAATGCTCATGAGCATAGGAGCTCATTCGGTTGCATTATCACAGGGGGGAGGAGGGGTGAGATGTGTGCCTTATTTACTATGTTCTTTTATTTACGGAATATGAAATGAACGTAGGAATATACTATTTGTATGATTCTTCATAGGTCCATGAAATTTTTTTTCTTGCCGTGAGGAATATGGCGATAATGTCAAACTGATTTGCATTACACAGTTGTTTACCGATTGTTTGTTTGGAGTTTGCATCGGAAATAGTACTGTATTTGACTGGGAGAAAAAACATTTAAAATATAATATTTGAAAGACTGTTTCATACGCACCCCTTCTTAAATATTAAAGAAGCTTATTTTACTGATATTGTTATAGTATTTTTTTTTTCGTCAACTTTTGACGGGTTCCATCTAGTTTGTATTAAACTTAATTTTTTTAAACTAAAATTAACATCTCCTATTTCACAAAACAATGATATGGTTCTAGGTTTATATCTAACGTATTTAAATTAATGAATACTCAAAACTGAATATAAATTTAGTTTTTGTGCTTGTGTTGTTGTTCGCAACATTTGTATTAAACTTAATTTTTTAAACTAAAATTAACATCTCCTATTTAAAAAACAATGATATGGTTCTAGGTTTAGATCTAATGTATTTAAATTAATGAAAACTCAAAAATGAAAATAAATTTAGTTTTTGTGCTTGTGTTGTTGGATGAAACAAAAGTATTAAAACTATTTTTATAAAATAAATGGTAAATATGTTTCGTGTCATAAATAAAAGTTTATTCATTGATATTAAAATGGATCATGAAATATAATAATAAAACTGTAAAGAATAATTTCTGAAGTGAAGATTCAAATTGACTAAAATCAAGATACATGAAATAAAAATAAAAAATCTTGGAATTAAAGAACCGTAGAACTGATGAAACTCCTTAAATGCTGAGGAAATATATTTTATTTTTTCTTTACAGAACAGCAAAATTATGATAAAAATAAGCTATATTTTATTGTAGTTGAGTCCCTTATCGTCTCTATATTCTTTTCCCATCGTTTATTCCATATTTGTATATTTTACGGATAAGGCATTTAAATAGTTAATTGATTTAAAAGGTAGCTGCAAGATTTTTTAAATAAGGGAAATACACGAAAATACGTCGATTGGAAAGTACAAATGTATATTTAGCACTCAAAATGACAAGAAATTTCCAATTTAAAAGCATTCTGAATAATTTTTCACATATATTTATATAAAAATTGCATAATTTTGCAAAAGTTTAAAAACCGCTGTCTAGAATAAAACGTTAAGATGTTTATGACATTTCATTAAATTTTTGTATCTTTAAGAGATGTTCAGCCCTGGGCAAAGTTATTAGGACACTAAAATGTAAAGAGTCATAAATTGTACACAATTTCATGTATCAATAAACCTTATAGAATAAGTATTTAGAATTTAAAATTTTGTATATTTTTATTACAAAAACTGTTAAAAAATTTTAAATATTAAAAATTAGTCATATTTTAATGATCATAATTATAAAAGTATTAATCTACGGGTAAATATTTAGCTTAAAACAGTTACATAATCCAGATATTTTGTGTTATATTAATACTCAAATGTGCTTGTTAGAGATCGTTAAAATAAATATTTTCGGTACTTCTCCATTATCCCGTCGACGACTTTCCATAAAAAAAAACTATCGCCAAGCTGTCACGCCAATATCAATAAGCAAATAAAAGAATGTTGCCTTAAAAAAAGTCTAAAATTAGTAATTTTAAACAATAAAATTTACAATATATCAATAAAAACAGCAAAAATAGGATATTTACTTATTTACATTATTTTTCTTAATTATCCCTCTTGGCTGGTAGATAAATGTTTGTGACGTCAGTTGAAACTGATCTATTGTACATAACTATGTATGGCAACATTTGTTCAATGCTTTTTCTGTTTTAATATCATGACATCGCCGTTTACTGACGTAATTGTTGTTTTAATTAACGACATAAACTCATAAATCAGTAAAACATCATTAAAAAAACAAAAAACAAAAAAAAAAAAACGTCGAATTAAAAATTATTTGATCACATAACAAACACATGTCTATAACTTTCTATATTTTTATCAAAATTATATTACAAAGCACAAATTTAAGCGTTTATTATGTTATTATTTTCATTTCATATATTTGAGTTCATATATTACTCGTTTCATAAAATCGTTGTATTAGGATTTTATATATATAGATTTAACTATAACAAAATTTATATATTTTGATTTTATACTTGTATTATAATTATTATTCATACTCATGCAGATGCATCATTTTTAACCGACTCATAAAAATGGGGGCTTTTAATTCGACGCGTATGACGCTCAGTGAATGTGATGGAGATTATTCATTTTTGGCGTTAACTCATATCATTTGGCGATATTTTGTTTTTATAGAAAGTGGTCGACGGGAAAATGGAGAAGTACCATATTTTCAAATAAATTTTGAAGTTCTAAAATAAGCATTTAAGTGTTTTTATTTCGTTATTCATGTTGTATTTACTTATATTTATAATGCTTTTAATCTGTTCATTCTATAATTTAAAGATACCACCTGACTGCTGGATATATTCTTATTGAGATAAGTCTGTTAATCTTTAAAGAAAGCAAAAAATATTTAAAGCGTACGAACAGTTATTATTTCCAGAAATCTAAATTGAGCATTTTATCACTGAACCACTGATGCTCAAAGATGGAAAAAAACATCCATATACTTAAAGCTAACCTGCTTTTTAGTTTTTCGTGCAAAAATGCTATTTATACGCATGCGCGAGCATTCAGCTAATCAGCTACAGGCTTTTACTATCTTCAGACGCGATGTTTCAGCCAATGAGGTGAAGGCTTTTTCCTCTCTCTAGAAGCGTATGTGTATTACGATTCCATTTGGTTGTTCGGTTAATGAAACTTTATGGATTTCTTTTATTAAGGTATTTTTTCATTTTACCGTATTTATTTTCTTTTTAAGTCGTATGTATTTTACTACTTTGAATTTTTTTATAACTAACCCTTTTTTTGAGAGAGAGAGAGATTTCGTGGCACGAAATTCCGCGAATCGTTTCCGATGTAAACAAACTAAGATGCAACTGTAAAATTTCAGATGATTAAATTCAGGTTTTCTCAGCGACGATCACAGTATTTTTACCAAATAATTTTTGTATTAATCAAGCTTTTTTGGTTATTAAGCATAGCTAAACACGAAAGAAAACTTTGTTATTTTAAGATTTTGATGTGAATTATTTGCGTACATTTATAAGGCGAGTTTCACTGAATAATTCAAGAAAAAAAAATCTCAGCTGAATGTAACTATTAAAACATTTGAAATACTGTATTCGTAAAATGAAATTTCAGCTTAAACACTCGACAATTACTTTTAGTTATGCATTATTAATTATTTACTTGGCCTTTACTTTTAATATTTCAAACTTACAGTTGAATGTAACTATTAAAACATTTGAAATATTGTATTCGTAAAATGAAATTTCAGCTTAAACACTCGACAATTACTTTTACTTATGCATTATTAATTATTTACTTGGCCTTTACTTTTAATATTTCAAACTTACAGCTGAATGTAACTATTAAAACATTTGAAATACTGTATTAGTAAAATGAAATTAGCTTAAACACTCGACAATTACTTTTAGTTATGCATTATTAATTATTTACTTGGCCTTTACTTTTAATATTTCAAACTTACAGCTGAATGTAATTATTAAAACATTTGAAATACTGTATTCATAAAATGAAATTTCAGCTTAAACACTCGACAATTACTTTTAGGTTAAATTCAGGTTTTCTCAGTGACGATCACAGTATTTTTACCAAATAATTAAAAGTACTACATGCATGCATCTATCTATCTATCTATCTATATTTAGAAATTGTGCAGGTTTCTGGTCACTGTTTTGTTTACATATTTTAAACAAAAATTTCAATTTAATAATGCACTGAAAATTATAATGAATGCTTACAATTAAACACAACAACACAAAACAAAAAATTTCACAAAAACACATTATTTCCCCGATATTTTCCCACAACTAATCAATAAATTTCATGATATTTTATTGCGATTTTAAACCATGAACTTTAGTACTTTTCAGTTATATGGACACTATGCCAAAATGTATGTATGTATGTTTGGCGACAATGGTGTACGTATAACGGAAAAGTGCCTGAATTATTATTTTTATATATATATATATAATATAAACATAATTGGCGACACAGCAAGTTTTCTGGATTTCTCCCTGGCTCTCTAACCGCATTGTTAACAAAACAAAAAATTCACGAAAAACACATTATTTCCCCGATATTTTCCCACAACTAATCAATAAATTTCATGATATTTTATTGTGATTTTAAACCATGAACTTTAGTACTTTTCTGTTATACGGACACTATGCCAAAATGTATGTATGTATGTATGTTTGGCGACAATGGTGTCCGTATAACGGAAAAGTGCCTGAATTATTATTTATATATATATATAAAATATAAACATAATTGGCGACACAGCAAGTTTTCTGGATGTGAAAGGCGGAGATGAATTTCATTCATTCAATGACCTTTTTAAAAGTTTCAAGTTTGGATTGAGTGCACATGAACATAGAAACCGATACCTATTTCTATGTTCATGATTGAGTTATTTGGATATCTTTTCATATAGCACAGAAAATCATTTCTCCCGCTTTCGTAATACAGATAAATTCTGGTGTATTGTTTTTTTTCTTTTTATATCATAAGTACTTTTCTACTTTAAATTTTTTTAACCTAATAGTAATTGTCGCGTTTCTAAGCTGAAATTTCATTTTTCGAATGCAGTATTTCAAATGTTTTAATAATTACATTTAGCTGTAAGTTTGAAATATTTAAAATATTAAAAGTAAAGGTCAAGTAAATAATTAATATTGCATAACTAAATATGTATAATGATCAGAATGACATATTAAAATGTGTACAGAATGACATGAAAATTTTAAAAAACTGAAATTTTGCACTTGCAACTTAATTGTAAATTTCATTGTTTACATTGGAAACGATTTGTGGATTTTAAGAATTTGCAGAACTTCGTGTCGCCAAATTACTAAATCTCTCTCTCTCACTCTCCAAAAAAAAAAGGGTTAGTTTAAAAAAATTCAAAGTAGCAAAATACATACAACACAAAAAGAAAATAGATACGGTAAAATGAAAAAATTACTTTAGTAATAGAAATCCATAAATTTTCAACAACGACATCAAACGAACGTATCTCATCTTTCGTTTGTGATAAGGAACGCTCCTTTGGCCCCCTCCACTCATTGGCTGAATTGTAAAGGGCAAAATAGGGGGACAAAATGATTACAGCATTTCTGAGAAAAGAAAAAATCAGAAAAGTTTCAGCACAGGTAGAGAGGGTAAATGCTCTCTCGGCAATAATTATTTTTGTTGCAAGTTGGGTTAACTGTCTTTATGGTTCGAGTCGATTTCAGACTGAGTGTAGATTTCTGCAAGTTGGATTTGGGTTAACCCGATTTTTCAAAAGTTAGTTCAAGTTCAGTATATTATTTCAGATTAAAACTATATCTATCATGGCTTGAATTTCAGGGCGGGATTCGCGGCGAAAATTTTGAAATCCCGCCCAAAAAAAGACAATGAGTAGGAGCCTCCCGCCCAAAAAATTTCAGCATTTTTGGAGAAATTATTATTTAATTTACCTGCAACCGAACGATAAATTTCGTGATTTTTTTCCCCCGCAACCGATTGACGTACTTTGTGTTTTTTCCGCGACTGATCGACGAACTTTGTGGTTTTTTCCATGACAGATAAACGAACTTTGAGTTTTTTCTGCGACAGATCGACGAACATTGCGTTTTTTAAGCGACTGATCGACGAACCTTGCGTTTTTTGGGGACAGATCGACGAACTTTGTGTTTATTCTGCAATCGATCGACGAAATTTGCTTTTTTCCCCCGACTGATCAACGAACTTTGCGTTTTTTATGACAGATCGACGAACTTAGCGTTTTTTCCGCGACAGATCGATGAACTTTGTGTCTTTTCCACGATCGATCGGTGAATCTCAATCAAGTAAAATCTAAAGTCAGAAATTTATTTAACAACCTAATTGTTAAGGGTCCCTAACACATTTAATGGAACTTGAAAAATACACTGCATATCTAAAACTTAACTTTCTTCCCTTTTTTATAATAAAAATAAACATTTTACATAATCATTCTCAGTTGACTTAATTTTTTCAATGGTATTTTGTCATGTCTGCATTAATGTAATTCTTTAAATAGCACGTAAAATAATAGTGGGGTTTAAAGATTTTTTTTCTCCCTCCCAAACATTACAACTCCCCTCCATTTAAAAATGTTGGTAGGGAGACTCCCCTCCTTGGAAAAATTGAATTTCAAGCCCAGCCTATAATATGTTTGTGTGTATTGATGTTTGTATAGATGTTTGTGTGTGTGCTGTTTTTAATAAAGACAGTTTCATTTTTCACACGAACCTTTAAAAAAATTCACATTCTTTGCGCAATCCTTTAACAAAATTTGCATTTTTTTTCGTGATTCTTTAATGAAATTCGCATTTTTTTCTGTATCTTTTTTTTTGTCAAGATTTACAATTTTTTCAGCTATCCTATGACGTAATTTGTGTTTTTTTCAGCGATAATTTGACGAAATTTGTGTTTTTTCTGCGATTTTTTTTTTTCACGAAATTTGCGTTATTTTCCATGATTCTTTTATGAAATTTGCGTTTTTCTGTGATCCTTAGACAAAATTTTCTTTTTTCGCAATGCTTTGATAATAATCACATTTTCTCTGCTGCCTTTTGATAAGTTTCATGAATTTTCAGCAATCCTTCGATGAAATTCGCGTTTTTTCAGCAATCTTTGAAGAAATTCGCATTTTTCTCTCGATACTTTAACGAAATGTGCGTTTTCCAGCGATTTTTTGATAAAATACGTTTTATTCCGCAATTTTTAGACGAAATTTGGCAAGAAAGCGCTATCTTTTGGTGAAATTTCCTGTTTTGCGATTCTTTGACAAAATTTGCTCATCTTTTGCGTAAATCGCGTTTTTCTGTGGCCTTTTAACAAAATTCACGTTTTACATGATCCTTTGATGAAATTAGTGTTTTTCCCGTGATCATTTGACGAAATCTAGGATTTTTTTCCCGCGAAGATTGATTATTTGTTTTTAGTCTGCAGGTGCCCTAAAAAGTTTGTGATGCCTGTCGCTGCATTGCACGCATTCTGCCACGGTGTATCAAACAAACAAAATTCATCCTAAAGAATTATTGTTTCGTTTCTGGAAATGAACAACCGTCAACTCATTGGCTGAATTATAAAGGGTGAAATGTGTAGGCACTGAGTATCATCTATACTATTAATGTCGGTAAACGTCTGTCTATGTGTGTGTTGTTGTGTCTGGCATCTGTAAGCACAAAACTCTGCATGCAGACGACGGACATAAGTGCTTTTGGTATAAAAAAATTCGGAAGGGGAGTTTTTAAAAATTCACAACATTTTGCGGGAGAAGAGGGGTGCGAACGAATTTAAAAAATGAGTCCACATCAATAATTATGGCAGCGGGGGTAGTATGTTTTGCCCACACGGGGTGGAGACTTTTCTTTGCTGACACCACTAATATGATATATCGTTCGAAAGGCCTGCGACTGCCTTTTCATGTTATGCATCTGTGTGGTCCATCCCCCCCCCCTTCCCCGCCAATTGGGGCGCTTTTCTAAATTTTGCACATACCACTCATGTTATGTATCGTTAAAAAGGTCTGTGACCGCTTAATCATATTATGCATCTCCGGTGTCCATCCCCCCACTTTGCCCCCCCCCAAGGGGGTACTTTTGTAAATTTTGCACAAACCCTTCATGTTACGTATTGTTGGAAAGGTTTTTGACTGCTTATTCATGTTATGCATCTCTGGGGTCCATCCCGCCACTTCCCCCCCCTTAAGGGGGCACTTTTCTAAATTTTGTTGACACCCCTCATGTCATATATTGTTGGAAAGATCTGTGACCGCTTAATCATATGCATCTCCAATGTCCATCTCCCCACTTTGCCCCTCCCCCAAGGGGATACTTTTCTAAATTTTGCAAACAACCCTCATGTCATATATTGTTGGAAAGGTCTGTGACCGCTTAATCATATTATGCATCTTTAATGTCCATCTCCCCAATTGTCCCCCCCCAAGGGGTCAATTTTCTAAATTTTGTTGACACCCCTCGTGTCATATATTGTTGGAAAGGTCTGTGACCGCTTAATCATAATATGTATCTCCAATGTCCATCTCCCCACTTTGCCCCCCCCTCCCCCAAGGGGGTACTTTTCTAAATTTTGCAGACAACCCTCATGTCATATATCATTGGAAAGGTCTGTGACTGCTTAATCATATGCATATCTCCAATGTCCATTTCCCCACTTTGCCCCCCCCCCCCAAAGAGGTACTTTTCTAAATTTTGCACACAACTGTCATGTTATATATCGTTGGAAAGGTCTGTGACCACTTAATCATATTATGCATGTTCCGTGTCCATCCCCTACTTTAACCCCCCCCCCAAGGGGGTACTTTTTTTAATTTTGCACACACCCCTCATGTTACATATCGTTTGAAAGGTCTTTGACTGCTTATTCATGTTATGCATCTCCTTGGTCCATCCCGCCATTTCCCCCTCCCCAAGGGGGCACTTACTATTTACTTGCACAACAGCGCTAAATGTGTCAGATGAAAGAAATTCCGCGAGTGCATGTGCCAGTGAAACTTAGCCAATTGCTGTTCTTCAACCTAGCTTTAATTCAAAGTGGGTTTTTTATTTATTTGAATTATTCTGCAAAAGTTTCAAACATTTTAAAGCAGCTATGAATTTTATTTTTATGGTACTATCAAGTTTTTTGCCGTCAAATTTTGACGGGTTCCATCTAGTATGTTTATTTAAATTACACACGGTTTTCATAGAGATTAAAGTTATAGTGCAGTGTTAATATTGAGTTCACCGTTATTTGCAGAAATATAGACTAAGACTATGCTGTTTATGGGATAGATTTCAGCAGAAATAGAAATTAAATAGAAAACTCAATGATGAATGTTAATATTATAGGAAAAATAATCATGCGCCATGCGTAAATTATTGAAAAATATAAAACAGCGTTGTTACGCAACTTCGTCTGTTTATTCGATGAAAGGAAATTATTGAATAAAAAAACGCATAACATCATTTAAAACTCATTTTTAGCAGCAGTGTTTGAATTTTTTCTACTGTCTTGTATATGATGTATACAATTTTATACACAGCATATAGTATAGTATAGTATATTTTCATTCAATTCGAAAACGCATAGCAGTATTGAAAATGCAGATCCCGGAAAACGATTGATTAGTGGAAATGTATCCAAATTATTTTGGACAGCTCTGTATATAAATCTATTTATATTACACACACTCACCATATAGTGTACTAAAATTTTATTTAAATAAAATACAATACTTTTTTTGAAAAAAAAGTTTTTCAAAAAAGTTTTCAAAAAAGTTTTGAAAACTAATAGCACAAGTCAAAACCTGTTTCTAGCATCTATACACTGTATAAAAAGGAAACCGTTTCCTAATCTAGCTCTTATCTTTCTTCAGATTTCGGAAATACAGTACTATATCCTCTTCGAGTTACGAACAATTCCAAAAAGCATTCCTCTGTCTTCAGAAACCTCAAAGATTTCCTAAATTTAAAAAAAGCTTTTGGAAACAAAAGTTTCTTTTTCTACCTGTGATTTTCGGAAAAGTTTCGAAGTAGTTTTCATAGCGTTAAAGAGGGTATTATATTTTAGCAAAACTTAAGAACGATAAGAGATAGATTAAGATGCATCTATCTTTTTCACAGTTTAGCTCACACATAATAATTTATCTGAATTCTTCTATTCGGTCATGTGAAAGAACATTAATTATTTCGCACATCAACTTCTATAGGAAAAATGTGCATCTCAATAACAATATATATCACATTATGTTTGAAATAGTGTACCACTTAAAACAATCATTGTCCATAGACAGTAATGTAATGAATCCTTTTTCGTGTCGCTGTAAATGTAATATCAATTTTGTGCTCACTATTTTGTATAATAAACATGTTATTTTGTATATGAATAATGTAAATCAGTAATATTAGAAGTAATGTAATATTATTAATATGTACTTCAACAATTATTGCCGATAGACCATAATGTATCTCAAATCTTCTGAGTGTTCCTTCAAACGAACTATAAAAATGCCATAAATGCCGTGGCCAAAATGCCATTTGCAATAGAAAACATGCCATACTAACCCTCATAAATATATTTAGTAGTAATCCAAGCATATTTATGAAAAATGGAACACCAACATGCACAGATAGACAGACAGACTGGATTTAAACTTAAGTCATAACCACCTTTTAAACTATGTTGGAAAGTGTTAAAAATATCTTAAGACATAAATGTCAATTCAGATATTAGATGCGATAATGGTATTTTTAAAGACAAAACAACATAAAAGCAGTTAGTATACTTACAATTAAGCTCCGACAAAGTTCGATAAGATTAAAAAAAAAAAATCTTTAATTCTTAAAATTCCCTGAAAATTATTGTGTGTTTTTATTAAAAAATATAGTCAATCCAATAATTTTAGCACTTTGAAAAACATTAATGTATTTGCAAAGCATTAATTTAAATCACTCGTACTTTTTATCGTTTATGCATAATTAATAAAACGTTGGCAGACTAAACTTTTATCAATAATATTTTCAATAAAATAAGTAGGAAAATAGGTGAAAATTTCATTTTTTTCCTTTGTTAGAACTTTTGTCAAACAGTTTACAATACTAACTTCTGTTAATGACTAAAAAGTTATAATGAATTAGTAATTTTCTTCAGATGCTGCTTAATGACTTTAAATTGAAGTTTTATTAAGTTAATTACCTTTACAAATGAATATTTAAGTATGTTATGAAAATGCTTTTTACATATTTAAGCAAAAATGTTAATTTAGAAACTGCGTGTAACAAAGGCAAATATTCTACGTAATTAAAACCAAAAACTGCAATTTAAATATTTAGTGCGTTACTGAAATATATATTTTTTAAAAAGCACAAACAGGTATGGTCCTTTTTTATGAATACCACTATTTTCGAATGGTAATTTTCTCCTGAGTTAATTCTTGAAACTTGTTGCTAATGAGTATTTTTGGTAAATAGTGGTACTCAACAATACGCACCAAGACATCCTGATAAAAATCATAAATGATTTTATAATGAGACAGATTCTGTTGAAGCTGCGCTAATGTTACTGATTGAGTGGACTGTATTGAGAAAATATGTAATGAGTTGATGTGAATAATGCTAAGAGTCTCTAAATTACTAAAATGTTTATATACATATTTACATTACATTAGGTTAAATCCAAAGTGCTGACACCATAGTCAGTTTCGAACAATATCATAATGAATGAGTGGACAATACCAATTGAAGAACATAATAACAATATTATTCTTACTATGATTAAGAAATGACATAACTCTATTATTCTTACTATGATTAAGAAATGACATAACTCTATTATTCTTACTATGATTAAGAAATGACATAATTATATTATTCTTACTATGATTAAGAAATGACGTAACTATATTATTCTTACTATGATTAAGAAATGACATAACTACATTATTCTTACTATGATTAAGAAATGACATAACTATATTATTCTTACTATGATTAAGAAATGACTTCTTATTACCATACTTAATAACCCCATGGTCATTTTAGCTAATAAAATAGCTCCATTATGCGATTTATTCCATGTTGAATTATTCGTGCGAATATCACAACAAATGCGGGAGAGACTAACTGTTGCCATGCGTCAAAAACAAAATTATGATAGAATGCGATGAAGTCGTCTGCAAGGCCAAGAGAAGCCGTAACAGATTCAAATCTTGAAAAATATTTACCAGATAAATTTTAATATCTACACCTACTTCAAAATTGATTTATTTCTATCACTAAAATTGTTAATTAAATCTATAGATTTTTTTTGTCATAGGGTAATTTTTAATTGGTTTGTGAATCGTTTTCTTTTTTTTTTTTTTTTTTTTTTCTTTTTTTTTTTTTTTTAAATCACCCATCAAAAACATTCTTTAGTTTTAAAATAAATGCTACCAGTATACTAAACTCTTTTCAATAATTAGTTCACTGAAGTAGGTAGGAACCATAATTAAGCCCAATTACTTATATCTTAAGAGTTCATTATATTAATGGTTTAATAAACTGGCAAAGTCTTTCAGTATACGGGTTTATTGGAAGTTTCTTCAATTCATTTAAGATAGTAATTACTGTCCACAACGGAAAATTTTTAATGAGTTAGTCATTAAACGCAGAAGTTGGTTAATGACTATAAATTAAAATTTTGTTAAACTGATCATTTTTACAAATGAGTCACAAACTGGTTACAGATAAATGAAAATGGTTACCTTAAGCTTTTGTAACAGATTGAACTGTTTAACAACATACATTTTTGACATGGCATATTTAAGCTCTATATTAACAGTTCAAGTATTATTAAAGCTTTTATTCTTAGTTAAAGTATATGTATGTATATTTAATGATACTATTTTTCAAGAAGAGTAATTGAATTATAATAACTCACTAAAATAACGTGGCCAATATAAATCTTCTTATCAAAGATTTTGTTAGGAAATGTGTTCATTAGTATGCACAGTTAAAAATTTTGTGCTGCATTTGAACAAACATTTGATGCACAACATTTTGAGCTTTAGTTCAATTGGAGATCCAATTGTTTGAACGTGATTTTACCGTTTTTTATTCCAGCTACTGCAGCACCAAAAGTTGGTTGAACCTACAACAAAATTTTCAACAGCGTATCATGTTATTCTAAAATAAATTGTACATAAATTTTTTGGGGTGATATACACTGTTAAAAATAATCTGAAATTTACGGGTATTTTTTCCCTGAATTTCACAGAAAAAGTCCGTTTTCGCGATAAAAGGGTATTTTCCGTTAAAAAACAGAAAAATTCCTCATATTTCCTGAAAACAACAGACCGGGCGGAGACGAAAAGGACCAATGGAGATATTCCGTTATCTGCTGCATATTTATTTTCAATGTTTAAAAAACTGACATGTCGCTGCACAGAAAAACTAAAAATTGAATAAATGAAAATTTCGAGTTTATTTAAAAAAACAACAATAACAACAAAATAGTGCTTTCGAATTAAAAAAAAAGTAACAATTTTCGCATTCTTTTAAAATTATTTCCAATTTATTTTATAAAGTTATAAGAAAATATTTGCGCTTAAAATATATTCTAAACAAACAAATTAAAAAATATATATAATAGTTAAATTAAGTGAAAAAAAATCGATTTTACTCAAAAAAGCAACAAACAAAAATAATGCTTTCGAATTAAAAAAATAATGCTTTCAAATTAAAAAAGTAATAATAATAAAAATTTTCTCATTCCTTTAAAATTATTCGAAATTTATTTTTTAAAGTAATAAAAAGCACTCGCACTGAAAATATATTCTAAGCGAACACATTTAAAAAATATATAATAGTTGAAAAAAATATCGATTTTCTCAAAAAAGCAAACATTTTTATCGAATTTATTTCAAAATGTAACATTCATATTTTACATCTAACAATCAAATTAAGAATATATATAATTCATATTTTTATCCTCTATTAATATTACAATTTTAAAACATCACCATCATCTCATAACGAAATCTCCCTGCAATTAACTTCAAAATTACCAAGCTTCTAAACCCCAAATTGTTTAAGTTCTAAGCCGCCACTTTGAGAAACCCCATATCATCATCTTAAACTGCTACTCTAACAAGCGCCCACTGGTCGAATGGGCAAGACACTTGATTCGAGGCATTGTCATCCCCGGTTCAAACCCGATGTCGACTAGAAAATGTTCTTGACGTTTATCGGATAGTAAATACTCCCGCGATAGTCGACAGATGGCAGCACATATAGATGTAATTGTTTAAAGCCGAGTTTAATTATAACGGATAATTTCCTTTCCTGCCAGTGCAGTCAGGAATATTTCCGTGATTTCTGAGAGCGTTAACGGAAATTTACCGCTTCTGTAAACGGAGTTTGTCCTCCTTTTATCTTTCAAAACGGAAAATCTACTAATGGAACGGAAAATGCCCGGCAACTTTGCTGCCAGTAGTTTTACCATGAATTTGAGGATTTATTTTTAACAGTGTACATGTTACATATTATTTTTCCTAACATGGCACTGGCGTGCAGAATACGCCCATATAGCATATTACGGGAAGAAAGATTAATTACAAAAATAATTCAATGCAAAAAGTAATGTACTGAAAAATTTGAATTTGAATTTTCAACTTTAACGTGAATTGCAGATGTACAAATGTATAGACAAACTAGTTCTACGCAAATTATTTTTAGCTCAGGACTTTCAATGAATTGCAAATGTCATTTTTCTTATCCTATGTTACTTTTTAGGAATTGCTTTGTTTTTAGTTCATATTATTCATACGAAATTTTCATATAATTTATTAGTAAAGCAATTAGTAGATTTATAATTTCGATATTTAGCAAGGACAAAAAAAAAAGCATTGTAGTTTTCGCCCAATGGGAATGTGGAGTTGCAATATTTTCTTCTGAATGCCCTTTGTCGCTAATAGCTCTCCCTAAGAAAGCTTTTAAATCAACTTACTTAGCTATCACCTGCATCACATTAAGAATCTAATTTATCACAGTTAACACTTTTATTTTTTCAGATTTACTTTTTTATCTGTTTCATTGTTTAATTCACTCATTTATGTTGGATTCTGAAAAAAATAATTTATTAACAAAACGTATTAAAACATTTATAGTTTTATATATTTAATAAGTACATGGATAACATATTACAAAGGTTTGATTAAAATGTGAATTTTAAGAAACCCTTCTGAATGTGTTTTGTTACTAGTATATTTCCAGAAAAAAGTCATGAGATCAACATTAAACTTAGCATTCAACTGAATATCTTGAATAAAAACTAACTGTATTCTACGCATAAAAATTCCATCATATAATGTAAATTCCATCATATCATTTATATTATTATTATTATTATTATTATTATTTTATCTTTCTTTTAAAGAATTCATCTTTCTCTCATTTTGTTTTGCAATTCATATTATTCATTTGTACATTATTTCTCGTAAAATTAATGTTAGTACAGATGCATACGTATACATTTAAATATAAACATAAAAATAATTTTTGATTAAACAAACAGAATTAATTCACATGTGAAGTTATAATAAAACATTCTGAATTCTCCTTGTGAATATTAATATGCTCCAGAAAAGCTGTAAGTTCGCTTAACCATTATCTTCATACCGTGTATCCCCAAAAGAATGGACTCTTTATAAAATTAAATAATTTGAAAACGGTTAACGGTAGAAATGCCCCGTTTATTGCATCCTTTTTACAAAAGCAAGAAATGTTTAACAATATTATTTCAAAATTAGTTCAAATGTTCGCCAATGGGTGGCTAAAAAAATAGCTGTAAGTTAAAAAAAATTAAATTACAATGTTCGCCAGATTTGAATCCTTGCGATTTCTGTAGGCGTTTGTGAAATATTCTGTGTGATATTTTATATAATTAAATTTATTCAATTTATTTTACTCTTAAATTAAATAAATATAAATTCTCTAAAATTAACCGAAAACTTATGAAATAATAAAACTATGTTAAATGTGGAAGATTAAACTATATACAGGGTGCCACTAAAATCCTCCACTGTAATCCACAAAGTTTTGCGGAACTGAAACATTACATCTGTAAGGCATGTAAGGACATTCCTGATGAGACTTATTCACGGATATCGGTTAGTTTTGTTATGACATTACGTGATGTTCTTGCTGGAAATAGCGAATATTTCGAAAATATTGTCATTTATTTTTTTTCAACGTACTGCACCACACCCATTGGCGAACTTTTAAACTAATTTTGAAATTACATGGTTAAATATTTATTTCTTTTCTAATAAAGATGCAACAAACTGTTAATTTCTGTCGTTAACCGTTTTCAAATTATTTATTTTTAAAAAGAATCCCCCCTTTTCGAACACTAAATTACTATCTAAGCATACAATTTCATCATAGGAAAATATTGTTTTCCTTTTGTAAATTTTGAAAGCTGTTGAATTTATATTATTCATCTATCTGTAGAATTAATTAGTTAACAAAACATATTAGTACATATATACGTGGATACAGATAGGCTTGATTGGCATGTGGAGCTGCAACAAATCCTTCTGAATGCTTCTAGTTTCTAATATCTTTCCCGGGGAAAGCTATTAGATCAGCTTACTTAGCTATCAGCTGCATACCTTGAATATAAATTCAGCTCAATCGTCCAATTTCATCACAGCAAATTGCATGCTGAACCTTTACGTATCGTAAGATGTGACAGGCGATGGGAAGCATGTGTGCAATTTATCCATTCCATAATGTTCGGAATTGCTAATCAAACTAAAATTCTGATACAAACAATTTACAGTCTTCGGTGTATTTTGAATTGTAGTAATTGTTATTATTATCTCAAAACGTATTGTTCTTTATTTTATTTTTTAGTGTAAATGTATAAAATATTTTTTAAAGTGCATAGTTTGACTTTTTTATATTTTATTTTATTAAATTTATCCGATTTATTTTATCTACACTGTAAAAAAATTTGCAGCAAGGTATCCGGTCATTCGACCGTTTTTATAAAAAAACGGTTACATAACCGTAATTTAACGCTATTCAGACCATAACATTGCGCATATTATGGTCAGAATACTGTTAAATTAAAGTCATGTAACCGTTTAATATAAAAACGGTCGAATGACCGGATACTTTGCTGCAAATTTTTAACAGTGTACCCTTAAATTAAAAAGATCTAAATTCTGTAAAATTAACCGAAAACTTATGAAATAATAACACTATTGTAAATCTGGAAGATTAAACTATATACAAGGTGCTCACTAAAATCCTCCAACAACAATTAACTTCAGAACGGTGACAGCTAGAGTCATAAACGTATTGTCTCGGAATAGTAAATTGGCTATGCACTACACGACGAGACCACTTAAAACGTCCCTATTGGCAATCTCTAGAGTTAGTGTTTCTGTTTTGTCAATGCTACAAGATACATGAAAAAAGTCAATTCTAAAGTTGTAAAGTTCGCTCAATTTAGTATGAAATATCGACGACATACATGTAACAAGAGGGGAAAATTCTGCTATAAGGCCGAATATAGATTGCCACACACGGCTTTTATTTAAAAAATAAATAAACTAGCTGTAACTCAGAATAAAAACGCAATGACAACAAACAATTTTAAAATATCTAAATAACAAATAAAAATTCCCCTGTTAAAGTGTTGAGTTGTTCAATAACCATTCGATTTAGAAAAATATTTTTCTACCACTGAGCAATTTTTTTTTAATGAAATTTAATTCATGTTGCTATGGCAGCAGACGATAAAACGATATCTTTGGAATAAGGGAATAAATAGAAGAAAATTTTTTGTTGATGTTTGTGATAAAATGTTTTTCTTTATTTTTTAAAAATGTATATACATAATTCACTTTTATATTTTAACAGAATAATAAGTTTACTATAATTCGTTACTCATGCTATGGCCAGTATACACGATACACGTCGAGCCACAATGCCTTTATCATTATCTTTTTACGCGTAAAAGTTTCGCTACGGTACTCCATTGTGAAGTTTTGTAATTTTTGAAATCTAATATTTGAAAGACGACATAATCATTAGATTTGAAATTTATATCAAGAAAAATACAATTTTTTACCATTCTAACGCAGTTTGTAAAACAATTTTGTGACAAATACTTTTCGAGTTATTAATTTTTTAAGTAACTTCAAATGTTTCATTTTCCGAGATTAATCTGTGGCAACGATGGTTTGCTGTGACTTTTCATAAACATGAAAAATGATAGAGATTGAAAGAATAAGCCACACTGTGTGTGGCTAACAAGAAATAACATGATCGTTTTTCGATTTTCAACCACCGGTTTAAAAATGCCTCTAATCGCTTATAGAAGTGTGATTTAAAAAGGAAGATGCATATTTGCTAGTAAAAATTACACATGCATGAAAAGTACAGTGTATTTTAATAAAAAAAAAACTCAAGTTAAGCTCAATGCGTCCTTTATCGCAACACTATGCAAAATACATGATGCATTATTGCCATAGCTAGATACATTGAACATACAAAGATCTGAAGAATTAAAAAAAAGGGAAGCTTACTTACCTTTGATTATATATATATATTGTAAAGGCTCTTTAAAAGATATTTGCAGAAGATATTTGCCATTTAAATGCCCTTTAAAGGATAGATATTATAAAGGCCCTTTGTATCACCGCGTTGCATAGCTGCAACATACCCAAAAGTCATTGTTATTTATACATTGGGCTTTAAAAGACGTCACTGCGACGATGAATGCTATGCGGGTAGTTTCACAAATGTATACTGCATCACAGTTTTTACATGGAATTCTGTAAACAAGGTATTTCTGCTGTTCAAGCGGATAGCTGTACTTGAATTTACACAGAAGATTTCGCAACTGTCTCTGTGGGACAAAAGCTGTTTGATGTATATTGAATGACTTGAAGAGAGCTGAGATTTTTTCTGATAGGCTTCTGTAATAACGGTCGTATTACAAAATGGCAACTTTGCTGCCATACGTAAGATTTATTCACATGACGTTGGTATGGAGGAAGGGTCATAACATTCGAATGCATCAGCTCAGAGAAAATTCATCTATTCAAACGGCGAGGTTGACCATTCTCTGTAGTTCGTAACTCTGTAACATTTACAATTGTTTTTAATGTTTTTCGTATATGTCTATTTTAATTAGAAAAAGTGTCTGTATTAAAAGTAATGTTATTTTTAAATACAAATACCTGTACAAGTACAAATACAAATACCTGTTCCGTATAAATGTGCAACAAAGTATATAATTAATACATAGATTTTTTTTTTTTTTTAATAATGCGCAATTGGCATTTTTATTTTTAAAAACAGAAATTTCCGTCTTGAAAAAAACGGAAAATTTCTATCTTGAAAATGGAGGAATACCAAAAACGAAAGAATAGACGGCAACTTTGCTGTCAGTTACATTTTCTGTTTTTTCACAGATGTTTTTCTACAGTGTATAGGATTAGCATAGCACATAAGGTAGAAGGTTGAATTTTTAATTTATTTTAATTTTATTTAATGAATTCTATTTAGTTTAAAAATACAGTCTAATATTTATCCAAATATTCAAATAATAGCTGATGTTACGAGTTGTAATTTTCCAAATGGACGAAAAATGTCCGGGCCAGGATTCGAACCTGGGATCTCTTGGCTGAAGCCGCCACGCTGGGGGCATAATTCTGGGAGGGCATAATTCATCCCTGGAGGGCATAATTCATGGTGGCTTCACCCTAGAGAAACCAGGTTCGAATCCTGGCCCGGACATTTTTCGTCCAGTTGGAAAATTACAACTCGTATGATTTCTTTACCAATTTGAATAATTATGTTAAAATTAATCTAGAATAACTGATGTAATTAGCCATTAAAATATCACACTAAATCCATACACACCATATCCACCATAACAACCATTTAATCAACCACTAAAATTTAACTATCAGGGAATCTTTATGACATTTTACACAAACTAATATAACGCAAATCTTTCAGACACTTCAGTAATTACGTAATTCATAATTTCATTTTTTTTAAATCTCGTTTTAAAGATTTTTCGTGATTTGAATAAAAATTTCCACTAAACTAATTACTTAAGCATTTTGGAAACCATTAACATCTCTGGGAAGCATTGATTTAAGTTTGCCGTACATATCTACTTAAAAAATCGTTTAACTTAAATAATGTTAGTAGACGAAAGGTCTTATCATTAATTAGTTTAATGAAGTAAGTTGGCGCCATTTTTAACCTTATTACTAATATCGCAAAATTCATTAATTTAATGGTTTAATTAGTGGAGAAAATTTTCAGTCTGCGGCCGGCTTTATTACTAGTTTATTGAGTCCATTTATGATATAAATTGCAGTTCATAACTAATAAACGGAATTAATTTCTTGTTAGAAGTTGGTTTCTGTCTTTAAATTAGAGTTTTATCAAACTCATCAATTTAAAAACTAGGTCGTAGTTTGATTAAAATTATTTATTTTGACTGTCTTTAAGTTTTATGATAATAGTAGATGTTATATTTTTAATTTTATTTTTATATAATGTTGTATGATTTTAATTGAACGTGATTATGAATGTCATAAACATTCAAATATTATTAAATCATGTGTATGAAATTTTATTTAGAATTTAATATGTAAATATTTATTTTAAAAAACTTAAATAATAAGGATTTTTTATTCACGTATTCATTATATGAAAGATTTTATCTATAAAAAGAAATTATATGTTTGATAGACACATAAAACGACTGTTTTTAAAGCTTCAATTCGATTAAAAACCGTGTATGTTGACAATATCAAAATCGTTTCCAAATAAAAACTTCACTCTACAAGTATTGTAATAAATAATTAGACATTTTTCTTTTGAATAGTGCATTGTACAAAGTGAAAGTTTGTTTCTGTCTTTAAATTAGGATTTTATCAAACTCAGCAATTTAAAAACTAGGTCGTAGTTTGATTAAAATTATTTATTTTGAGTGTCTTTAAGTTTTATGATAATAGTGTATGTTTTATTTTTAATTTTATTTTTATATAATGTTGTATAATTTTAATTGAACGTGATTATGTAAGTCATAAACATTCAAATATGATTAAATCATGTGTATGAAATATTATTTAGAATTTAATATGTAAATACTTATTTAAAAAAAACTTAAATAATAAGAGTTTTTTATTCACTTATTCATTATACGAAAAAATTTATCTATAGAAAGAAATTGTATGTTTGATAAACACATAAAACGACTGTTTTAAAAGCTTCAATTCGATTAAAAAAACCTGTATGTTGACAATATCGAAATAGTTTCCAAATGAAAACTTCACTCTACAAGTATTGTATTAAATAATTAGACATTTTTCTTTCGAATAGTGAATTGTATAAAGTAAAAAAGGTTTCTGAATCTAGGAAAATATAATATAAAAACAAGCTAAAATATTTATGAACAACTTCATAATAAGCCACAATTCCAAAATCGTGTTTTCATTTTTTTTAACGATGTTTTTTTTTTAATTGTATATATCTGGGATTTAATAAATTTTAACATTCTTTAAAATAAACAGGAATCTAGAAGATTAATGTATCAGATTTATATTGTAATAGATATATAAAAAATAAGTATTTTCAAATTTCAAACTGTTTAGATTTTTCAACTATAAAATCAACCATCAATTTAATGTAACATAGAAGTCAATAACTCTTACAATATTTCTGTTCTAATTAATTTAAAATAAATGTATAAAAATAGCTGTGTAATAACTATATTGTCTATCACCTCAAGGGAAAGGCATAGATAGAAATTATATGTTGTCTATCAGCAATAATGGATGTGTTGGGCTATTTTAATCCCTTCGCGACAAGCCACCTGTATACGACTTTTTATTTTTTATTACCACTATTTCCTAATAGTATTCTTTGAATTACTTAATTGCAAGAATTCATATAAGTCAAAGCTTACTATTAGAAAGTAGCGGTACCAAAATATAAGAAATATATGCGTGCAATACGACACGGTGGATGGTCTGGAAGGAGTTAAATATCTAAAAATGTGTCATTCGTTTATTGGATAAACGGCGGGTGCACACACATATCTATTCGCAAAAGATACAGATTGAATTTTTATTTATATAGAAAGAGACTTCGATATTATTTGTTTGGTAAAAACTATTGTTGTATTTCGTACATGCTTTTAAGATAATAAATATGAAAACTATATATATTCTATCAAAATTCACCATCCTAAAGAAGCCACAATATTTATTTTGATATTAGATTTCCAAAAAGATTAATCTACAAATTGCTAATTTCAAGAATATATAGTGCTTCGGAACCTTTTAAAGGAATTCTGTACCAAAAAATATTATTCTGGATATAACACATATATAAATATTTTTGGATTATGTTTCAATAAATCAAATTCCTTACAGGTCATACAATACCTTAAATTGTTAATAGATTTTCCAGTTAATTTTAAGAATATATAGTGCTTCAGAGCTTTTAAAGGAATTAGGTACCAAAAATATTATTCTGGATATAACACCTATATTAATATTTTTGGATCATATTTCAATAAATCAAATTCCTTACAGACCATAAACTACCTTAAATTGTTAATAGACTTTCTAGTTAATTTTAAGAATTTATAGAGATTCAGAACCTTTTAAAAGAATTCGGTACCAAAAAATATTATTCTGGATATAACACCTATATTAATATTTTTGGATCATATTTCAGTAAATCAAATTCCTTACAGACCATAAACTACCTTAAATTGTTAATAGACTTTCTAGTTAATTTTAAGAATTTATAGAGATTCAGAACCTTTTAAAGGAATTCGGTACCAAAAAATATTATTCTGGATATAACACCTATATTAATATTTTTGGTTCATATTTCAATAAATCAAATTCCTTACAGATCATAAACTACCTTAAATTGTTAATAGACTTTCTAGTTAATTTTAAGAGAGATTCAGAACCTTTTAAAAGAATTCGGTACCAAAAAATATTATTCTGGATATAACACCTATATTAATATTTTTGGACCATGTTTCAATAAATCAAAATCCTTACAGGTCATAAAATACATTAAATTGTTAATAGACTTTCTAGTTAATTTTAAGAATATATAGTGCTTCAGAGCCTTTTAAAGAAATTCAGAGTACCAAAAAATTTTATTCTAGATATAACACTTGTATTAACATTTTTGGATCATGTTTCAATAAATCAAATTTCTTACAGGTCATAAAATGCCTTAAATTGTTTATAGACTTTCTAGTTAATAGTTAATAGATAATAGATAGATTTATTATTTTTTTTAAATATATGCAATTTTTATAGTTTTTTTCCCATATACATCGAATTAATAATATTTTTCTTTTAATTTAATCTTTGTATCAAAATTCCGATACTTAGATTTGTAGAATGAAGTACCTTGAGTATAAGATAAAAAATAATCCAGTTTAAATACCAAAATTGGAAAATAAGAAAAAAAAAATATATTTGTTAAATTTGCTTAAAAATTTCTCTAAGTGCAGATTTTTTTTTAAACAAACATTTTAAAGATATAAAAAAATGGATATTTAGTTATCTCTTATAGAATCTATAGACACATTAAATCATTTTCTCAATTCTTGTGGAAGTTTTAGCATTTTGATTAAATAGAAAATATGAAAAAATACGAACTGAGAAAAATAAGTCTAAACATTTACAAATTAAAAAAAAAAAGTGGGTAAGTGTGATCGACGATCGCACAAAGCGTTTCGTTTAATATTATTTTCAAAACACTTTAGCCTTTCTTTAATAAATGCAAATAAATTTCCTTTTCAAAAAAAAAAAAAAAAAAAAAAAAAAAAACTCTTATTTTTTATAAAGTAAAAATTTACTGGTCTGTTTTTTTTATTATTATTTTTTTAAATTTCTGAACCGGCCCAATAACGGGCGAAGCGCACTATTATACTCTGCAAAATAATATCTGTCATGTGGACTAAATGCGATATTAAAAGAAAATCAATTTCAAAATTAAACATGTAGTATACAGACCTTCAAAATGTTAAAATATGTCAATGATTCCATAATCGGGTTATTATCATGATTCAATACGTTCCTCAAACTCATATGACTTTATAATCACTGGCTGACATCATATCTACTTGCTATCTCTATTACTCATATTGATACTCGCTTTGTATTATTCTCAAACATTTGAGAAAAATCCGTTAAACTTCCAATATGACTTCAGATTAAATTTCTTTTTAATTCTCTAATGACGTCATATTAAGCTGATTTCTGTATTTACACATATCTATACTCCTTGTATTATTGAGAAATGTTTGAAAATTTCCGTTTTATTACCAATATGACGTCATATTAATCTTTTTTCTATTGGTGAAACTTTTTATTTCATTTTCTTTTTTCACGTGGAAATATTTCAATAGAAAAATAATTTTTGTAGAAAGAATTTTATTGTGGAATTTTAATTGTTGGCAACTTCTATAACGAAAATTGTTTAAATTTAATAGGAAAAGGCTGTTAGATTTTTGGTTTTTTATCTCTCTATATTAAATTAATACGATTTTTTCAAAAGTTTATAATTTTAAGGTTCATAGTAGGTATTCAGCTATAAGTACATAAAATTTCAAGTCTATAAGTTATATAGTTTTTGAGAACTGGCTCTGTGACGGACAGACAACGTAGCGGGACGAATAGGGTTTCGTGAGATGAACGAGACCCTAAAAAAGAGATATTAAAGAGAAATATGTAGAATTACCTCTATGTCTTCTTTAGTAATTATTAGATCGTCAAGAAATTTGGGCACAGTGTTCTAGAGATGTTGTGGTTCATTTTAGGATAAAAATCTGAAATTCGAAATTTTAATTATTTTTTGTCAAAATACCGAATTTCTTTAAATAATAATAAAAACAAAATCAAATGCTAAACTGCAATAGGGTATACTTGATTCTCAACATGTTTCCATTAAAGAAATAAAAAACACTAATTAGCAAATTTATACTGACTAGAAATGAGACGCACATTAAGGTTTAATTACGCAAATAATCTTAATTAAAACGCATCTAAGAGAGGCTACTTTTTTCAGTAAATCTTCTTATCGCTTGCTTTAAAATATAATGCTTTATAAAAATTCTTTCAAATTTTGAATAAGATTACAGATTGAACAAATTGTTGTTCTCCCTAAAACTATTACGTATTTTTTAATTTGAATTCTGATCCTGTTAGACTAAAAGTACTTTTCTTATCTTTGCGCAATAAAAAAAAAGTAAATATTGCCAAAGGAATTTCTCTTTTTTTTTTTTTTTTTTTTTTTTTTTTACCTTTAAACAAAAATCTGATTAAGAAAAGATAGAAAGAAGAAATCGGTTTACCATAAAACTGAGGCTTATTAAAATCTGTGCGAAAAGTATTTTTAAAGTAGATATTTCTAAAATAATACTAAATGTATTATTTTACTCATGATTATTATTAATTATGTTTAGCGCTAAAAAAGAGAAATCCCCTTAAATAAAATTAAAAATTCTTGCGTCTCATCCCAGATCAAGTTGTTAAATATTTTATCATTATGTTTAGAGGAAAGAGCAGTATACATTTGTTTATGAAGCGAGATTATTTAATTAAAAAATCCTGTCTATTTTTTAAAATTTCCGTCAAATCAAAAGAGATTTGTAAATCAAAACTGCTGTGTAACATTTAAAAATGTAAAAAAAAAAAAGTTAAAAGAAATGAAATTTTTCCTGAATTCAGTTATTCAACTGAAATCTGGAATTATTCATATGCTTACTGAACGTTAATTAAATTAGTTTATATTTTGTTATTTCGAAACATATTTAATTTTTCGTTAAAATATGTTGGCTTATTCAAAGCTATCGTTATTAACTAGTGTACTGAAGCTCATTTTCATCAAAGTTAAACGGAATTACTGAAAGAGTAAAAAAAAAATCCTTATTTAAGCTATCTAATTGGTCGAAGTTTTTTATTATATTTACAACTTCATTAGTAATGTCTTGAGATTATTTTTAATCTATTTATAAGTATTAAGCGAAGTCTTCTTTGTTATCACTTTCCAGTAGCTCATTCTTAATTAAATACCCATAAGGTAAAGCTAGGATAGTCTGCGCACAATTCAAAAGAATAGCAATAAAAAATCTAAATATTAATTTTTTGCTAAACTATTCATGAATAACTTTTACTTCATTTGTTTTTTATGCGCTTCCATTGCTATTTTGTTGTTATGTTGCAATTTAATAGAACAGTTGTAATAAAACCAAGAGAGTTATTTGCGCAATCTCTCCTTATAGGGTTGGTGTGATTGCGCAGATGGGTAGGAGAGATTGTTACCTATAATAACTACAATTAAATTGTTAACAGTAATAATTACACTTAAATGATATTGCTGTAAGGTTTTTGTGAACAAATATTATTGTATTAGGAGTGAATATTTCAACCTAATAATTAAAGAATCAGAAAAAGGAAATAATTTTAAAAACGATTAAAAAATTTTAATTAAAGGAAAAACAAATTAAAGAATCAGAAAAAGCAAGTCCAGATAAGATTTAAAAATAAAATAATGTTACTTAATAACACGTTTAACTTAAAATTAGTTCATTTTCATTTTTCATTTTTTTATGCAAATTTACCAATAAGCTGCGTAATCTCTCCTACCATGGAAACGAATGGGAATACTGCGCCATCTCTCCTAAGTAGCAGATGCGCAAACTCTCCAATTTCGGTAGGAGAGATTGCGCGGCCTTTTACTTAAACATGACCTCTTCTAAAACGAACCGTTGATGTTCACATTGTTAGTCTAGATTAGTAGCTTATGAGAAATCGTTTAAGTTTAAAATATTTTGTACTATTGACATTGTATAGAAATTCTGATGAAGAGCTATGAAAATTCAAGCACTTACTTTGGAAAAAAAACAAAATAGCAATACTTTATCTTAAACGATCAAAGCAATCAACGTGCACTTTCAAATAGACACTCCACTACTGTTGTTGTACAACTACCTGGAGTCGCTGCACGCTCACTCTACTCCTTCCCCCCAAACCTCTATGTGCGCAATCTCTCCGACTGCGTCATCTCTCCTGGCTTTACCTTACTTCTTCTAGCTGTTTAAAATGAGAGAAAAATTATTTTGTAGCTGGCGGAGGTCCGGATGCCAAAACTCTCTCTCTCAAAAAAAAAAAAAAAATAAAAATAAAATAAATAAATAAATAAAAGGTTTTTTTTTTTTTTATCTTACGAAACCCTATTCGTCTGTCTGTCTGTCCGTCACAGAGCCCGTTCTCGGAAACTACATAAGTTAGAGACTTTAAATTATGTGTATTTACAGCTGAATGGCCTCTGTCACCCGACAAATAAAAAATTATGTAAATTTTGTACCATTCATTTACAGTGTCACGCAAAAGAATTGGGTTATACTATAGTCTACGAGAAATATTGTTTCTAGTATATTTTAATAATTTTAAACTATTCCAAGCATAATGAAATGTATATACATTATTGAAGTGCTCTAGGAGATTATTTTTGTAGAATATGATGTGCATAACAGGGACACACAAAAATTTCGCTTAATAAAGATTAGGCTATAAATGCTGGAAGTATGTTTTTAGTTTTGATAAGCGTTTTTAAGCTTAGCTATTTTTTTTCATACTACGTGGGATGCATACATTTTATAGCTCATATACAGAACTACGCAAAAGAATTTGTAATCATTTTTGTATAAGTGTATGAACTGTCTAACGACGTTTTTTAATTGATTTATTTTTCAGCTGAACTATATTTAGTATACTAAGATATTTACACACTAATTAATTTTTCAGCAGAGCTGAAATTACGCTGTAAATTAATGAAATGCAAAGGTTGTGAATTATCACTTTACTAAACAGCGTACAACCATTAGAGTGAACAAATGTCCATACCGTGGTTCGATCCCGGATTTCTTGGTACAGCACACCAAGTGCTTTACCAATTATTGGTAAAGTGTGTTTGTAGCCTTGCCATATATGAGTGAGAGAAGGCTAGAATGGAAGTTGTCTGGATGGCTTAATTGGTAAAGCACTTGGTGTGCTATACCAAGGAATCCGGGATCGAACCCCGGTTTGGACATTTTTTCACTCTAATGGTTGTAAGTGGTTGTAAGTCACTCTAATGTTTAGTAAAGTGATAATTCACATCCTTTGCATTTCATACTAAGATATGTCTGTAAAATGTAAATAAACTCATATACAGGACTGCGCAAAGAACCAGATACATGGATGGTTCATGGATGGTTTTCTTTGAAAGTACGTTTTTAGTTGTTATGCGCTTTCTCGATTGTTTACTTAAGATATCATCATTTACCTTGTTAAGAGGCTAATTCACTCACACGAAAACGCTCGCTCTCTAATGTTAATCATATGGGACAGTTATTTTATAATATCTTGTTTGCATTTAAATATTTTTAAATGATTTGTTTGCAATTTTTGAATGTTGTTCTTTGCATCCAACATTTTCCAATTTCCTTTTTTCATTTAAAAAATGGAAAAAAAAAGAAAAAAAAATGCAAAACATTTTTTATAATGTTTTTGCAAAAAAATTGCAAAAATGTTTTTTGCAATTTAAAATGCATTCTATGCATTTTATGCATAGCTTGCATAATCATGCAGCTATGATGCATGATTATTGCGTCATATCTCAGCTTTATCTCTATGGCGACACTTTTTCACTTTTTCTATTCTGATTGTAGTTTTTTTTTACGAAGAAACTTTTACTTTCGAAACCGATTCCGAAAGTGGAAGTATCCTCATAAAAAACATGTAAACAAAATCGGAAAAATAGAAAAAGGTCCTGTAAAGAAATCAACCTCAGATATCCAATGCAAAAAGAATCATTTCAAAATATTGAAATGCAAACGAAATATTATAGAATAACAGTTCCCATAGGATTAACATTAGCGGGCGAGTGTTTTCGCGTGAGTGAAGAAGCCTCTTAAACTATGAAGTTCGTTTACAATATTCTGGAAGTGTTTGAAAGTGTTTCATAATCTATATTTTGTGCATGACTTTGCTTTCTTGTTTTAGATAGTCCTGCATTAAAAATTACTGTGTTCATCTTATCTCTATGTATGTCAATATTTATTTTAGACGTATGACATCAGTTTCGAGTTGTTAATAGATTTTTCTTTATAATATAGACTATATCTGCTTCGATATCAACTGTACGTTGTTAGTCTCATTGATTTTTTTTACATTTTTATGATTCCGAATTTTTTTAAAAATCCTTGTTTCTAAGTTTTATCGTTTGAAATTTGTCAGTTTGGTAGCTTCGATACAGGCTGTTTTAAAGATAGTCTAACTAGGTCACATTTAAAGAGCTATAAAGATAACCTAACTAGTTCATGTTTTCGATAATTAGTCTTATTATAATTTTTATTTTATGATTTGTGACAGCAATTTGTGTTTTAGAAATGATTTTATAACTAGTTAATTATTTTCGCTTTGCCTTTTTTAATGGATTATTGGGACAAATCGTAATTGGTCAAGTGCTATAAATTATGTAATCTATATGATTATAGAGTACATTAACGGTTATTTTAGGAAAAGCTAAGTTTAAACGACTTTCAGATAAAAATAACAACTTTATAAAGTTTATAAATTTATAGCAAATAAACTAATATTATTATCAGTAATTATTATTGCCGTTGTTAAAGCAAAATTTTTCGTATTTATTATAACTAGAAAAGTGAATTAAATGTTGAAGTTGGTAAACTGTTTCACATAAAAATAAATATATACTACTTAGTTTTTTTTTACATGTTTGCTTACCACTAATGCTTCTTGTCAACTTTACTAGAGCATATTTGTTACGTAATTCTTAACAAAAATGCTTCGTTTAATCGTTAAATCAATATTGTAATATTATTTTGGCGAATGGATCACATGATGCGTACATTTAACCCTGGTTACTTAAATTATAAAATTCTATCACAGTAATCTTTTTTTTTTAATTGTAGAAAATTTTCATTTTATGTAATTTTTGAAGTTTCGTGAGGTAGTTATAATTATACGTGTTGTTCATATCTAAATGTTCTGACGAACTGAGTATTAGGAATCTCAAAATGTTTCACAACTTCATATAAAATTGTCAATAAAATCTTATCTTTGTAACAATTTGGTGTGACGCTTATTATTTTATGGTATTCCAATAAAATTATTAGAAATGTTACAATAAAAAATATTTGTTCAGTAAACGAAGATCATATAAAATTTCGTGAAGAGCTATTTTTAGGGTGACTTTAGTTAATGAATGTAATAGTTTAAAAGAAGGGACATTTTCTAGATAAAATATGAAAAGTCGTTTGTTATAACGCATGCATCTGTATGTATTTCTTTTTAATTATATATACAGGTGGCGCCAAAGTGCTTAATTAATGGTGAGAGCGACGTGACGTTATTGGGGTTGAGTATAGGCTGGTTTTGAATTCAATAACAGCAGTGATCATTGAAAGCATGCTTATAGTTTAAAATTATCCGAATTCTTAGTGTTTTAAGAAATGCAAGAAAGTGGACGCTTGAATTTTCATCAATTTCTTTAGGCCACTTGTAAGGACCCTGTCAAATAATTTAGTTAGTGATCAGAGTTATGTAGATTCAATGATGTTTTTTCGTTGGCTGTCTTCTAGTTCGATAGTGTTTATGGTTATCGATAATCTGGTTATAGTTTTGACTTAGTAAAATTTTGTATATTTCAAGACATGTCAGATAATAATTAGAAAAAATTTTCGTCAATGAAATTTTGTATAATTCAAGATATTTCAAAAAATAGTTAGACGAAATTTTCACCATCATAAACCATTTATGATTGTATGAATTCGTATGAACAATAGAATTCGAAAATATAGTGATTGGTGTTTCAAGAAAAGAAAGGAAATATTTAGAAGGAATTCCGTAATCATAATCTGTTCGTGGTCTTTTAAAGAAAAGTTATGCGACAGTTAGACGACGAGCATGTAAGATGATAGTTAATATAGTCGCAAAGCTCCCGTCTATGAATTCAGTAATATTCTTTAGCACTTAAAAACACATATAAAGTTGCTGAAGAAATAGACATTAGTGAGCTAATGTATTCATCAGTAAATATGCATCGACAACTTGATGTTGGTTCACATGCTAATGAAAAGCTTTATAAACTCGTCTTTGACATCAGTGCTATTGTGAAAAAGTAAGCAAAATTTTTGGTCAAATTTATTTATTTTTCTGAATTTTTTTTATGAACTGTAATTTATTTCAACGTATTTTAGATGACCTAAATATTTAAAGCAATGTAATTGAGACAATAACTAACGTTGTTCGAAAATATAGTGATTGGTGTTTCAAGAAAAGAAAGAAAATATTTAGAAGGAATTCCGTATTTATAATCTGTTCGTGGTCTTTTAAAGAAATGTTAGACGACAGTTAGAAAGACAGTTAGACGACGAGCATTTAAGATGAAAATTACTATTGTTGCAAAGCTCCCGTCTATGAATTCAGTAATATTCTTTAGCACTTAAAAACACATATAAAGTTGCTGAAGAAATAGACATTAGTGAGCTAATGTATTCATCAGTAAATATGCATCGACAACTTGATGTCGGTTCAGATGCTAATGAAAGACTTTATAAACTCGTCTTTGACATCAGTGCTATTGTGAAAAAGTAAGCAAAATTTTTGGTCAAATTTATTTATTTTTCTGAATTTTTTTTATGAACTGTAATTTATTTCATCGTAGTTTAGATGACCTAAATATTTAAAGCAATGTAATTGAGACAATAACTAACGTTGTTCGAAAATATAGTGATTGGTGTTTCAAGAAAAGAAAGAAAAATATTTAGAAGGAATTCCGTAATTATAATCTGTTCGTGGTCTTTTAAAGAAAAGAAATGTTAGACGACAGTTAGAAAGACAGACGACGAGTATTTAAGATGAAAATTAATATTGTTGCAAAGCCCCCGTCTATGAATTCAGTAATATTCTTTAGCACTTAAAAACACATATAAAGTTGCTGAAGAAATAGACATTAGTGAGCTAATGTATTCATCAGTAAATATGCATCGACAACTTGATGTCGGTTCAGATGCTAATGAAAGACTTTATAAACTCGTCTTTGACATCAGTGCTATTGTGAAAAAGTAAGCAAAATTTTTAGTCGAATTTATTTATTTTTCTGACATACTTTCGGGTACATATATATATATATATATATATATATATATAAAAGTTTTTGTAAAAATGATAAAAATGTTAAAAATTTTAGGAAATAAATATTTAAATTTATAAAATACTTTATCCATATAAATTATGAAATATTGTCTGCATTAATCTATTTTTGTATATATGCACATGAAAATGTTACGTTCTATCTCAATGTTCATTATCAATAAAAAATAAATATAAAACCGTCCTTAAAACAAAAGCTATGTTGCATTTTTTCAAGTAAAACATCCTAAGATTGATATAACGGAATTTTTTAATTATTATGCTGCTACTTAGAATGATAATTAATTCTTCTTTCTTGAGATATAACTAGAATTTTCTCTTCTATAAATGTTTTAGCTAGAATGCTTTAAATAGAGTCTCATATTGAATATATTAATTATGCATTAAAAATGTTATATATATATATATATATATATATATATATATATATATATATATATATATATATATATATTCTAATATTTTACTACATGAATTTTCATAATGGTTCTTTTCATATATTTGTTAATAAAATAATAAAATTAATATCATATAGTATAGTATGTTTCATTATAAATTCGACATATTAATATATATATATATATAATTCCTCAAAATATGAAATATTTAAACTCTATGAAAGAAGGTGTAAATAAAACGTTTTTATAACAATTAAATATAAATAATTATAACAATTATATATATATATTGCTAAAAAATATATTCAGAATATTGTCTTATTAATAATTTAATAATTTTAATTAATACAATTTTTAAATTATATTATACAAGCATAAAAGAAAAATTAATATTAAACTTCAGATATTTAAAAATATATAATTAAATCTGTCATATTAATGAAATATAACCTATACCAGAATACTATTTTAAATAATATGTATTGCTCGACTTGTATGTTAATTTATATCGGCGAAAGTGAATTGAAATTTTCATAACGAAAACAATCTTTTGCCAAGTTAAAACTAAAAGTCACATTTAATTATATCTTCTTTTCTTTTCTACATAAATTATTAATATCATAACAATAACTATAATGATATTTATTGCATTCGTAATACATTGTAACTCAAAGATGTTTTTTTTCTTTTACCATCTTCCCAAAATCTGCAATCTAATTTGAATTTTTCTATTTTCTCTTGTCGGAAAATACTTTAGCAAGAATCTTTTGTATAAATTGCATCTCGTATTAAAAATATTAATTATTTCTTAGGAATGATAGAGAATTTATTAATTAATTTTAGTAACTTGAACGGACTGTATCTTATATTGGTTCATTTTGTTGTCTTATAATAGTTATGTATTTTATGTAAAATGAAAAATACAAATTATTACATTTTAAAGCTTTTCATCATCAAAATGAAAAGTGTTTAAGACTTCATTTTATCTTTCTGTCCACCTCTTTTCCCGCGTTCTAACTTTAGTGAAATTGGTTGTATAGCCTATATGTTTATAGCTTTTTAAAGTAATTTTGTAATTGCTAGTTACTAAAGTAATTTTGTTACTTCACAATTATCCGTCTTTACATAAATTTTAATATCATAACAATAAGTATAACTATATTTATTGCATTCATAGTACATTGTAACTCAAAGATGCTTTTTTTTTTTACCATCTTCGCAAAATCCGCAATCTAATTGGAATTTTTCTATTTTCTCTCGTCGGAAAATACTTTAGCAAGAATCTTTTGTATAAAATGCATCTCGTATTAAAAATAATTATTATTTCTTAGGAATGATAGAGAATTTTTAATTAATTTCAGTAACTTGAATCAACTGCATCTTGTGTTGGTTTATTTTGTGATCTTATAATAGTTATGTATTTTATGTAAAATGAAAAATACAAATTATTACATTTTAAAGCTTTTCATCATATTTCAAAAGTGTAAGGCTTCATTTTATCTTTCTGCCCACCTCTTTTCCCGCGTTCTAACTTAAGTGAAACTTCTTGTACAGCCTGTAAGTGTATCAATTTTTAAAGTAATTTTGTAATTCCTAGTTACTAAAGTAATTTTGTAATTCCTAATTCCTAAAGTAATTTTGTGATTCCTAGTTACTAAAGTAATTTTGTTAATTCACAATTCTCTCTATTTACATAAGTGCATCCTGAATTTGTTTACAATGTGTAGCGTTTACTTTATAATTAAAATAGTGTTAGAATTTAAGTTAATACCCTTTAAAATGTTTTAATTCTTTATCGTGACATGCATTTTTCTTCTTTTCTAGGTAAGTTTATCAAAAATAATTTAGTGCAATAGCTGTTACGAAAATGTGATAAGAGTCCGTAAGTATAAATTTCTGAGTTTTATACATTTTATTTTTAATTTTAATAATATGTAATAAATTATACGAAAATATTTGTATAGAAACTGAAGAATTACTTTCATATAAACTAGTCTTAAACTGAAACTTCATTGAGAGATTATATACTATTTATTTCAACACTTTATAGTCTGTTTAAAAGCTAAACGCCTGGATACCAAAATAAGATATTACTTTTGATATTAATTTTACTATTTATCATCCATTATTTATTTATTTATTTAATAATTTTGACTCGAAATCACGACATCAAACAAATTAAATCTTAAAAATATTATATGCGTATGTTTGCATTTCCGAGACATTTAACTTAGTAAGGAGATAATTAAAATAATCAGAATTCACAATTCTTTTTAAATTCTATAAATAAAATTCAGACTAACATATACTTAAATATCTTAAATAATTTTATCGAATGCAGGACAGACCAACATAAAACTCCATGTAAAGAAACTTCATTGAAACGAATGCTTTTATTGTTATGAATTGTTAAACGCCGAAAACATAACTGCGTAAATATGGTGTCGCGTCAATTCGTCGCGCACAATTCATCGCGGAACAATTCATCGCGCACAATTAATTCGATCACGCCAATTCGTCTCAGCGCCAATTCGTCGTGGCGACAACTAATCGCAGCGTCAATTCGTCGTGGTGTCAATTCTTCGCGACGTCAATTCGTCGCAACGAAAATGTTTTTGAAGGCTATGATGATAAAATTAAAGATAATGTAGTAAAAGTATTTAATGATAATTTGTTTTTTAGATATAGAGAATTATAACAATTTACATCGTTAAATAATTTTACTAAATTATCTTTACTTTTATCGTCATAGCCTTCAAATATATTTTCGTTGCGACGAATTGACGCCGCGACGAATTGACGCTGCGATGAGTTGTCGCCGCAACGAATTGACGCTGCGATGAATTGTGCGCGACGAATTGTTCCGGAATGAATTGTGCGCGACGAATTGACGCAGAACCCATAAATATACATCATAACCATAACACGTACACGTAAATTCCAATTAATTATTCAATTAATTTTTCATGAGTGAAATTCGCACGAAACTAATAAGTAACAAGCAAGTGGATTTTTCATTGCTAAACTGAGCGTTGTGCCGACAGAAAGAAAAATGTCCCAGGCCGGGAATCGAACCCGTCCCCCCCCCCCCCCCCCCACCTTTTTTTCATATACAATTTTCTGTTATATTGACTTATCTTTGTTTTTTATCCCAACAAAGTCTAAGATGTAATAAAATTTTACTTATTTCCTATCGTCTAAAATTATCTTGAACCTAATCTGTTTGGTAAATTGCGTATCATATGGAAAATAATTATCTTTTCCGAACGCTAAAGAATTTTTGAAATTAATATCTGTACCTTCTTGTATTTCATAATGTAATTTCATTCGTTTCGTGTATTTTTCCCATACATTTAAATTAATAGTAGACGCAAAAATTTTTGTAAACATTTTGACATCATTAAAATTTTTGATGTATCAGCTGTATTTTGGAAGCAAAATTAAGAATATTGTGTATCTATCTGTTTATTAGATTAATTAATTAAGATGTCATGGAAATTTTAAGCACCTTTTCTGTGTTATGAGATCTCTTTTAACTAAGCAAATAAATTATTTTTTTTTATATAAATTTAATATTTTCTGTGATAATTAAAATTTCTAAAATATATCTGACATGTTAAGCAAGATATTTTATAATAACTATGTATCAATTAATTAATTATAATGATTATTTGAAGCGAATTTTCTTCAAGAATGTGATAGATATTTTCAATTGAAATTAAATTACTTATTTTAAAGGGTACGTCTGGGTATAAGATCTTAACACATTTTCGGCCAAAAGTGCGTAAACGCACCATTTCAATAGATATTTTTTTATTAACACTGTGACGTATATTTTTCGCTAATTTTATTTTTCTGCTATTTTTAAAAGTTCCAGAGACATCTATAAAATATTAGTAATTCAATTTAAGTAATCACTTTCTGTTGAGAAATTTTCAAAATATGCTGGTTTTTTACTTGAAATGGTTATTGACAAATTCAACTTTTTGAAAATGTATAATTATTGTACTTGAGATTAATCATATGTTTTTATAATGGAGTAAAGTTGCAAGTTATGTAAATAAAATAAAAATAAAACAAATGCCATAAGAAAACTTAAAATGTTTTATTTAAATTTAATGGTAAATTATTAATAATAAATTAATAATGGTAACGTGAAATTAAATAAAATATTATTTTTCATGCACGAAACTTTTTTGATGTCTTAATGAATGTAATTTAAGCAAATTTCAATGCAAATAATACCACATTTTATAAAATTTCTATACTTGACCTAAAATGGGTTAATAACCATTCAAGAGTAAAAAAAGTGATTGAAATATAAAAGAAGTTTGTGTATATTAAACATATATCAGTAAAACGTTTTGGATACATTGGTACAACTAATGTCTATTAGGTTTATCATATTTTTGGAAGTGGTAGAAGCATTTAATATATTTTAAAGTTTCAAAAGTGCCACTTCATACTGATGGATCATCGAAATGCGTGTCACCATATGTTGAAAGACAAAATAAAATATTTCCAGTTTACATGTAACGAGCATTGTACGTGAAATATATTTAATTATTACTTATTTCTTTTATAACATTTCATGTACAATCTAATTTTATAGATCAATATGTAAGAAATCTTATAATGTGATCTATATAAGACATTTAGGAAATTCTGATGTTGATGATATTTGCATTATTTTTATATTATTGTATTTTTTATATATTTTGCTTTGTTAAATTGCAACTGTTTTTGTCATTTTTCATATACATTTTCTAAACATTTTTTTTTTAAATTTTACAGGTGACTTTTTCTTTTCTGTTTTTTATTTATATTTTTCCTCCTTTTTTTAGTGTTTTGTGTAACAAAATATTAAAATGGTATGAAAACTCCCGTATCAAGCTGTAAATATCAAAACTGAGGTTTTTGGAGTTCTAAACCAAGTTTTCTCGAATAATTAATTTTATTACCTTTCTCAAAGTATACTTTAGTATGGGTATTATACAATATTGTACTTATACTGAATTTTAACGCAGAAATTCCTTGAAAATATGGCATAAAATTAATTAAATAATATATTTTGCATAGAAGGGGAAAAATATATTATGTGAAAATATTTCTTTTAAACCCATAAAAATATATATATATATATATAAATAGACTATATCATCTTCTGTCAATTTAACAAATCCCTCAATAAATATATTTTTTAAATAGCGTGACTTTTCTGTTCTTAATAATATAGAAAATAAATCATTACTAATATTTTCTAATGAATAATTATGTAATTAATTAATTTAAAAGTAGGGAAAAATCATGGTTAAAAAAATAATAATCAAGAAACCAATTAATAATTTAAAAATATCATATTCTATCTCGTTAATTTATTTCTTTATGTATACATTTAAGAATAGGGTGAGTTTAAAAAAAAAATAAATTTCAAATTTCAACACGAAGTACAACGTAATTTCTATCTAAAACATTTATATCATTAAAAGAATTGTAAAGAAACCATGTTAAAGCAAAAGCTTTTAAAATCCTTAACCTAAGTCATTACTTATGATACCATGAGTGTAGTTGCAATCTTACTATGATAATGAACTAAAATATTCTGAGGCATATTTTTGCCTAGCACTTCAGAAAATTCCTGGGTGTAATTAGATATTCCATATATTCTCTCTTCAAAAATATTTTATCTGGGATATTTAGTATGTACTGTTCACTTTAAAAAATAATACTTATCTCTTTGAGAGCTAAAGAATTTATTAACTAATTTACAAAGTCAGTTCTTGTTGTCATAACTCGTTTTGCATTTTTTCCCCAACGATGTAATTATATGAGCAATACGAATAAATATTTTCTTGCCTAAAAATAAAAGAAAAAGGAAATAATTATCATTGTAAATCATATGTAATTTTTTATGATGGTTAATTTAGAAGAAAGCTGAATACTGAGTTGCAGAATTAATTACTCAGTAAAAATTTAAAAAAGATTTAAATTTGAAAAGATTTTTTTCTATTTCACAAAAATTTCTACTGAGGTATCCCATTGCCTAATTCCGCCGTATGTCGTAATTATCGAATATATTCCGTATTGTCACTGTTTCTGTTTAAATTATTATTATCTCTTCGAAAGCTAAAACATTTGTTATAACTTGTAATTCTTCTATTTTCTGACTCATTTTGATTTGTTTTTTGTATGAAGTAATTATGCTAACAATGAAAACAAATACATTTTCTCGAAAAGAGGCACCATTTTATTCTCTTTGATAAACAAAGAAAGAACCAGACAAAAAACTTTCGGTAATCATTAACACCAGTTATTAATCACCACGCCCATGAAAATAGTTAAATCATTTTTTATAATTACACACAGATACCTTAAGGAATCTCTGTTTAATATCTCTAAAAATGTCAAGATGTAATTAGATATTCCTTACTGTTTTTTGTCAAAAATATTTTATCTAGCATGTTTAGAAACGGCACTGTTCACTTTAAGAAAAATCTATCTCTTACCGAGCTTAAATTTTTTTTAATTTCTTTTGATAAATATTCTATATTTTATTTAATTATGACTCCTACTGGTTATCTTTTGACTGACATAATTATAGTAACAATGCAAGCAACTACAAGTTATTACAGAAAAATAACATTTTAATGATCTTTACAAATCATATAAAATGTATTTATGGTTATTACAAGTGGAAAATTACAACAGACCTTGATCAATTACTTTGTAAAGTGCTAGAAAATATATGAGTAGATAAATCTTTTTGCGAGTTTCATATAAAGTTAAAAGAATTCATTCAAAACATTCAACATTCAAAACTTTCATTAAAAAAATTGTGAAATATATGTTTGTTTAATTGAAAGATGTTATGAGATATTATTTATTTTATAAAGTCACAAAATATCATACAGAATATTTATTGTCTTCACTGCTCACGTTCAAAATAAAAAACATATATTAATTCTTATAATTCACAATGGTTTGTTTTGCATCAACATAAAGTAATTTTCAATATATTGTCTTTGCATAAACGCAATATTTTAATGATCAGTGTATATTACATGTACAATATATTTATATTGATTATTACAAGCGACAATTGATAACTGAGTTTCCCTATAAATTACTTTGTACAATGTTATAAAATACAGGGTGTTTCAAAAATGACCGGTATATTTGAAAAATAAATAAAAACAAAGCGGACAGCGATAGAAAAACACCGTTTGTTGCAATATGCTTGGGACAACAGTAAATTTTCAGGCAGACAAACTTTCGAAATTAGTTACAATTTTCAACAACAGATGGCACTGTAGTCTGGAAAAATCTAAACCACGATATTTTCCACATATCCACCATGCGCAGCAATAATATGGCGTAGTCTCTGAACGAAATTACCAGAAACCTTTTTAAACCTGTGACTTCTTTCTGTGGGGATACTTGAAAGACCAGGTGTACCGCCACAATCCAGAAACAATTGAACAACTGAAGCAGTACATCTCTTCTGCATGTGAAGCCCGCCTGACACGTTTACAAAGGTTTCTGGTAATTTCGTTCAGAGACTACGCCATATTATTGCTGCGCATGGTGGATACGTGGGAAATATCGTGGTTTAGATTTTTCAAGACTGCAGCGCCATCTGTTGTTGAAAATTGTAACTAATTTCGAAAGTTTGTCTGCCTGAAAATTTACTGTTGTCCCAAGCATATTGCATCAAACGGTGTATTTCTGTCACTGTCCGTTTAGTTTTTATTGATTTTTCAAATGTACCGGTCATTTTTGAAACACTTTGTATTTGCATTGAAAGATATTTCTTCAGTTTAACATAAAGTCAATTTAAAAGAAATTTTCTAATATTTTTAAAAAGATGTAATTAGATATTTCTTTTTTTTCTCTCATCAAAAATGTATCTTATCTAGGATGTTTCAAAAGCAAAATAATGTTAATTAGTTTTTATAACTAGTAGTTCTAAATCACACTTATTTTGCGTAATTATTTTACATGAATGAATTATAGTAGACTTTATTATTCGACACCCATTAAATTAAAATTATGACACATAATTAACAGGTTGACAATGCAAACGTATATAAATTTTCGCACACACGCAACATTTTAATGATCATTCTAAATCACATATACCAACAACCATTATAATTATATTTTACATTAATAATTGTTATTACAGGCGAGAATTGACTTGGAGGAATTTATTTATTTATTTATTTTTTAATTTATTGTCTTTGAATAAACGCAATATTTTAATGATCAGTGTATATTACATGTACAATATATTTATATTGACTATTACAAGCGACAATTGATAACTGAGTTTTCGTATAAATTACTTTGTACAATGTTATAAAATATTTGTATAGAAATATATTTTTTTAGTTTAATATAAAGTCAATTTAAAAGAAATTTTCTAATATTTTTATAAAGATGTAATTAGATATTTCCTTTTTTCTCTCGTCAAAAATGTATCTTATCTAGGATGTTTCGAAAGCAAAATAATGTTAATTAGTTTTTATAACTAGTAGCTCTAAATCACACTTATTTTGCGTAATTGTTTTGCAAGAATGAATTACAGTAGACTTTATTATTCGATACCCATTAAATTAAAATTATGACGCATAATTAACAGGTTAACAATGCAAACGTTTATAAATTTTCGTATAAACGCAACATTTTAATGATCAATCTAAATTACATCCACCAACAACCATTATAAATATATTTTTCATTAATAATTGTTATTACAGGCGAGAATTGCCTTGGGGGAATATATTTATTTATTATTTTTGTTTTCAATTTAAAATTTTGTCAGTTTAAAAGAATTTTGTTTTTGTTTTTAAAAATTCCCGATGTAAGTAGATTTATTTATCAGAATCTTGGGTTTCCCCGTCAAAAAGTATCTTATCTTATTTCATCATAAAAATATTTTGTTTGATATCTAAAGACTTTTTTACTTAGCATCTATATCTATCGGTTCTTCTATTTCACTCTGAGTCGTTTTACACATTTTCTGCAAGACATAAATAATTTTTTCAACAATGAAAACAGACATATTTTTTGATAGAACAAACATTTTTTATGATTTCTATAAATGGCATGAAAAATGTATTTATCATGGTTATTACAGACAAAAACGGAAAAATGACATGATTCTCAGTTGTTAAAAAAATTTCCCCCTTTTAATTATAAATGAAGTAAACTACATAATATTTATAAACTTCCACGATGTAATTAGTTTATTTTCTTAGTTTTCCTATTTTTCTGATATATAAATAAAAAAATTCTTATCTAGAATTTGTGGCGCTGCGATTTCTTAACTTATGTAATAATTATAATATTTTCGGGATCTAAAAAAACGTTAATTAATTTTACAACGGCACTATCTACATTTTATTCTCTACATCATTACTAAGCTCTACCAGTAGTTTGCTCATTTATTATAGTTGTAACTAGTAATTACACAAATAATTCTTACTATGACCATACACTAATACTCTGAAGCACATTTTTGCCGAACTAATTCCTGAGTGTAATTAGATATTCCTTTTTTACTCTTTTCAAAGATATTTTATCTGAAATATTTAGTATCTCCTGTACATGTTAAAAAATAATATTTATCCCTTCGAGAGCAAAATAATTTATCAATTAATTTGCGTAATCAATTATTGCAAATCATGATTTTTGCATTTTTTCACGAGGTAATTAAATAAACAATACGAATAGAAATAAATTGTTTAAAAAAATGTAATTCTTTTTTTATTCAACTACTCTATCTATACTGTACTCTCTACACTCTCAGTACACTCTACTAGTAGTTCTCTGATTTATAGTCATAACTAGCAGCTCGGGTAATTATAAACACACACACAAAAAAAATCTTATATGGCCATGCACTAACCCTCTAATGAATATTTTTGCCGAAGTAGATACTGAGTGTAATTAGATATTCTTCTTTTATTGTCTTCAAAAATATTTTATTCGAAATATCTAGCATCTGATGCTCATGGTAAGAAAAAATATTTATCTCTTCGAGAAAAAAAGAATTAATTAATTAATTTGTATAATCTGTTCTTGAAATCATGAATTTTGATTTTTTTTTTTTACGATGTAAATAAATGGACAATGCAAATAGAAATAGATTGTTAAAAACTTTGTTATTTAGTTTTTGCAACTACACTGTCTTCTCTCTACTCTTTAAATTCTCACTATACGCTACAAGTAATTGTCTTATCGATAGTTGTAACTAGTAGTTCTTGTATTTATACAAAGAAATCTTACAATGTTGATGCACTAATACTCTGATGCATAAATTTGCTGAACTTAATTCTTGAGTGTAATTAGATATTCCTTTTTACTCTCTTCAAATATATTTTATGTTATTGCAATCATGATTTTGCATATTTTTTTTACGTGGTAATTAAATAAACAATACGAATAGAAATAAATTGTTTAAAAATTTTAAATTAGTTTTTTTCAACTGCACTATCTATATTGTACTCTCTACACTCTCAGTACACGCTACTAGTACTTCTCTCATTTCTAGTCATCACTAGCATTTTGGGTAATTATATAAAAAAAAAATCTTATATGAACATGCACTAACCCTCTAATGAATTTTTTTGCCGAAGTAGATACTGAGTATAATAAGATATTCTTCCTTTACTTTCTTCAAAAATATTTTATTCGAAATATCTAGCATCTGCTGCTCATGGTAAGAAAAAATATTTATCTCTTCGAGAAAAAAGGAATTTATTAATTAATTTGCGTAATCTGTTCTTCAAATCATGAATTTTGGATTTTTTTACGATGTAAATAAACAAACAATGTGAATAGAAATAGATTGTTAAAAACATTGTTATTTAGTTTTTGCAACTACAATATCTTCTCTCTACTCTTTACACTGTCACTACATGCTACAAGTAATTGTCTTATTTATAGTTATAATTAGTACTTCTTGTATTTAGTACGAAGAAATCATACTATGATCATGCACTAACACTCTGATGCATATTTTTACTGAACAAATTCCTGAGTGTAATTAGATATACCCTGTTTACTCTCTTCAAAAATATTTTATGTGAAATATTTAGTATGTATCGCTCACGTTAAAATATAATATTTGTATGTTCGAGGGTGAAAGAATTTATCGATTCATTTACATAATCATTTCTTTAAATAATGACTTGGTAAGACTTCAAAGAGATACCTTTTTCCTCATAAAAATCAGCATTCTATTGACATTGAAATCATATGTAAAACGTATTTAAATGGTTATAATAGAGAAGAAGTGAGAATCGACCTTCAGGTAATGGCGGCATTTAACTAAAATAGATGGGGCTGATTTCTGAATGGGGCAAATGGGGAAGTTGGAATTAGCAATTTTCTGGGGCAAATTTCTGAAGCAGCCTGTTGCTTCAGAAATTTTTAACCATAATATTAATACTGTGTATAAATATCGCACATTTCTCTAGAAAAATGTATTTATCATAATTAAAAATGACTTCTTCTAGACTTTAAAATGATCTAAAAATTATAAAAATATAATCTCTGGTAGAATAAATATTAAAGTAAATACACAGAGTTTTCAAGAATATCGGATAAAACATAAAATAAATAAAAACAAATGCAAGTTTTGAAACCATTTTTAAGCGCAAACAATTAACGCAATGTGAAAATTCTACATACGAAATTCGTAGATCTATCAGGTAGCTTTCAATATAAAAAAGTATAAAGCTACCTATTGCAGCCGTTCGGAGGAAAGCAGTTCCGGAAAATTTCGATATATTTTCACCGATCATGACCCCCAGACCCCAAAACCACCCTCCGTTCAAATGTTGATTTATATATATAGATATATCCATATATATATATATATATATATATATATATATATATATATCTGACCTATGTCATACGATAACTCTCGTATTTATAAATCGATTTTTATGAAACTAATTGTGTGTATTAAGGTCACCAATGTCTCGACCGAGTTCGTTGGCCAGCTTGGTCCGCCATTTTGTTTCAAGATGGCGGCCATTTAAAAATTTAAAACTAAAATAAATATACAAAAAAGTTAAAAATTAAAATTTATTTTTTAATTACGTGTTAGACCTTGATACAAGGATTCCAGAGCATTGTTTGGTTTACCTCTATCTTAAAAAATGGCTGAGATAGAGCAGTGTAAAATTCTAGGGTGGCTGACATTTTGAAACAAAACAGCACATTAATGCGATTACTCGCGAATTATTTTCTTTCATTGTTGTAATAAATTCCCAATTATACGCATAAAGCTATATATTCATATCCGTTAGCGCCAAAATTGGCGATATTGGCGACAAAATTGGCGACAAAATTAGCAAAATTAGTGACATTTGGCGAAATATCGCCAAATTTGGCAACCAAAATAAGTTTTTATAAATGAAGCCAATTTGGCTATTGCTCAATAATTTGGCGAAATTCTTATTCAAATTCAGTATTAACGAATCTTTTGTAAACGTTTCTTTGCATTTTAACTTGCTGTTTTCGTGTAACATTAGCTAAAATTTTAAAACGAAGATATAGGAAAGCTACCTTTTCCTCCCGGTATAGGCCGGAAGGACTTTTTTTTCTTTGTTCTAGGCTGTCTTTAAAAAAAAAAACAATCAATATTGTTTTACAGGTTTCTTTCTTTTTAATTCAGAAATTGTTAAAACAAAAAGTATAAAGCATCATAATGAAAAAGCAAAATTTTACAAATTATTCTGAATAAATAATGCGATATGCATTGAAAATTCTCATAATACTATAGCTTTGTCAGTAACTCTAGAAAAAAATGTTCACCAGAAATCAGCACTAAAAAACGACAGTAGCCAAATAGTCAAACCCACCGTAGTTTGAACTGTAAAGCGCCCTTCCATACGTGGATTTTTTAAATTTTTCATTAAATAGGGGATGGTTGCTGACGTTAATTTTAGAAAGTATATAATATACAAGTATAAGGAAAGAATCAATGAGAAAAAGACAGATTATATTGATTGTTATCGATAATATGGAAAGAAAATAAACAATGCTGTAGTTTTATAAACAGATATGTTTACATGCATAAACTTTTAATGACTTCTAACCATCATATGTCAAATGTTTTAACAACGGTAACAACAGACAAAAACTGAAAATTTTCTTTCAGGATCAATAATTTATAAAATGTTGCAAAAAATTTTAATTATTTTTTCTTATGATAAAGACTCCACATATTTTTTTTAATCATAAATATAAATAATAAGGTGTCTTTTTAGCTAATATCTCTGAAAATATCTTGATATAATTATATATCCCGTCTTTTCCTATACTGAAAAAATTGTTTTATCTGGAATATTTAATATAATAAAATAATATTTAATTAAAATAAAACTAGAATATTTAACTAAAAATATTAATTATCGCTGTAAGATCTAAAGAATTTTTTAATTAGTTTTTTATAACTGTTTTATCATCTGCTTTATTAATATATATTTCCAAAAAGTAATCTCCCTGTTTGTGAAATATTGAAATTAAACTATAACACAAAGTATCATGTTCAATCTATTTAATGTGCACACCTGATTAAGAGAATATCTATTAATCTAGTCTCTTAAAATAAAATTTTAGTTTATGATTAATTATATATTGTATTAATGTAATTTTTACTCTAATATTTTAATTTTCTAAACAGATAGAACCACAAAACAAGTTTTTATAATAATCAACACCAGTCATTAATCACAATAAACAGAAAATATTTTATTTTTTTATATAATCACGCACAAATAATTTCAGGAATCTATGTCTAACATCTCCGAAACTGCCAATATGTAATTGTAAATCTAATATCTTAGTATAAAATTTTATTTTATAATTAATTTTATATTTTATTAATATAATTTTTATTCTCATATTTTAATTTATCTTTTAATTCTCTAAACAGATAGAACCAGACAACAAGCTTTTATAATAATCAACACCAGTCATTAATCGCAATAAACAGAAAATATTAAATTTTTTTATATAATCACGCACAAATAATTTCAGGAATCTATGTCTAATATCTCCGAAACTACCATTATGTAATTGTAAATCTACACACACAACAAGCTTTTATCTTAATTTATTATATCTTAATATAAAATTTTGCTTTATATCTTAATATAAAATTTTATTTTATAATTAATTTTATATTTTATTAATGTATTTTTTTATTCTGATATTTTAATTTATCTTTTAATTCTGTAAACAGACAGAACCACACAACAAGCTTATATAACAATCAACACCAGTCATTAATAACAATGAACAGGAAATATTTTATTTTTTTTATATATAATCAGACTCAAATAATTTCAGGAATCTATGTCTAGTATCTCTGAAACTGCCAAGATGTAATTGTAAATCTAATATCTTAATATACAATTTTATTTATAATTAATTTTATATTTTATTAATGTAACTTTTTATACTGATATTTTAATTTATCTTTTAATTCTCGAAACAGATAGAACCATACAAAAAGCTTTTATAATAATCAACACCAGTCATTAATCACAATAAACAGAAAATATATTATTTTTTTATATAATCCCACACAAATAATTTCAGGCATCTATGTCTAATATCTCCGAAATTAACAAGATGCAATTGTAAATCTAACATCTTAATATAAAATCTTATTTTATAATTAATTTTATATTTTATTAATATAATTTTTTTATTTTGATATTTTAATTTATCTTTTAATTCTCTAAATAGATAGAACCAGACAACAAGCTTTTATAATAATCAACACCAGTCATTAATCACAATAAATAGGAAATATATATATATATATATATATAATTATAATATCTTTGAATTTCAAAAAACATATCAAGTTCTTGTAACATTCTAATATACAATCACACGCAAATAATTTGAAGAATCTATGTCTACTATCTCCAAAACTTCCAAGATGTAATTGTATATATCTTGCTTTTTTTCTTCAAAACAAATAACATAAAACGTTTAGTATCGCTGTTCCTCACGTGGAGAAATAATAAGTATCTATTAGAGAGCTCAAGTATTTGCCAATTAAGTTTTTATAACTAGCAGTTCTTTTATTTCATTAAGATTCATTTTACATATTTTTTGCTTGAAGTAATTATACTAACAATGCAAGCAGATATATTTTCTGCTTAAAAACAGAATTTAATGATCATTGTAAATCACACGTGAAATATAATTACAATGGTTATTATAGCTGGCAACTGACAATTGAGATGCAGTATTTATTACTTTGTAAAGTTTTACGAAATATTTAAATTGAAAAATATTTTACCCTTTTAATAATGACTCAACTTAAAGAATTTGTCTATTATTTCCAAAATTTCGGAGATATAGTGAGATATTTCTTTCTTTTCTTTTCTTTTCTTTTCTTTTTTTTTTTTTTTTTTTTTTAGCTTCAAAAAATGTCTTAAGTATCGCGGCTGAAACAATTCATATCCCTGTGCGATATAAAGAATTTTTTAATTAGTTTTTGTAACTACTGCCTAACAAAATTACACTAACAATGCAAACATATAACTTTCTTGTATAAAAGAAACATTTTAACAATCATTATAAATCACATGTAAAATGTATTTACAATTCTTATTGCAGGAAAAAACTGACAACTGACTCGCAGGACTAATTACTTTCTAGAATATCAAATGAAAAAAAAAATAATAAGCAACGTTATAAAATTTACGATTGCATCTTTTTGTTTATATTTCTAAAATTCCGAGATGTAAATTGAAATATTCTTTTTCAGTGAAAAATAATTTAAAAGAATATTTTTGGCCTTTCCATCTCAAAATTAAAAATTTTAATTATCTTTCAGGAATGTTGAAGAATACACTAATTAGTTTTAGTAGTTAAAATTCTTAATTTTAGTATTGTGGCATAAGAATTTTCTCCCATGAAGCAATTTCAGTAAAAATGCTACTGCCTCATTTTTTCAGCATAAATTCAAATTTTTATTGCACAGTAGAATAGCTAAAAAAAATCTTCATAACATTCAGCGTATACTGATATAAAGTCAAGGAATGTATTAATTAGTTTTAGTAACTGTATATTTTCGTGAAAGATAATGACTTGTTATGCATATGTATCATACTAAAGTAATTAAAATAAATCTGCGTATAGATATCTTTTTCAAAATATATTCAAAATATTTATCAAAAGAGAAGATGTTTGGTGTTCTAAAATTATTTGAATATAAAAATAAATGAAAGGAATTGAAGTATTGAAGCATATTGATTTCAACAATTAATTTTGTAGATTTATTTTTATTTTTGAAATAATTTTATTTTGACTTGAGATATACTAGCATATATTTTGTTATTATTTCAAATATTATTTCAGTTAAATAAATTCTTTTATAAAAGTTGTTTTTTCATACATAGCAGTAGTGATACATGTTTACAGAATTTTTTGGGAAACTAATGTAAAATGAAATTAAATAATATAATTTTTAAATATTTATTTAGCAAAATATTGTGTCCTTTCAAAGCATTAATTGATTGCTTTCCTTTTCAAATATCACAAATCTCTTTTAAACAAACATCTTATTTATCAGTAAATAATAACAAGCAAATTATATAAATTATAATAAATAAAATTCATTATTTTTTCTACAGCTTGCAGTATGTGTTTGCGTATACATTGTATTTACGAAATTAATATTTAACAAATATTTTCAAAACACAATATTAAAAAACAGTAATTTTTCTAATGCTTATAAAAAAAAATCACAATATGAATACAACATATTTTTCACACATTTTACATTAATCCAAAGAGTAACATAGTTTAAAAGAGAAATATTTATCTACAATTTACACAAAAATTGTCACTTACGTATACAATTACTCGTCGTAACTCTGATAAAAATTTTAAATTGTGTATAGCTTTTTAGCACCGCTAGTATAATCCAGAGAAAAATTCGAAAATGTAATTGCGCCAATAAACTATTCCTTGCACCAAAACAAATTAATATATATATATTTTTAAGTATATAAAAATAATTCAATTTTTTTGGCATGTTTGTTATATTATTAAATGACGTTTTAAATACGTTTATACAAGGAGTTTATCCCTGCCAGTATAATCCAGAGAAAAATTCAAAAATGCAGTTGCGCCAATAAACTATTTCTTGCACTCACACAAATTAGTATTTATTTATTTTTTTTATTTAAGTATATGAAAATAATTTTTATAATATTGAGTATTTTATAATACTTTTTAATATATTATTAAATGGCTTTATGAAGAAAAATGATTTAATCTAAAGAAAATGCAATTTCAAAATTTGAAGAAAAAAAAATAATAATGAAAAAAAAGTGAATATTTTAAAACCACATTTCTTTTACAATTTTGAACTTTCTGCAGCATTTCTTCTTCTTTCTTTATTTCTTTTTTTTAAATAAATTTTCCCTATAACCCTAAGGATCGGATTTCAAAAATGTTAATTAGTTTAAGAAAATAATAAATAAAATATCATAACATATGTAGAAAATAGAGCAAAAAAGATTTTTTTTCTTAATATTTTTATTGTTTTTAAATAAACTATTTGTATATTGCAAACCGGATTCTTAATTTCATAAACCATGCCGTACGTGACTTTAAAAATCCCATATAAATTTAGAAATATATGTTGAAGTTTTGTTACTTTGAACATGATAATACAATGGAAAACATGAATTCAGGAAAATGAAATTAAAATAAACTATTTGTATATTGGAAGCCGGATTCTTAATTTCATAAACCATGCCATACGTGACTTTAAAAACCCCATATAAATTTAGCAATATATGTTGAAGTTTTGTTACTTTGAACATGATAATACAATGAAAAACATGAATTCAGGAAAATGAAATTAAAATAAACTATTTGTATATTGGAAACCGGATTCTTAATTTCATAAACCATGCCGTACGTGACTTTAAAAACCCCATATAAATTTAGAAATATATGTTGAATTTTTGTTACTTTGAACATGATAATACAATGAAAAACATGAATTCAGGAAAATGAAATTAAAATAAACTATTTGTATATTGGAAACCGGATTCTTAATTTCATAAACCATGCCATACGTGACTTTAAAAACCCCATATAAATTTAGAAATATATGTTGGATTTTTGTTACTTTGAACATGATAATACAATGAAAAATATGAATTCAGGAAAATGAAATTAAAATAAACTATTTGTATATTGGAAACCGGATTCTTAATTTCATAAACCATGCCGTACGTGACTTTAAAAACCCCATATAAATTTAGAAATATATGTTGAAGTTTTGTTACTTTGAACATGATAATACAATGAAAAACATGAATTCAGGAAAATGAAATTAAAATAAACTATTTGTATATTGGAAACCGGATTCTTAATTCCATAAACCATGCGTACGTGACTTTAAAAACCCCATATAAATTTAGAAATATATGTTGAAGTTTTGTTACTTTGAACATGATAATACAATGAAAAACATGAATTCAAGAAAGTGAAATTAAAGATTGTAATTCTGGATGATTTAAAAGGAAATGGATGCAGTTAAAAACATTTTACTTACCCATTATACGTAGTATAGGGTAAGTCTTGTAATCGTTTTGAAAATCGAAATTTTTTTTTTCGATGGATGTACACGTTTCAGACACTGGAGATTCCGAAAAACATATTTTTAGGAAAAAAAAATTGCCGTCCGTCTGTGTGTCTGTGTTTGTAAACGCTCTATCTCCCAAAAAAAATTGAGACAGAGACTTGAAATTTGGTATGTACTTAGTATGTAATAATGGGAAGAAGCTTATTGAATTTCAGTAACCTCGATTATCCGGAACTATTCTTTTCGGACTCTCGACATATTCGTTCTGATAAAGGGTGTATAAAAATTTTCTAAATTGTTTATTTTAAGGAGTGAATATACAAGACAATAAAAAAAGACATAAATTTTGCATAAAGCATGATGTCGATCGGATAATTAGTTGCCGAGATATTTGTAATCCTATTTCACCCAATCTTCGATTTTTCATGACCCTGTATTTCAACCAAATTTCAATTCAAAGATATATTTTAATTGGAAATGAGACGCTTAATCAGATGCAATAAAACACTAGTTAATAGGATTATTGTTTTTGGAGTTATAAGGATGTTTCTTTTACGCAATACAGTAATCGAGCCTTTAAAGTTTATGACGTCATCAAGCCACGATTTTATTCGAATTGCAATGCATTGTATAAGTAGTTTACACATTTTTTATTTTAATATTTTATATTATGCATATCCATGATGGGTATGTATTACGGTGGCCCCCAACGACTAGTTTCACATATTTATAATTATTGGATCGTGAATTAACTTCACCAGAATATGCGAAGGAGCAATGCTTAAAAATGCATTTTAAGCAAAAAATTGGAGAATTTATACTTTCGTCATTTTTCACTAAATGTAGTAAAACCAGTCCACTTAAAATGCTCATCCTATGAAAATAGAGAACAAGAGTAGAAATTTGTAATTCTCAAACCTTCCACATAGCGACAAGCACAGAGCAATGAAAAACAATTGCAATTTTATCCATTACGAGACTGAAAACTGGCTGATGAGTTAATAATTTCAATATTCTTCAGTGTTAATAAAACATTACACCAGATAAAGAAATTGAGTTCCAAATAGATTTCTAAAATCCTTTTTTTCAAAATATTATAAAAGAGTTAGCAGGAATACAACTATTACATAAACATATCTGCAAGAATCATTTCTGTTACCAAGTGTACAAAAAATAAAGTAACGTTGAAAACTTCAGTACAAATGAATCTTTCACTGTTTTTAAGTGAAAGAAGCTTTCAGTTTAATATGAAACTTTAGAAATCTTGTATATTTTTCTTTCAAATTAATTCCACCATCCACCAGCAACAAGGACAGAACAATAAGAAACTCCCTCAAATTGAAATTTCATCCATTACAAGAGAGAAAATTGGCTGCTGAGTTAATAATTCCAATATTCTTCATTGTTAATAACATTGCACCAGATGAGAGAATTGAGTTCCAAATGAATTTCTGAAATCCTTTTTTCAAAATATTATAAAACAGTACGCAAGAATACAACTATTTCATAAACATATCTGCAAGTATAATTGCTGTTCCCAAGTATACAAAAAATAAATTACTGCTGAAAACTTCAGTAGTATTCAGTACAAGTGAACCTTTAATTGTTTTTTATGTGACAGAAACTTTCATTTTAATATGAAACTTTAAAGATTTTGTGTCTTCTTCTTTCAAATTAATTCAACTATTCATCTAGCGACAAAGACAGAGCAATGTGGAACTTCCTCAAGTTGCAATTTCATCCATTAATAGAAGGAAAACTCGTTGATGAATTAATAATTCAAATATTCTTTCGTGTTAATAACATTGCACCAGGTGAGAGAATTGAGTTCCAAATGAAATTCTGAAATGCTTATTTTTTTTTAATATTATAGAACAGTAAGTAGGAATACAACTATTACATAAACATATCTGCAAATATCATTGCTGTTACCAAGTATACAAAAATAAAGTAATGTCGAAAAATTTAGCAGTATCCAGTACAAATGAATCTTTCACTGTTTTTATGTGACAGAATCTGTCATTTTAATATGAAACTTTAAATATTTTGTATCTGTTTTTTTTTTAAAGTAATTCAACCAAGGACAGGGCAATGAGAAACTCCCTCAAATTGCAATTATATTCAATACGACAGCGAAAACTGGAGTTAATAATTCCAATATTCTTCAGTGTTAATAACATTGCGACAGACGAGATAATCTAGTTTCAAATGCATTCCTGATTTTTGTTTTAAATATTATAAAACAGTGAGCAGGAATACAGCTTTTACATACATATATCTGCAAATATCATTGCTATTACTAAATGTACACAAATAAAGTAATGCTGAATTCTTCAGTAGTATTCAGTACAAATGAATCTTTTGTTTTTATGTGACCGAAACTTTCATTTTAATATGAAACTTTAAAAATTTTGTGTCTTCTTCTTTCAAATTAACTCAACTATTCATCTAGCGACAAAGACAGAGCAATGGGAAACTTCCCCAAGTTGCAATTTCATCCATTACGAGATGGAAAACTCGCTGATGAGTTAATAATTCAAATATTCTTCCGTGTTAATAATATTGCACCAGACGAGAGAATTGAGTTCCAAATGAAATTCTAAAATGGTTATATATTTTTTTTTAATATTATAAAACAGTAAGCAGGAATACAACTATTACATAAACATATCTGCAAATATCATTGCTGTTACCAAGTATACAAAATAAAATAATGCCGAAAAATTTAGTAGTATCCAGTACAAATGAATCTTTCACTGTTTTTATGTGACAGAATCTTTCATCTTAATATAAAACTTTAAATATTTTGTATCTTTTTTTTTTCAAACTAATTCAACCATCCACCTAGCGACAAGGACAGAGAAATGAGAAACTCCCTCAAATTGCAATTATATTCAATACGACAGCGAAAACTGGAGTTAATAATTCCAATATTCTTCAGTGTTAATAACATTGCGACAGACGAGATAATCTAGTTTCAAATAGATTCCGGATTTTTGTTTAATATATTATAAAACAGTAAGCAGGAATACAGCTTTTACATACACATATCTGCAAATATCATTGCTGTTACTAAATGTACACAAAATAAAGTAATGCTGAATTTTTCAGTAGTATTCAGTACAAATGAATACGGGGTGTCCCACAAGGTACGCAGCGTCTAATATGTACAGATTCGGATAGAGCACGTCAATATGAGTATTTTGAATGGTAACAAGTGGGGTCCCCGAATACAGCGTGATAGTCTAATTACAGGATGAACATTATCATAGCTGCGAACTTTTCAGCTTTTTCTTACCACTAAAATTTTATAGTAAATTTTAGCTCATTAAATCTCCGAAATCACGGGATTCAATAAAGCAAAAATTTCTATAAATATTTAGTGTTATCAAAAAAGCGTAAAAATTGGCAGCTATGACGTTATTGACGAATCCGATAGTGGGTATTCCAAATGACGATGTGTACAACATGAAAGATTCCCCAGATGATCATGCAAATTTGTGGTAACCACTAAAAATTTATAGAAATTTTTGCCCTATTGAATCCCGTGATTTCGGAGATTTAATAAGGTAAAATTTACTATAAAATTTTAGTGGTAGGAAAAAGCTTAAAAGTTCGCAGCTATGATAATGTTCATCCTGTAATTAGACTATCACGCTATATTCGGGGACCCCACTTGTTACCATTCAAAATACTCATATTGACGTGCTCTATCCGAATTTGTACATATTAGACGCTGCGTACCTTGTGGGACACCCTGTATTTTACTGTTTTTATGTGACTGAAAATTTCATTTTAATATGAAACTTTAAAGGTTTTGTCTCTTCTTTCTTTAAATTAATTCAACCATTCATCTAGTGACAAGAACAGACCAATGAGAAACTTCCTCAAATTGCTATTTTATCCATTACGAGAGGGAAAACTCGCTGATGAGTTAATAATTCAAATCATATAAAATAATAATTATTATTATATATTAAACATATATTATATATTAAATTATATTATTATTATTTTATATGTAATTATTAAATATTCTTCCGTGTTAATAACATTGCACAAGACGAGATAATTGAGTTCCAAATGAAATTCTGTAATGTTTTTTTTTTCAAAATATTATAAAACAGTAAGCAGGAATACAACTATTACATAAACATATCTGTAAATATCATTGCTGTTACCAAGTATACAAAAATAATGTAATGCTTCAATAGTATTCAGTACAAATGAAGCTTTCGCTGTTTTTATGTTGTAGAAAACTTCATTTTGATATGAAGATTTAAAGATTTTGAATCTTCTACTGAACTCAATCCACCCAAATTATGACAAAGAGACACGAATGAGCAAAATATCTCAAATTGTAACCGTTAATTCAATAGAGGAACAACTGGCTGATTGAATAAGATTTTTTATTTGTTTCAGAGATATTATCGGCTTCTATAAAAGAAAAAAACTATCTATATAATTTGTAATTCATAAACCATCCTTATAGCAAAAAAGAAATACCAATGAGAAAACCATATCAAATTGTATCTTTTATCCAATCAGAGAATGACAACGAACTGGTTGATTTAGAATTAAAAATTGCTTGAAAGATAATATCATACATTCAGAAGGGTGAGACGACACCTAAATAAACATCTAAACCGCTATTTAGTAAGTACAGTCTGAAGCTGTCTGCAAGGATAAAGCCATCCCTTGACGTTATCTCCAAGCATCGGTTTAATTACTAAAAGTGTATAAAAAAGAAATAATACCAGAAACGTCTATATTAATTCAGTGCAAATAATTTTTTCAATTTTTTTTCTTGCAGTTCCATTTTTAAAAAAAGCTGTAAAACTAGAAACCGTTTTCCCTCAAACCAATTACAGGAACAATCGGTTGTTAGATTTGCTTCAGAGATATCAGCGCCTTCTATAGAAAACCATCTTAGATATTTGGAATTCATAACCGTCTAACTACTAACAAAGACCAATGAGAAAACTATATCAAAGTACATATTTTATCCTATCAGAGAATCTGAACTATCTGATTAAAATTTCAAAGAATGTTTAAAGATTTATAAGGTAAGGAATAATGTTTTAGCGAAACACATCAGACTTCTTTCAACAAGTAGGTCTATGGATATTTTTCACCACACGTTGTGATATTTAAAAAAGAAAATTACTCAACACAGACTATCAGAAAAAGGTTTTTAAAAAAATTATCTCTAAAGTAACATAACGTTCTCATGAATTATTCTTTCGTATTAGGACTAGTTAGCAAGACGTAAAGAACTGCTAAAATATATCATTCAGCATCACACTAATCATGATATATTTTCCATGTATTTTCCAATTTAATTTCAAGTTAAGAAAAATATTTTTGCAAATAAAATTACTCTACGTATGTTATTCCCAACTGTTCTGCTAGAGCTCTTCACTTATTTAAATGGCTTACTTTTTTTTAAAGAAGAAAAAAAACTGATTCAACCAAAGCTGGGGGTTACTTGAACACAAATTTCAATAATTTAATACATGAATAAAAAGGTAAACTTGTGATTTGAAACGGTTGAAAGTCTTAGCAAAATATATCAAAAGAAGTAACAATTCGGTTATCAGCACAATTAAAGTTTTATAGTTTATCGTTTGATACGAAATGTACATAACTTTTCAGTTTTTGGTACCAAAAAACCCGATTTTACAGTTTATTAACACTTTCCAACCTAGTTGAAAAGTGTTTATGACTTCGGTTTGTCTGGCCGTATGGCCGTCTGCCGTCTGGCCGTCTGCCGTCTGCCGTCTGTCCGTGCTCTAACTCCCGTAAATATGCTCGGATTGCTCTGCAATTTTTATATGTTATAGTCGTTATCCATAGCATGTTCCCTATTTCAACGGAAGTGTGTAGCACTGATAGTTTTTTTACAGGGAGACTCAAAAGAATTCCGTTACATTGCGGTCTATGGGGAAAAATCATTGACGGTTTATTTAAATAATGTTTCACTATTTTAAACGCATTGAAATTTATATATATCACTAAGGTGCATTAGAAGCAGCTTAATATGGAATAGGATGTGCATAGCACTTATAGTTACTTTACAGGGACAGTCAAAAGAATTCTGTTACATTACGTCTATGGAGAAAAATCGTCTGCGGTTTATTTAAATAATGTTTCCCTATTTTAAACGCATTGAAATTTATATATATCACTAAGGTGTATTTCAAGAGGCTTACTACAGAATAGTGTGTGTACAGCAGTCATCGTTCATTTACAGGGACGCACTAAAGTTCGCGAACACATTTCCGTATTATTTAACTCCAGACGGATAATTTTAAACTGTGCTACGCGTTTCCTAACTGAACTAAAATTTAACATCCTATGTAGTATATATACAAATCTATAGATCCTATACAGGGCTGAATAAAAGTATTCGGATTACTTAGATGTTATCTTTTAGCTTATTAAACGGTATGATTTGTAAAATTATTTTGGAAGCGTTGGAAAGTGTTACATAATCTATGCTTGACGCATGATTTTTCGTTCTTGTTTTTATGTAATTTAACTACGTAATATATTTAGCGCTCTTACATTAAGATTTTACAATAATTTAAATAAATATTGAATACTTATTACTTTAAAAGATCATAGTCATTGACGCCCAAAACATTATAAAACCATAAAGTGCATCACATTCTTAAATGTTGAAAAAAAAAATCCCTGACGGCTTGGCCAACAGGCACAGGTATATTTCGAAGATGCAGACCGTGAGGCACCTGTTTGTTGGGAATTGTGGAAGAAATGACATTTTTGCCATGATACGGCATATGGGAACCGCCCACTTCTAAACCTAATTTATTTGCAGGAGCCGGCAGGGATTTTTTTGTTTTTAATTTTTTTTTGCTATAAGGGTTGGTCCTATAAAAATCTTGTCAATATAAAAGTTTTAGATAATATTAAAAGGATTAATAATAAATTTAAGCGGATTTGATATCTTGTGAATTGACGAAGTTATGATTTTTTCTTCTAAAACCCTCTTTTCCCCCCTCCCCCCTTGGGGCCATTTTTAATGAAATCTAAAATCTATCATGCATAAATTTTCGGCCCTTTTCCTAGAAGTAATAATAACCTTAAACGGAGTCGATACGTATCATAATTAAGAAATTATGGGGTTTATTCTGTTTTCACAAAAAGTCCCCCCCCCATTTCCCCCCCCCCCCCCTTGGTTCGATTTTGCCTATTAACGAACTTGACCGAGATTTTACGCTCCCTGATTTTATGTATCAGTTTGGAAAAGATTTATGCAGAATTTTTCCAGTTATCGTGTCCATAAAAAAGTGACATAGATAGATAGATAGATAGATAAAGTTTTGAAGTGGTTTTGGGTTCTGGGAGTCATGATCGGCGTAGATCTGTAAAAATGTTTCAAAAATTCCAACTTAGGTGAGAATGTATTAGGTAGTATTTCTTACGGAATCTACCGAAAAGAAACAAGTGGCCGTTTATGACGCGAGACTAATCCTCTGAGGCAAACAAGAAATTCATTGTTCAAAAAGCATAAACAAGATCTTTTACTGAAGACCCGATCTACTTGTCACTAAAAAACTAGTATGCTGTGGCTATGACGAAACTTTCTTTTAAATAAACTTTTATATAAACAAATTGTCAGAAACAAAAATTAAATTACAATCTATTCATTCTTGAGATATAGCTATTGCAGAAATCATGAGAAACAGAGCATAGCAGTGACATCTGTTGAATGGTATACACCCAGATCTAATGCGGATTGTTTTATGTCAAAGTCTAAAAGAATATGAAGTTTCAGGAAATTCCATGCACTAGTTCTTGATATATATAGCTGGTTGGTTGGTTGATTATTGACGGCCAATTATCTACACTTGGGATATTGGCCCGGGGAAAGTGCCCTTCGTGGGGGTCTTTCTAAGGGAACCTAACCCGTATTTACGCATGGATAAATCCACGGCTCGAAGAAAACCACGAAAACTCCGAACGATTTGGCCGACGGGCGCGATTAGGATCGAACCCAGCACCTCCTGTCTACCAGCTTCGAGAGCAGAACCTCTCAGCCACTGGTGGGGCGATATATATAGCTATCAAGGAAATCGTGAAAAATCGTGAAATAAAACTATAAAGTGCTTCACATTCTTAAATGTTGAAATAAAAATTAAAAAAAAAAAAAACAGCTGAGGCTTATGACGTGAGACTAATCCTCTCAGGCAAACAAGAGATGCATTGTTCAAAAAGCAAAAACAAGATCTTTTACTGAAGACCCCATCTGCTTGTCACTGAAAAACTAGTATGACGAAACATTCTTTAAAATAAACTTTTATATAAACAAATTGTCAGAAACAAAAATTAAATGACAATCTATTCGTTTTTGAGATATAGCTATCGCGGAAATCATGAAAAACAGAGCATAGCAGTGACATCTGTTGAATGGTATACACCCAGATCTAATGTGGATTGTTTTATGTTAAAGTCTAAAAGAATATGAAGTTTCAGGAAATTCCATGCACTAGTTCTTGATATATATAGCTGGTTGGTTGGTTGATTATTGACGGCCAATTATCTACACTTGGGATATTGGCCCGGGGGGAGTGCCCTTCGTGGGGGTCTTTCTAAGGGAACTAAGGGGGGGGGGGTCTCTAAGGGAAGTCTTTCTAACCCGTATTTACGCATGGATAAATCCACGGCTCGAAGAAAAAAGGTTCTTGATATATACAGCTATCAAGGAAATCGTGAAAAATCGTGAAATAAAACTATAAAGTGCTTCACATTCTTAAATGTTGAAATAAAAATTTAAAAAAACAGCTGGAGGCTTATGACGCGAGACTAATCCTCTCAGGCAAACAAGAGATGCATTGTTCAAAAAGCAAAAACAAGATCTTTTACTGAAGACCCCATCTGCTTGTCACTGAAAAACTAGTATGACGAAACATTCTTTAAAATAAACTTTTATATAAACAAATTGTCAGAAACAAAAATTAAATGACAATCTATTCGTTCTTGAGATATAGCTATCGCGGAAATCATGAAAAACAGAGCATAGCAGTGACATCTGTTGAGTGGTATACACCCAAATCTAATGCGGGTATTTTTATGTCAAAGTCTAAAAGAATATGAAGTTTCAGGAAATTCCATGCACTAGTTCTTGATATATAGCTACCAAGGAAATCGTGAAAAATCCAGCATAGCAGCGCCATCTGTTGATCGATTTACACCAAAAGTAATCAACTAAATCAATACAAATTTATATCAAGGTCTAACTGAATCTGAAGTTTTATTAAATTCTGTGCTATAGCTCTTGAGATTGAGCGCCCACAAAATGTGTGCCACCTACAAACAGATTAGCTGACAGACATTTTCTAAAAACAGCCAAATCGTATTTATGACCTTCAAAAGTGTATAAATCCGTCGAAAATCGACAGTCGAAAATTTCTTGTAAAGCTAATACTTTCTTCTTGTAAATAGAATAAAGTAAAAAGACTAAACTCTTCGAATCCTGTTGATTTACATGACTAATATCTACATTTTAAATTTTGATGCATATATATAAGTATGCTGCTTACATAAACGTATGACTGTTTTTTACTCTTATGAATGCATATTTTAGAAAAGAATAAAAACTTAAAATGTGCTGTGTACTACGTTTAGAAAAAAAAGTAAACTAGTTTCAGTTTAGAGGACAACAGTTTATGTACGTATAAAAAATAATTACTTATGAAATTAACTTTAATTAGAAGTGCTTGTACAATTAGAATATGTATTCAAATATTTTAGAATCTTTTTAATATTCATACAAACATATAAAAAAAGGTTTTCCATAATTAAAATGCTTATGAATCATAATGCTCGTATTGTTATTTGCTTGAATTACTAAGCATCATAACCACACGTGTAACTACAAAAAAATTTTTGTGTGTGTTGCTTTAAGATAGCTGAAACTTAATTACCTCCAGGGTATCTTTTGTTTCTAACTTTATTTGTTTCTGAGAAATAATTAGTATTTTTTAGCTTTATCATAAGAGAAAAGAAAGATTCGTTAATTCTTTTCATATAATTATAGATCAAAATATTAATTATTATTTTAAAAGTTGAAGTATTAATTAATTCAAATAAATATTATCGTTTGATTCAAAAAATTATTTCTTTTATGTAACAGTTTTCTCTTTCAACCAATAAATATTAAAAAAAAAGAAAGAAACATATTGTTTATGAATTATTATTTTAATATTTCATATCGAATCATTTTTATCTTACTTTTTTCTAATAAAAAGTATAATTTAAAACACAATTATGTGTATTTTTTTTTATAATTGTGACACAGATTTTTATTTACTTTATTTACAAATATTTCGATAAAAAATACTTCGAGGAGACGAAATAAATCTAAGTAATATAAATACATATGTTGTTTATGAAATTTTATTTAATTAGATGCCTAATTACATTTAGATTACGCATTAAAATACTTTAATATTCATAGAAACCATAATCCTTTTCAAAATGAAAATGCTCATGGAAAATAGTACCTGCTATTATTTACTTGAATTACTGCGCAATGTGTATACTGCACACATGTAATTGCAAGATTTCTTTTGCGATTATTTAAAATAACTAAAACGAAAATACTTACAGGTGTCTTTTGTTACTAACTGTTTTTATTTTTTGATATAATTAGTAATAATTTGCTTCCTTACAAGAGACAATGTTTAAAAAAAATTTTCAGGATCAATTTCGTTATATATTTGAAAAAAATCTATATTTTTCCTTTAAAAAGCTAAATTATTTATTGATTCTAGAATGTACTGTTGATTGTATCAGAAAATAATTCGCATTGATAATAGTTTTTTCATTAAAACTAATTTAAAATACAAATTTATTAGTTTAACTTTTAGCTTTTCTTTTACGCTTGAAGCTACATTTTTTTTTACAATACAATAAAAAATAAAATAATTACAATTAACTACGTTTTAAAAACAATTCCTTCATTCAAATAATTGCATTGAAAAAGGCAAAAAAAGGCAAAATTCTGTGTACAGACAAAAAAAGTAAATTACTTGTGGAATTAGAATTAATTAGATCTTTAAATGCATTTAGATTATGTATTCAAAAATGTTTTACTTCTTTTAATGTTCACAGCAAAGAAAAACATAGGAACAATGGAAATACTCATAAAAAATCTCTCATATTGTTATTTACTTAAATTACTGAGAATCATAACCATGTGTATAACTAAAATTTTTTTCGTGCTCTTCTGGAAGACATATGAAGCGCAATTACCTCAAGGGTACCACCTTTTGTTTCTTACTCCATTTATTCTCTGATATAATTAGTATTTCCTTTCATTCTTATAAGAGAAAATGGCTTTAAAAGAGCCTTTTAGGATAGATTACGTTTCATATCGGAAAATATTACTTATTCTTTAGAAAAGTGAAAATATTTATTAATTTTAATTGCTTGTAATTTTAATTTATTAATTATTGTTTATATAAGAAATTAATTTGCTTTAAATATTTCATATACTTATTGATCAAAATTTTATTTATTATTACACCAAAGAAAAGGAAATTACTTGTAGAATTAGAATTAATTAGATCTTTAAATGCATTTAGATTATGTATTCAAAAATGTTCTAGAATGTACTGTTGATTGTATCGGAAAATAATTCGCATTGATAATAGTTTGTTCATTAAAAGTAATTTAAAATACAAATTTATTACTCTAACTTTTAGCTTTTTTTACGCTTGAAGCTACATTTTTTACAATACAATAAAAAATAAAATAATTACAATTTACTACGTTTTAAAAACAATTCCTTCATTCAAATAATTGTATTGGAAAAGGCAAAATTCTGTGTACAGACAAAAAAGTAAATTACTTGTAGAATTAGAATTAATTAGATCCTTAAATGCATTTAGATTATGTATTCAAAAATGTTTTACTTCTTTTTAATGTTTGTAGCAAAAAAAAATAGGAACAATGTAAATACTCATAAAAAATCTTCCATATTGTTAGTTACTTGAATTACTGAGCATCATAACCATGCGTATAACTGAAATTTTTTTCGTGCTCTTCTGGAAGACATCTGAAGCGCAATTACCTCAAGGGTACCTTATGTTTCTTACTCCATTTATTCTGTGATATAATTAGTATTTCCTTGCATTCTTATAAGAGAAAATGGCTTTAAAAGAGCCTTTTAGGATAGATTACGTTTCATATTGGAAAATATTACTTATTCTTTAGAAAAGTGAAAATATTTATTAATTTTAATTGCTTGTAATTTTAATTTATTAATTATTGTTTGTATAAGAAATTAAATTGCTTTAAATATTCCATATACTTATTAATCAAAATTTTATTTATTATTACACCAAAGAAAAGTAAATTACTTGTAGAATTAGAATTAATTAGATCTTTAAATGCATTTAGATTATGTATTCAAAAATGTTCTGGAATGTACTGTTGATTGTAACGGAAAATAATTCGCATTGATAATAGTTTTTTCATTAAAACTAGATAAAAATACAAATTTATTACTTTAACTTTTAGCTTTTTTTACGCTTGAAGCTACATTTCTTACAATACAATAAAAAATAAAATACTTACAATTTACTACGTTTTAAAAACAATTCCTTCATTCAAATAATTGCGTTGAAAAAGGCACAATTCTGTGTACAGACAAAAAAAGTAAATTACTTCTAGAATTAGAATTAATTAGATCTTTAAATGTATTTAGATTATGTATTCAAAAATGCTTTACTTCTTTTAATGTTCACAGCAAAGAAAAACATAGGAACAATGGAAATACTCATAAACAATCTCCCATATTGTTATTTACTTGAATTACTAAGCATTATAACCATGCGTATAACTGAAAATTTTTTCGTGCTTTTCTGGAAGACATCTGAAGCACAATTACCTCAAGGGTACCACCTTTTGTTTCTTACTCCATTTATTCTGTGATATAATTAGTATTTCCTTTCATTCTTATAAGAGAAAATGGCTTTAAAAGAGCCTTTTAGGATAGATTACGTTTCATATAGGAAAATATTACTTATTCTTTAGAAAAGGAAAAATATTTATTTATTTTAATTGCTTGTAATTTTAATTTATTAATTGTTGTTTGTATAAGAAATTAATTTGCTTTAAATATTTCATATACTTATTGATCAAAATTTTATTTATTATTTAAAAAGGGGAATTATTAATTAATTCAAATATATACTATCGTTTGATTCGAAAGATTATTTTTTTACATAATAGTTTTCTCTTTTGAGCAATAAATATTGTTTTTTAAACGCAAACATTTTATTTGTGATTTATTATTTTAATATTTCATATCGATTTACTTTTATTTTATTTTTTCTAACACAAAGCCTCATTTTAAAAACTTTTATGTTATTTTTTTAAATTGCAACACATACTTTTCTTTACTTTATTTAAAAAATATTTCAATAAAATAACTTCAATGAGAAGTGGGGGGGGGGATGCAATCATACAGAAAAATATCTTTAACAAGTGGGTAAGTGTGATCGAAGATCGCACAAAGGGTTTCGTTTAATATTCCTTTCAAAACACTTTATCCTTTCCTTAAAAAAATCCTAATAAATCTCATTTTCGAAAAAAAAAAATAATAAAAAAAAACAAGTCATGTTTTTTATAAAGTAAAAATTTACCGGTCTATTTTTCTCGATTTTTCGAAAATCTGAAACGGTCCAATAGCGGGCTAAGCCCGCTATCGTACTCCGCCATAATAATATCTATCATGTGGATTAAATGCGATATTTTTAAAAAATCCATTTCAAAATTAAACATGTTGTATAGAGACCTACAAAATGTTAGACGTCAGATTAATTTTCCTTTTAATTCTCTAATGACGTCATATTAAGCTGCTTTCTGCATTTACACATACTCATACTCCTTGTATTATTGAGAAATAATTGAAAATTTCCGTTTTATTACCAATATGACGCTGTATTAATCTTTTTTTTTTCAATTGGTGAAACTTTTAATTTCATTTTCATTTTTCACGTGGAAATCTTTCTATAAAAAAATAATTATTGTAGAATTTTTTTTATTGTGGATTTTTAATTATTGGCAACTGCTATAACGGAAAATGTTTAAATTTAATAGGAAAAAGCTGTTAGATTTTTGGTTTTTTTATCTCTATATATTAAAATAATACGATTTTTTCAAATTTTATGATTTTGAGTTTCATAGAAGGTATTCAACTATAAGTACACAAAATTTCATGTCTGTAAGTTAAATAGTTTCTTCAAACAGACCTTCTTCGGACAGACAACAAAGCGGAAGTAATAGAGTTTCGTGAGAGGAACGAAACCCTAAAAATGAAAATACTCATGGAAAATAGCTACCATTGTTATTTACTTGAATTATTGTGCATTGTGTACTGCACGTGTGTAATTGCAATATTTTTTATTCGATTCTTCAAAACTGGTAAAACGCATTTTGCTACCGGGTATCTTTTGTTCCTAATTCCATTTATTCTATGATATAATTAGTAATTATTGGCTAAAAGACAATGGCTTCGAAAAAAACCTTTTAGTTTCAATTGCATCATATACGGAAAAAAATATGTATTATATATTTTTTCTTTGAAAATCTAAAGTATTTATTGATTCTAGAATGCACTGCTGATTGTATCAGAAATAATTGCCATTGATATTAGTTTTTTCACTAAAACAAATTTAAAACACAAATTTATTACTTTAAATTTTTCCTGTTCTTTTACGTTTGAAGCTATATTTTTTGTAATGCAATAAAAAAAAAAATTACAATTTAATACGTTTTAAAAACAATTTTTTCATTCAAAATAATTTCATTGAAAAAAGCCAGATTCTGTGTACAGAAAAAAAATCTAGAATTAGAATTAATTAGATGTTTAAATGCATTTAGATTATGTATTCAAAAATGTTTTATTTATTTAGTAATATTCATTTAAAAAAAAATTAATTAAACAATGGAAATAATCGTAAAAAATCTCTCCTATTGTTATTTAACTACCTGAATTATTGAGCATAATAACCATGTGTATATTGCGCTGCAACTTTTTTCATGGTTTTCTGGAGGACATATGAAGCGCAATTACCTCAAGGGTACCTTTTGTTTCTTGCTCTATTTATTCTACGATATAATTAGTATTTCTGCGCATTCTCATAAGAGAAAATTGCTGCAAAGGAGCCTTTTAGGATATTCGACAGTCTCATATTGGAAAATAATAATTGTTCTTCTGAAAAGCGAAAATATTTATTAATTTTAATTGTTTGAAAATTTAATTTGTAAATTATTGTTTGTATAAGAAAATGTTTTGCTTTAAATATTTTTTTTCCTTCAAATAACATTATTTTATTTAAATTTGTTTCTTTAATATTTAATTTACTTTCCTTTTAAATATAATATTGACTTTACTTAAATATTTTATGTTGAATCAATTTTAGCAATTTGCCGCTAAAAAAAAAAAAAAAAAAAAAAAAAAAAAAAAAAAAAAAAAATTCCAAATTATATATATATATATATATATATATATATATATATATATATATGTGTGTGTGTATATATGTATTATATTTTGAAACACAGCCATTCTTGCTGGCTGCAAAATAAAATGTAATACATAATTTAATAAATATATCAGAAGATTTAAAATAAATATAAAAAAAGGATAAATTTTGCGAATCGCTTTTGCTCACTATTTGTTTTTTGAGAATCAGCCGTTCATTTGCAATAATTAAATCGCTTACTAGTATATATGTAAAGTAATGATTTATAAAAAATAATGTCGAAAGTCTTGTTTATTATCATTTAAGTTAGGTATCTCATATGAGGCTCAGATGAACGACAAGATCAAATAGTAAATATTATGTTAAAGACACTTAAGGACACAAATGACGTATAATGCTCGAAATATTTGAATTTTATATTTTGCACTTAAAAAGTTAAATATACTCAGATAATTCCGAAAATCATTTATTTATATAGTTTCATAAAATCAAAATTCCTAAATAGAGACTTTAATTTTGTAAAGCGACAATGGCCATGCTTACATATTCTCGTATTACATATTCTCTTTTTTTAAGTTTTTCACAAAATGTATTTTTTACAACTTTAAGCACATTTTCTGAATAATCTATTAAATCTAGAGAATTCAAACTTCATATTTTGTATAATCAATCTGTTTCTTTAAAACTATCAAACTTTTTGAGTATATCTATAATATTACAAAAGCTTTCCTGGCATGTATTAATTTTTTACTACACTTTTTCTGAATGTTTCAGTAATTATTATTTTTCTTAATTTATTTCATTTTGTCAAAAAAAGAAAGATGTTTCTATTTAGTATTAAATTATGTATTTTAAAAATGTATGCATGAGTTAAAGACATTATATGCAATACTTTCTTAGAAAAGTGTGCCTAACACATCTATATTCATAGACATTTTGTCAGAGTTAAGTAAAAACTAAGCATTTGTAGCGAATAAAATTATGTATATAACAAGCAATTTGTTGGTACGTTTAAACTAAAACATACATCTATTTTAAGCGATATATATATATATATTTCTTACTTGTATACATCTTTGTAATAAATTGCATCATAATAAACCTTATGCTATGTCTGCTTCAATCACACTACCGAGCTGCCATCTGTGAAATTAACTTCACTTTGTTTAATACATTTTTATAATTATAAATCTTTAAAAATAACTTTGCAGTTGTGTAAATATCTTTTAAAATATTTTCATTTTTCTAGAGAGAATTTGTAAATTAGAGATAATTGTTCAACTCAAAGTGCTTGAATATCTAATCAGCATAACCAAACATACAACTACGATATATGAATTGAAAAGCTGAATGAATACAGCAGAAAAGCAATAACCTCCAGGGTATGTTTTCTGTGTAATTCAATTTGAGGTATAATTGGCGTTTTTTTTCCTGTTCATTTTTATAAGAGACTCGGCAAAATGGCTTCGAAAGGGCCTTTTAGAATATATTGAAGAATATTAATTATCCCTTTGAAAAGCTCAACTATATCTTAATCATTTCTAATATGTACTTCCGTCTGTATCAGAACTGAAACAATTTGTATTAAGTAATATTTCTTTTTTTTTTCGACTAATTAGAATTAATATAAAAACTCAAATTAATTAATTATTATTCCTTGTGGATTCAATTTTATTTGCTAACAAAAAACCAAATTTTAAAAAGGTTTAAATTTTCGGATATGAAACATAAGCTTTCCATTACTAACTAAAAAGAAGATTGTAATAACTAGTTCAATATATATACAAGGTCCGTCTTACTGTTGTATGATAGCTAACAAAAGGACGCGTTTTTAGAGACAGAAAACGCTGAAATATTAAGAATATTCAAAGTATTATAACTCGTTTTGGTTGCAGAAAAATTGAAATTTTATTGTTTACTTGTTAGAGCATCGAAAAAGTTTTTCAAATATAATGTTCAGGACCCAGGCACCGTATAAAATTTTTAATTTCATAACTTAAAAAAAAAACACTATTTTGTAAAAAATGGATTTTGATATCATGAATAAGATTTGAAACATTTTTACTTTCTTCTATCTTTACAAGAAGACAGTGTTGGATTCAATAAAATGTTCTCGGTAAGTTTTGGTTGTACAAAAATGAAAATTTTATAGTTTTACTTGATAAATAAGGGAAAAAGTGTTCAAATATAATTTTCAGGCATAATAATGTAAAGGCATAAAAAAGGGATGTTGGCAACAGAAATACTATGTATGGTTTTTAATTTAAGGGAAATATCAAATAAACAATATCATATAAAATACTCAATCGATGTCATTTTTTTCGAATACTGCTTCAATATCTGATCTGTGTCTTAGATTCGGGAGCCTCTTATACTGGAGTAAATTCGTGATATCTTTTATGTTTAAATGTATCAATTCGAATACTCCTTCAATGTAATATTTGCATCTAGATTTGGGAGCGTCTTAAACTATAGTAAATAAGTTATATTTTTATGTTTAAATTTATTGATAACGTAACCAATCAACAAAATGGGAATGAATATCAAACAGATTAATTTGTATTTATAAAATAATTATAATTAAAGTTACATAAAATAAATCTTCTTATGTAGACAGTAGTACATATGCGATAATAAACGAAGAGAAAAATTAATATTTTCTCTATGGACCAGGCACAGTATAAAAATTTCAACTTCATAACTTAAAAATAAAACTATTTTGTAAAAAATGGATTTTGATATAATGAATAAGATTTGAAACAATTTTACTTTCTTCTATCTTTCAAGAAGACAGTATTAGATTCAATAATATGTTCCACTTCCGGTTTTCGACGGAATTATATGTTTTAGAAGGTCTTGATCACGATTTGACTGTTTTTTAGAAAATATCTGTCTGTTTGTCTGTATGCGACAAAAATTTTGAGAGCGCTCTATCTCAAGATCTAATGCACGGAATTTAATAAAACTTTACATTCAGTTAGTCCCCGGTATAACTTGGAGCTGATTAGTTTTTGGTGTAAATCGCCCAAGAGGTGACGCGGCATTCTGAATTCTTTGCGATTTCCGCAATAGCTCTTTCTCAAAATCTAATGCACTGATTTCCAACAAACTTCAGATTCAGTTGCACCATGACACAAATAGATGCTGATTAGATTTTAGTGTAGATATCCCAACAGGTAGCGCTGCTAAGCCACTTTTTCATTATTTTTACGATAGCTATATCTCAAGAACTAATGCACAGGATTTCATCAAACTCCAGATTCTGTTAGACCTTCACATAAATAGATGCTGATTAGGTTTTGGTGTAAATCTACCAACAGGTGGCGTTGCAATTCCGCATTTTTCAGAATTTACACGATGTTAGCAATAGTCATACCTCAAGAACTAATGCATTGAATTTAATAAAACTTTAGATTCAGTAAAATCTTTATATAGATTGGTGCTGATTCTTTTTTAGTGTATGCAAAACCTGTGATTAATTAGATTTTAGTATAGATATACCAACAGGTAGCGCTGCTAAGCCACTTTTTCATTATTTTTATGATAGCTATATCTCAAGAACTAATGCACAGAATTTCATCAAAATTCAGATTCTGTTAGACTTTCACACAAATAGATGCTGATTAGGTTTCGGTGTAAATATACCAACAGGCGGCGCTGCAATTCCGCATTTTTCAGAATTTACACTATGTTAGCAATAGTCATATCTCAAGAACTAATGCACGGAATTTAATAAAACTTTAGATTCAGTTAGATCTTTATATAGATTGGTGCTGATTCATTTTTAGTGTATGTAAAACCTGTGTGTGCGATAGAAGAAAGTTTTGGGATTGGCACGTCCGACTAGTTACATTCGAAACAGTAACTCTGAAAACAATGATTGGAATCAAGAATTGGAAATTGGAGAATGATAAGAGGTTAAAAAGTAAACAATGATTATAAAAATCATTAGTTTTATGAGGAAGCGGGGGGATAAGAGGTTAAAAAGTAAACAAAAGTTATAAAAATCATTAGTTTTCTGACGAATATTTTTGAGGTATTTTGGGGGGGGGGGGAGTTGCAAAAATGGTTTAATAATTGCTAAAATCTTACGTTATGAATTTCAATTACCTATAGAGAACAAAAAGAGCTCATCTAAGAGGCTAATCGAATATTTTTCGGACATGTTAATTAAAAACTGAAAATTGATTTGTAAATTATATATGAAATAAATACTTAATTTATTTAAGACTTGCTACATTTAAAAAAAAATCTTTACAGCTGAAATTCAAATTAAAATGAAGATTTCCAAAAAAAAAAATAAATAATAAAAAAAATAAATAAAACATTATCGCCCGTAAAACTTTTTTCAGTAACAGTAGAAAAAATTCTCCACATCCCCCCCCCCCCCCAAAAAAAAAAAATAAATAAATAAATAAATAAAAGGAAAAAAAAGGAAAAGAAAGAAAGGAGAGAAAGAAATAATATAAAGATTTGTTTAATCAAACATTTAAATGCATTTATATCATGTTAAAAATCTTATAAAATATATTTATGATTCACAACATAGAAATTACTACTTTTAAAAGAAAAAGTATTGTTAACTATAACTTCTGTTATTACTCACTTGGGTTTTTTGTCTTCATAACTATACATGTTACTAAAACATTTTTTATGAGTTTTGTCTCTATTTCCGTGGGGACATTTTTTTGTTTCTAACTCTATTTTTTCCAAGGTATAATTGTTATTTCATTCTTTTACTTTGAAAGAAAGTGACGTCGAAGGCGTATTTTATAAGCAATTGTGTATCATATTACAAAATAACATATTATGCAGATAAAAATAGTATAAAATATATTCATGATACACAAAACAATAACTACTTTTAAAAAATAAAATATAATTAACTATGACATCCGTTATCACCCACTTCTATTTTATGCTTCGTAACTATGCATGTAACTACAATATTTTTATGAGTTTTGTTTCTATATCCTCGGGGATATTTTTTTAACTCTGTTTTTAAAGGTATGAATGCCATTTGATTACTTTACTTTTAAAGAAAATGATATGGATTTTTTTTTTTATTATTATAAGGAATTATGTCTCATAATAGAAAATATTAACTTTTCACTTTGAAATGCTGAAGAACATGTTATTGATTCGCATATGTACTACCGTCTATATAAGAAAATGATTTTTTTTATGTAACTTCAATTATAATTACTTTAGAAATACAAATTAATCTATTTGATATTCATTCCCATTTTGTTGATTGGTTACATTATCAATAATTTTAAACATAAAAAATATAACGTATTTACTCCAGTGTAAGACCCTCCCGAATCTAAGACGCAAAGCTGATATTGAAGTAGTATTTGAAAAAAAATAACATCGCTGGAGTATTTTATATATTGTTTATTTGATATTTCACTTAAATTAAAAATCATATATATTATTTCTGTTGTCAAGATCCCTTTTTTATGCCTTTACAAAACGCAGAGCAATGAATGGGCTAACATTCGGAAGGTTTTTATACCGGTTTCTTGCTTTATTCGATCATTTTTACTGTAACGTTGATGGAATAAATGAGATGATATTTTGGCTTGACTAATGTCACTTGCAGATAGTTTTATCCTTGATTTTCTTTTAAAAGTTTAAACCTGCATCTAAAAAAATATCAGATATTGCTAAAAAATATTATCCTGAAGTACAAAGCACTCGCATGAGTAAACCAGTATATATTTTATTTTCGATGTCAATTTCAAACTTTTCTATGCACATACAAAACGGATAACGATGAATGTGGTATCATACGACAAGTTTTTCAACAGTTTTTTGACATAGTACACTCAAATTTTGTTAAAACTCGTTGCTTAATAAAAAAAACTGCTGTTAATTAAAAGTTAATAAAATAAGTATCAGCAAAAAACTTCAAAGATTGCACTGCGAAATCCTCGCACGTATCCACTGGTTGTAACATAAATAGTTTATTATTACATAACAAATAATTTTAACAACTTCGCGGCGGGCGTCTCGTACTCAATTTTTTAAGTTTTTAGCACCAGTTTTTCTAAATAGACATCTTACTAGTTTAATCACTGGATTTATCTGATTAAATAAGGCAAAAAGTTCAATTCGAAATTTCTGGTTGGAAAACTTAAGGATTATACGTACACAATACATCGCGTATACTGATTCTCGTCGTGAAAGGTTGAAAGTTTTATTTGTTAATAAGAAATCAAAATTTAAAAATACATACAGGATGTCCGAAAAAAAATGTATACACACTTTGAATTATTATAACTTCTGTCCTTTTTTTCACATATAATCTATATATTTAAAACGTAAAGCGTATGTTGTCAAATGCACATGAAAATCGTCTCTTTGCGCATGCGCCAACGTTTTTTTTTAAGGCTTCTACCCTCAAAAACGGGAAACTTGATTGATTAACCCAACAATCGCCTATTTAATCTAGGGGGATTGAAAAGGGTTGATTGAAAACGGATGAAGCTGTACCATTGCATTGAAAGCATAGACCTTCTAATTTATTTTTGCTCTGAGGTTGAAAGCTAAAACTTTTTTTTTAAGAACAATATGCATGTTTTTTCGTAATTTTTTTAAGTGAAGCTTGGATACTGTTATATTTATAACCGATTGAAATGTCAGAAAGTTCAGAAGATGAGAATTCTTTTTTCAATGCTATGTTAAAAGAGCCGACGCAAAAACAAACAAACTAACTAAAAAGCGAGAAGAAAACAATTCGTTTGCAACTAGATAATAATATTTTTTCACGAAATTTTTACACTGGCTGTAAAACCGTTTTATTTATCACCAATAAAGATTTCAAAGAGTTCGGACAAAAAGAACTTTTTTATTTTAAAACTATAAAACGACCCTGGGTAAAAAAAAAAAAAAAAAAAAAACAAGAAAATGAGCGCTTTTATCACTAAATATCAATATATTTTCGCGAATTTTTCATTCCCTCTAAACGTTTTGCCCGTATTTTTCCGTTTCCCAAAAACAACTTAAATCTATTCTAGACAAAAATATTTTTAACAAAGTTATATTTTAAAATATATGTAAAATTAAGAGACATGAAATATATTTTAGAAAGAAACGGGGAAAGAAAATTTAAATTATTTTAAGTTTTGCAAATATTTTTATGAAAATGCAGGAAAGCCCTCAGACTCTCAGAGGGTTTTAAAGTATAATTTCATACAAAATTAGGTGGAAGATACAAAATAATAAAAAAAATGATGGGTTTTTTTTATTTATTATCACGGGCCTGGGCAACGCCGTGCGGGGGTCAGCTAGTAGTATTTTAAAATAAATTTCCCTTTTCAAAAGTTAATTTTGGTCCACTCATAGTATCCAATTAATTACACCCTGAAAAAAAAAAAAAGAAAAATCAGAAAGTTATGACACGTTAAACATATACATTTTTGGGACACCCTGTATATTTATAATTTTCAATTTCCAATTCAAGCTTTTAATTTTAGCATAATAACATAATTTTACACAAAGTTATACAAAGTTATGAAGTGTTTTCGAAAAAAAAAAAGGAATTATGCTCGTGTTTTCAATAAAAATATATTCCCTGAAAATTTTCTCTAATTATGCATTTAATTACGTTTAGATAATGATTTAAATATTTTATAACAGTTTATTCAATATTTATGACATTATTACCACTTTTAGGGAAAACAATACAAAAGCTTCTATTGTTATACTTGAATTATTACGCATCATAAACATACAAGTAACTACAACAATTTCTTCAATATAGCTGAATGCTGTAACCCCGGGCTATCTTTTGTTTCTGACTCTGTTTACTCCAAGATATAATTAATATTTCTTTGACTTCTTTCATACAAAAGGCAATGAAAGAGTGTTTTACTAGAAATCACTTCTCTTCTTGAAGGATATTAATTATGATTTACAAAGCTAAAGAAATTATTAATTAATTCTAATATTTGTTCTCTTTTATAGCAAAAATATTTTTTGTAAATAATTTTTTTTTTCATTTAAGCTACTTATAATTTTGTTTTTAAAATTTGCAAGTTAATTATTTTACTACTATGTTCAGAATACTTTTAAGTGTTTTGATTGTTATAATTAAAACAAAAATTACAAATATTTATATTTTTATACTTAATCCATCCAGTGTCGTCGTTTCAGTATTTTATCCGATTAGTTGTAAGTCGCGTAGATCAATATACTTGAAACTCCTTGCGATATTGTCTTTGTACTTCTGTTACATTTTCATACTTAAAATAGTATTTTACAACTTTTTTTTTTCAAAAGTTAATCTTGAAAGAAAAATCAGAAAGTTATGACCCGTTAAACATGTACATTTTTTGGGACACCCTGTATATTTAAACTTATAAATTTCAGATTCAAGCTTTTAATTTTAATGTAATAACATAATTTGATACAAAGTTATGAAGTGTTTTCGAAAAAAAAAGAATTATGCACGTGCTTTCAATAAAAATATTTTCCTTGAATATTTACTCTAATTATGTATTTAATTACGTTTAGATAATGATTTAAATATTTTATAACAGTTTATTCAATATTTATAACATAATTACCACTTTTAGAAAAAAAAATGCAAAAGCTTCTATTGTTATACTTGAATTATTACGCATCATAAACATACAAGTGACTACAACAATTTCTTCAATATAGCTGAATGCTCTAACCCTGGGCTATCTTTTGTTTCTAACTCTGTTTACTCCAAGATATGATTAATATTTCTTTGACTTTTTTCATACAAAAGGCAACGAAAGAGTGTTTTACTAGAAATTACTTCTCTTCTTGAAGGATATTAATTATGGTTTACAAAGCTAAAGAAATTATTAATTAATTCTAATAGGTATTCCAGTTTATAGCAAAAATATATATATTTTTAAATAAACATAAATATATTTTTTTTCATTTAAGCTAATTATAATTTTGTTTTTAAAATTTGCAAATTAATCATTTTAATACTACGTTCAGAATGCTTTAAAATGTTTTAATTGTTATTAATAAACCAAATTACTAATTCATATTTTTATACTTATCATTTATAATTTGAAATACAATATTTTAGTTTTTGAATCTAGCAGTGTTATATCTAGTTCCGCAGATGTATCACGTGCTAAAAAAAAAATAAGGAAATTAACATTAAACTATAAGTCCAAGGCACGTGTTTTAATCTTATTTTAATCATTTTTCCGGTCAAAAAAAAGTATGTATACTCAAAAATATAATTACTGTCACTATACAAGCTCTTTTGCTAGATAACTGCGTCCAGAAAACTCTTTTTGAAATTATATTAATTATCTCTATTCAAAGCTAAATAAATTATTAATTAATTTTAACATCCATTGCAGTTTGTATCAGAAGTTAATTATTTCAAATACCCACTTTTTACATTTAAAACTAATTATAATTATTTTAAATTTCTAAATGTATTAGTTTAATAATAAATGTTAAATACTTTTAAAGGTTTTGCTTGCTAATATAACACCAAACTAAAAATATTTATATTTTTATGTTGAGCATTTACAATTTCAGGTACGATATTTACTATTTAGAGTGTGATAGATATATATATGCCTAGTTCCATATACGTTTCAAATATTTTTACGTATATGGAGAATTGTTTAAACGTATTTAAAGTATTATTTTCTGGTAAAAATTTATAAAATTATTTTTGTTCCAAGATCTAATTACTATACTTTGCTAGCTCTTACGAGAGAAAATTGCTTTGAATAGCTCATACTAAAAACATTAATTATCGCTAATTAAAGAAAGTATTAATGAATTTTAATATGCGTTGCAGTTTGTACCAGAAAATAATTAATTTAAATAGCGTTTCTTAAAATTCAACTAATTATAAATATGTTAAGTTTGAAAATTAATTAATTAGTACTAGATGTTAAAACAGATTTAGAGCACTGCCTATGTTAATCAGATACCAATTATAAGTATTTACAATTTTACATTTATAATTTGCAAATTAAAACAGATTTTTTTTTCGTCTAAAAAATGATTGAATATTGTGCCACAAATGTAACTAGTGTTTAGTGTAAGGTTAAATATTAAATCTCATGTATAAGGAACGTGTTCTAAGCTTCATTGGATTATTTTTCTAGACAGTTTTAAAAATTCTACATGTACCACAGTATAATTAGCATTTCTTTGCTTGCTCCTATGAAATATAATTTGACGAAGGTTTTTAATAAGCATGTCGTTTCATATTCAAAAATATCCATTCTTCCTTTGAAAAACTAAAGAATCTTCTAATTAATATTATGATATATTAGAGTATGCATTAGAGTGTGATTTGCTTTAAACAGGTTTTCTTTATGGAAACTAATTATAATTATTTACAAAATATAACTTAATTAGTTTAATATTACACTCCAAAACATTTTTAGCATTTGCTTATAAAAACTACTTTGAAATTTGTTCTTCCAGTAGTCTTTATTAAGATGAAATACAAGCTTTTAGTTAAAGATTAAGATATATTAAATTACGTATTAGAGTGTGATTTGCTTTAAACAGGTTTTCCTTCTAGAATCTTATGATAATTATTTACAAAATGTAACTTAATTAGTTTAATAATAGATTCTAGAATATTTTTCGGGCTTGCTTATAAAAACTGTTGTGATTTTACTTATTTATTTATTTATCTTTTTTTTTTTTACGATAGTCTTTATTAAGATGAAATACAAGCTTTTAGTTAAAGGTTTACAGCAAGATTTTACAGTTAGTTGTATGCGTATATTTCACATTTAAAAAGAAATAAATAAAGATTTACATTTTATGTGAAAGATTTTAAGCTATTTTAATCATATTCATGACACAAATGTTTCGAAATAGCTTACAAATTGTCGAAATTTAGTTTTTAATATTTATCTTATTTTCATAAACAAAACAAATAATTATTTACAATAGAGGAATTTGTTAAAATAATGCACTGGTGCACAATTGGTAAAAACTGTGTAAAATTAAATAAATAGATAAATGTATATATGTACATATATAAATGATAAATTAAAATTTCTACAACAAAAATATAAAAGTGTCATACCTAAAGTGCAATTTTTACTATGGATTTTGCTTACATACATTGTTAATTAGAAATAAATAAATAAAGAATTTAATTTTATGAGGGGCAACCGAGCATGTCAACTGGAGGAGAAATGAATGGAGCAATATTCTGTTTTCTGACGAGTCCCGTTTTTCTGTGCATCCGGATAATAGGCGTATTTTCATCTGGAGGGACCGTGGCAGTAGGAATAATCCTGCGTTCGTGCACGAAAGTGTCAGATTTGGCGGTGGAGGAGTGTTGGTATATGGTGGCATCTCCATTGACGGGCGCACTGACCTCTACATCATTCGAGATGGAGCTCTGACTGGTCGCCGATATAGGGATGAGATCCTCAGACCTATTGTAGTCCCTTACGCTGCAGCAATCGGAAATAACTTCATTTTAATGGACGATAACTGCAGGCCACATCGTGCAAACCTGGTGGAGGATTTCCTTTTCGAGGAAGGAATCGTTCGAATGGAATGCCCAGCGTGTTCTCCAGACATGAATCCAATCGAGCACGTTTGGGACGCTCTAGGAAGACGAGTTTCTGGCCGCAAACAACCCCCACAAACTCTCCAAGAACTGGAAAGAGCTCTTCTGGAAGAGTGGGGCAGAATACCCCAACTCGTCATTAATAGCCTCATTGAGTCCATGCCTCAAAGGTGTTCAACGTTGCTGGCCGCCCGTGGAAACCATACCCCCTACTGAAAATGATTTTCTTTGAAGAAAACACCTTTTCTTATTCTTTTTTTCTCATATGCACAAATTGTGTTTTTTTCCTTTTGTACACAAATGCGCAATAAAATGCATTTTTTTCTGCCAAACATGTGTAATTTATTCTCATATAATCTACTATGTCTGTCGACCATGTATCAATCAGCTAAAAAGTTTCCCAGATACAAAATCCACCTAAAACTGCAATATCCTTTAATTGTTTTGAGCAGTGTATTTGGGGAGAAAATGCAGTTAGTTCTTGGCTTCTTTCAATATCCTACAAAATGTCTTAAAACTTATTATATGAAAATAATAATATAAATTAAGTCATTTGTTTTCGTTTTATTTTCATCCTGTTCTTTGTAGATAGCTATGTACATATTTATACTGGACTAAAATAAAATCTGCTAAAAATCCCTTATGATTATTCAGTGCAAAATTGTACTGAAGCTATCGGATAATAATATAATAAATAATAAATAATAATAAATAAATAATAAATAATAATATAAATTAAGTCATTTGTTTTCGTTTTATTTTCATCCTGTTGTTTGTAGATAGCAATGTACATATTTATACTGGACTAAAATAAAATTTGCTAAAAATCACTTATGATTATTCAGTGCAAAATTGTACTGAAGCTATTGGATAATAATATAATAAATAATAAATAATAATAAATAAATAATAAATAATAATATAAATTAAGTCATTTGTTTTCGTTTTATTTTCATCCTGTTGTTTGTAGATAGCAATGTACATATTTATACTGGACTAAAATAAAATCTGCTAAAAATCACTTATGATTATTCAGTGCAAAATTGTACTGAAGCTATCGGATAATAATATAATAAATAATAAATAATAATAAATAAATAATAAATAATAATATAAATTAAGTCATTTGTTTTCGTTTTATTTTCATCCTGTTGTTTATAGATAGCAATGTACATATTTATACTCGACTAAAATAAAATCTGCTAAAAATCACTTATGATTATTCAGTGCAAAATTGTACTGAAGCTATCGGATTTCAATTTAGAGACAACATTTTGAATCGAAAAATTTTCAACTAATTAATTAATATCTATAAAAAATCAAATTAAAAGTATCAAATTTACAGCACCCGTAGTGCTGGTCCGAAGGCACTAGATACCATGACAAATAGATGTTTCATCAAACCACTTAATACTAACGAAGTACTACTAGCTATGGACATAAAAGCAAAAATATATTTCGTACTAGATGTTAAATGCATTTCATGTAGCAATGTTCAGTTTTACGTATTATAATTGGAATACTTAAATTTTGTAATTAATTGTTTATGGAAATAATCTAACTAAACAGATTTTAAGAATACTGGTTCACAGATTTACCTATTTTCCATTTCTGTCTCTCCCTCTGTCTTTCTTTTTCTTTTTGTAGAACTGAAAATAGCCTCTATATAGTGTTTTCTAAGATTGTGTGTAGTGTTTCACAATGCTAAAATAGTTTCGGATTTAAATATCAACAGGATAATCATTAAAATATTTTAGTTCTTGAATGTAAAATAATTTTCATCATTTTAACATATATATATATATATTTTTTTTTTTTCAGGTAAGTTTATGATACATGTAGTTGGTGGAATATCTATTATTAAAGTGTGCTAAAAGTCTGTAAGTAAATATTTCTAAGTATTAGAAATTTTATTTTGATTTTTTTTTCTGTATCATATCGATTAAATATTTATATAATAATGTCAGTAAAGAAAAACGAAGTATTAATTTCATTTAAAATTACTTAAATTTAAACTTGATTATCACAATGCAACTATGTTTTCGACACTATTTTTTTTTTACATATAAAAAAAGCAAAATGTTTCTTGCTTTTGTAGCAAGCATCATATAATTAAATTTTTAATATCTACTTGATGTTTTACTATATTTTCCACACATGGATTCATATGGATTCATGTGTTTCATTATTTTTTTTTTCAAGATAATGAATATGTGTTACCAAAATATACTAGAATATTCTAATATTACCATAAAAATGTAAAAGAGAAACCATATATACCAAAATAAGATTTCAAATTTATTATATTTGGTTAATTTGTAGTATTTATTTTTCAATCCTTCAGAATAATGCGATATTTAGAGGTGTTAAAATACATATCTTCAGAATCAGAACTTCCGTCTGTATCTGGAAAAAGACTATTTCGTTTACCTCTCTCAGAAAAAAGACATTTGTTGTATTTTACATCATTATTATTATTTTTTATTTCTATTAATTTCTTCATATTTATTTCGGTATTGCATATTTAGTAAACTGAAATGATGTTTGAAAGGTTTGAAATAACGAAAATTGGCAACGCTTTATCATGGATTAGGAAGCCTGTAAATCATTTATACTGTTACATATTTTTAATTAATTTTTTTTATATAGAAATACAAATATAGGTTCAATTGTAAAAAACAATAAAAAATTGAAATGTTTTATCGTGGATTAGGAAGCCTGTAATTCATTTATACTGTAACATATTTTTAATTAATTATTTTTTTTTATAGAAATACAAATATAGGTTCAATTGTAAAAAACAATAAAAAAATTATATGTTTTATCGTGGATTAGGAAACTTGTAATTCATTTCTACTGTTACATCTTTTTATTTTATTTATTTATGATTTATATAAATACAAATATAGGTTAAATTGGTAAAAAACAATGAAAATTTGAAATGTTTTACCGTGGATTAGGAAGCTTGTATTTCATTTATACTGTTACATCTTTTTATTTTATTTATTTATGTTTAATCGAAATACAAATATAGGTCAAATTCTAAAAAAAAAAAACAATAAAAAATTGAAATGTTTTATTGTGGATTAGGAAGCCTGTAATTTATTTCTACTGTTACATCTTTTAAATTTATTTATTTATGTTTTATAGAAATAAACAAATATAGGTTAAATTGTAAAAAATAATAACAAAAGTTTGATTAGTTTTTCCATGATTTTAAAGTTCAGATTCAATATTTTTGAGTCGTCATTTCTTTTTTGTACAGCTTGTTACGTTGTTGTTCTATTACACTTGAAAAACGGAAAAAAATTGTAAAACATTAAAAGAAAATTATAATAAAAAAATATAAATCCATAAAAATAAATCTTTTTTTTTTTCTAAAATATGTATGTTTGTTTGTTTTCCAGGTATAGTTCTTATATAATTTAATTTAATTTATTTAAAAAATATATATAAATCTTTTGCTAAACCGCTGACAAACAGTGTTTCGCGACAATTGAGTTTATAAAGCCTTTGCAGGTATCATTGGCCTGTGAAGCTGAACTTTTGGGGTTGGTACGACAGTAATTTTAATTATTTTCCTATCGGATCAGCTGTACGACATGTGTAAAAGTTCGAACTCTATAACAATAATTATGATAATAATGATAATAATTATAATAATGATAATAATCATAAAAATAATAATAATTATAATAATGATAATAATCATAAAAATAATAATGATAATAATAATAAGAAGAATAATAGTTTTAATGGCTTGGGTAGTATTTGTAATATAATTGAAGAAGGTTTATGAATTGCAACAACATTTGAAAAATACTACAGGAAACTCTTTTAAATAATTCCAAGTTAAGTTTCTAAGATATGAAGTCATACTTAATATAAAGTGTTTATTAGTACTGAGGCTTGCCGTTGTGTTTAATCACTTGCCTAATTACGATCTTTCAATGTTTTTTAACATTAAATGTCCGTTTTTTTATTTTTCCTTCACAAGGTGTGTTTAACACTAGAAAACACAATTAATACTATAAAAGGCAGACTTACATTTTAAAGTTTGCAATCTTAAAAATATATGTATTCATGAAATTAAAAAGCTTGGACGAGACAGCATCGAGATTTATCATCTAACAGTGTCTAACATTGTTAATTCAGGCAAGTGGTTCAAGATCTTTAATTAAAGAAAGTTTTCATTAATGATGTAATGTAGACTTAGTGCAATTACTTTCCAAAGAACCCAGCTACATCAAATGAACAGTTTCTTATCTGTTTTTTTTTTTTTTTTTTTTTTTTTTGCTTCGACAAGGAAGACGCAAGTTACGCAATAGCTCAATGAAAGGACGTTGCAAATTGTTTTTTTTTCTTTTTGCCATTATTATTTTTTAATGTATTTATATAAAAAAAAAACATTGATTGTTGGTTAATTTAAAAATAAATATTTATGATATTAATCATTTTCGGAATTTCAGTACATTTTTTAAAAATATATGTTTGTGAATCGTACTATAGGAAAGCATTGCTATAATTAAACTTTATTGAGATAAAATAAATCATCATAGACTTTAGTGTATGAGTGTAATGTCATTAAAAAATGAATTGTTAAAAACTCTAAAATACTAAAAATAATTCTCTTCATTAGTAACGTTTTGTTATAATAACAAGAAACTTAAGAAAAAAATATATATTAATTGACGGTTATATATTTCATAAAAGTACATTCATAGTATAGTAGAATTTTGGTGATTATTTGTTTCATTTTTCCAGCCTTAAAAGCTGAAAATATTAGTAGAATACTATTTAAATTTACCTATAACAATGGGAACACTAAAAATAAATCCATATCATTCTGAGAGGAAAACAGCTTCCTAAATAAAACATATGTTGGACTAAATGTAAACGTGAAATCCATGACATAAAAATGTAAATGCATTTCCATATTTAAATTTTCAAGCATAGCTTTACACTGCGCATTAGTTACTCATGGCAGAAGAGCATTATGTACTGAGAAATATTTTATATGCACTAATCTATTGTTATCCCTTGGAACCAACAGCTGAGTTGGATTTGTCATCAAAAAAGTAAAGTTTCTATTTTATCTTCTGAATGCTACTAAATTACATCAGCATATAGAGTGATATACTGTCCTATGTATAGAAAAAGTTGAAAAGATTAGTAGAATACTATCTAAATTTACCTATAATAATGGGAAAAAGTTGAAAAGATTAGTAGAATACTATCTAAATTTACATTTAATAATGGGAAAAAGTTGAAAAGATTAGTAGAATACTATCTAAATTCACCTATAATAGTGGAAACACTAAAAAGAAATCCATATCATTCTGAGAGGAAAACAGCTTCTTAAATAATACATATGTTGGACTAAATGTAAGCGCGAAATCCATAACATAAAAATGTAAATGCATTTCCATATTTAAATTTTCAAGCATAGCTTTACACTGCGCATCAGTTATTCATGACAGAAGAGTATTATGTACTGAGAAATATTGTATATGCACTGATCTATTGTTATCCCTTGTAACCAACAGCTGAGTGGGATTTGTCATCAAAAAAGTAAAGTTTCTATTTTATCTTCTGAATGCTACTAAATTACATCAGCATATAGAGTGATATACTATCCTATGTATAGAATTACTATGCTTTGCTTAAGTTTATGTTTGAGAACACAAAAACTTGTTATCCTCTAAAAATAACAATTAAATTTATTTATGTTAAAAAATATTTACACAAGTTATTCTTTATTGTTTTGTTTAAATTAAGTAAATATTTAGTGGAAATGCTGTTTTGTGTCAAGTTTTAAGGGAAGTTTTAAGAGCCCCTTCGACAATAGCTTTAGTAGGAATGCTTGTATTGTGATCATATTTGTGTATTTCAGAACATTATGTAAGTTCAAAACAAAATCCCGAATCACCTTTTTTTCTTGTCATTTAGAAACCAACCTCATAATATATTTTTTTTAAGTTTATTGTTTATAATTTAAAACATCAGCTTACAAATTTAAGCTATTGACAATATTTTTACAGGTAGTTCCCCATATATGTCAAATGTGTTCATAGAAATAATAAGATATTATATGCACTCTCAAAAAAATCCGTGGATTGAACAATTTTTTCCGTTGCCTTTTTTTGGTAAAACGCGAAAATTTCCGCTTTGATTTCCTTCGCTTTCCCCAAAATACGAAAAACTCACCAATCTAACATAAAATATGCCTGAAATTCTCCAATCTAAGTCTGCAATTTCTTCAAACCTCTGCTGCGTGTTACTTTTCCGTATTAGAAACGGATTTTTTAAATGTTGTTTGTATGGGTTTTTTTCTTCAAAACATGGAAAATTCAAAAAACGAAGGTCAAATTTTCCTGAAATTCCCCAGTCACAAGACAGAAATTTCTTCATATAACAAGAAAAATCTCTTCTAAACACAGGGGTGCTCCGGCAACTTAATGTCAGTATTTTTTTACGTTTTTGACGAAATTTATTTTGAGAGTGTGAGTAGCAAAGCTTTATTCATGAAATGCAACTTTAGTGTTATTCGAAATTGCTTTTCTAATTGTCTGTTACATTTTTTTATATTTTACGACTATGTGATACTAAGTATGTTGTATTTGACAGTATTATTGTTTTCATTTCTTACGCTTTAAATGCCTAACATTAGTTGAATAATAGCTACAGTTCTTCACAATACCATACACACTAAAATGAAATCCCTATCAGACTTATAGATAAACAGCTTCTTAAATAAAACATGCGTTGGACTAAATTTAAACGCGAAGTCCTTTATATAAAAATTTAAATACATTTCCATATTTGAATTTTCAAACATAACTTCACATTGCGCTTTAGTTATTCATGGCAGAAGAGTATAAAGTACTGAGAAATATTTTATACGCTCTGATCTATTCTTATCCCTTGAAACCAAAGACTGAGTGGAATCTGTCAGTGAAAGAGAACAATTTCAATTTTATCTTCTGAATGCAACTAAATTACATCAGCATATAGAGTGGTATCCTCTAGTACGTATAGAATTACAACGATTTGCGTAAGTGTATGTTTGAGAACAGACACACACACACAAAAAAAAAAAGATAAGAAGAAGAAGTAGAAGAAGACTCGGTGCTGACAGACGGACAGACAGACTCACGAGTGATCTTATAACGGTTCCGATTTTACTTTTAAGTACAAAACCCTAAAAACGATAAAAAATTATAAGAATTCGGGAATAACAGACTAGGATTAGAACAAATATAGGTGTGGTTAGTATATGTAGGTAGTATAGTAATGAGATGGTGTCCTTTGCCACTTTGGATAAATAAGCACCAAATAGCACTAATTGTACTTTCCAGAAACGTAATGTGCAAATTGTAATATGATCTACTGTAAGAACGTACAATGAAAGATTAATACTAGCTTCGTCTTTCTGGAATGAGAAGAAATGAAAGATAATGCTAATGTCACAGTCTCATTGGTATTTCTAAACTTCCAAAACTGTAAAAAAATTATAGTTTTTTTTTCTTTTTTCAAACTGCACACTTTGATACTTTTAAACACTTCCTGAAAGAAATTATTTTAGAAATTCTGAACGTAATCTCAAATTATATTTGCATAATACATCCTTGAGTTCCCCCTATATCCCTTTTCTTTCTATTCTTCTATAAAAATAAATAAATAAATTCTGATAAATAATAAAATTCCAAAGTTTTGAGGGGCAAGTGCAAGAAAAAATAAAACACGAACTAAAAATATTAAAACATGAATTTAATAAAAGAAAACGTAAGATTTGGAGGGAATAAGTAACCTAAAAACAAGAACAACGATTGACGTGGACAGCACAAGCTGGGCATGTTTTTTTTTTTTTTTTTTTACTACATTGAGAAAATAAACAACAAATTGCTCTTTTAGAACAAGTACCTTTAAAATTGAAGAAAGAAATTCTTGGGTAACGAACAAGGAAAGATTGCCAGTGATCTTGACTTTCTAGACAAGAAGAAATCAAGGTTAATGCTGAAGTGACTGTCTTACTTATATTTCTGACACCCGAAACAGTGTAAAAGGAATAACAAGAAAAGCGTGAAAATAAATAGAAGGAAAAATAAATTTTCAATGTTTTTGATACTTTATAAATGAAAGGTGCAGATGCAAAAGTCACATTATACACTTTTTTAAGGTATTGAGTTATTCATATCAACGTGTTCGTCTTTTTAAGGCGAATCGGAGTGTAATAGTGATTTGTACCATAAAAAATATAATAAAATTGAAAAAAAAACTGCTGAAAATTTCGTTTTGATGCATAACTTACATTATCCAACAACTGTTGTGCAGCAAAAGTCACATTCTCCAATTCAACCAATCAGAGAGGTACAGAAGTAAAAAGTAGTGTAAAATGTTGCACTATTTTAATGACAGTGAAGAAGTTGAGCCATGTCTAATAGTAACATTTTTGCACAAATTATTTTTAATAAATGTTATTTGATTTTTGTTGTTTATTACTCTCCAAAATAACATAATGAAAACTAATGTTCATATTTTTTTTTTGGCTCTTGTTTTAAATTCATAACTAGTATGGTTTATAACTAACATTAACCCTAAAGGTTAGCTGCAAAACTCATATTTTCCTATTTTAAATTTAAATTGTACCTTTACTACAATTATTACAGGTTTAGGACTATCTGCAACTAGTTGCTATGTCAACAAATATATCACAAAAAAATTGTTCCTATATATCATATTTATTAAAAATAATCAGTTTTTTGCATTTTTCTAAAAACTAGGTTATGTAGAGGGTGTGAATTTTGCATCTACACCCTTCAATTAAGGAAAATATCGGCAATAAATTGCATGAAATAAATATAAAAACTTCAAATTCCATAAGCTATATTAAATAGATCGTTTGTGTATTAACTGTCAATAAGTTTAATAAATTTACCTTTGCGCAAATTTATAAATTCATACATTATCAGTTCTTTACTGTTTTAGTAAACGAGGTGCTTTTATGTTTTTATACTCTTCCTAGAATTTCAGAAAGCTTTGACTTTTTGAAATTCTGAAAGTAAACTGAAATTACATCTGCATAATAAATCCTTGCATTTCCGTATATCTTCTTCCCCTGCTCTTTTAAAGAGCTGAAATTTTCAAATAAATAAAGTAAACTGCGAAATTGCATGGGAGCTTTAAGAACGATATCAAGAAAATCAAAATAAGAAAAGAATAAAAACTAGAGTGATAAAGGATGTGGGTATTATAAGGCTGGGTTTATTCATCACAATTTTGAGAAAGTAGGCAAGAAATCCCTTTTTTAAACAAGTACCTTACAAATTGAAGTAAAATTTCACAAGGGAACGTACAATCAAACTGTAACACTATACATGTCTTTCTGGGCTGAGAAGAAATTAAGGATTTAATTTTATTAAGGAATTAGTGCTAAAAAACAAACTGATTCTGAAATCGAGTAGATGAAATGATAGGAGGAAAGTAAATTTCAATGATATGAGTTGACAGAAAAAAAGACCGTGAATAAATTGTATGTAATAAAAATAAGTATTTCACTTGAATAAAAGATTTTAAATATAGAGGAACTTCGGATATTATGGAATAGTCGAGTAACATGGAATACCAAGGTTTCTAATTAGTAAAGTGCTGCCACCAAGCGACAATATCATAAACTACTGAAGAACGTTTCCAGAATGCCCCCTAAAATGCGCAATTCGTTGGTTCGTGTCAGGGTGCAGTTTCTGTCCAAACTATGGCAACTCACATTCTAGAACTTAACAATACTTGCCCTCCTGAGTTCGATTAGATGAGTGAAGATGGATAGAGGAGTATTGTTAACTTCTGTAATGTGGGTGGTATAGTTTGGACAAAAACTGTACATACGCATTGTGCGTCTTTCACCATTGCTATGTATAAATGCATTCTACATATTCGATAACTTTCCAGAAGCAGCGGCATCTATGAGAAATTTGCGGAACTATTTTTTTTATTATTAGCTTAAACAGGATTTCAGATCATACGAAGCAATTTCGTTCAAACCGCACTCTTCTACTCTAATTGCTTGAACTTTTATTGAATTTTACAATGTGTCAAGGACTTTTGGGACACCCTGTATATCGTCAGACATTAAGGAAGATAATTATTGATGTTAAGCAATTTGTTGATTCGTAATTTCGTATATAAAGGGTTATGTGTGAGATAAAAGAATAAAAACAAGAATACGATAAGAACAGGAAAATAATGGCAATAGAATGAAGCAACATTAGACGTGAGTAGTATAGGAGTGGTTTTATTCTTCACCACTTTGTATAGTAAGAAACAAATTCAACTTTCCGAACAGGTATCTCGGAAATTGAAGAAACAACTCCTGGGAGGACGTACATTCAAAGAAAAAAGGGTGTTCTAGCCCTTCTGGGATGAGAAGGAATTAAAATATAGCTAAAGTGACAGTACCATTGATAGTTCTGATCCTTGAAATTTTGAAAAAGAAATTGTGTGAAAAAATGGTGTGGGAATTGCAATTCAGTGATTTTTACATCTAAGAAGATTGTGAATGAGTTGAAAATGATAAAGATAACTATCTTCATTGAATAAAAATTTAATCATTTCCCATTTTATGAAATAATAAAAAATTAATAATAATATATTCGGTAACCTGGAACAAAATTTTACTAAATTAGTCAGAGTGCTGTAATCAACTATATAAACAAATAAAGAAATGTATACTTACATAAAGAGATCAATTACAATACAAAAAAGTAAATTAATTAATAGAAATATTTTATTTTACTCTAATTTATTACAATATCTTGTATTTAATGGGAATAGTTTTAGATTAACGGACATATCTGTAAAATGTGACTTTTTCAAAGAACTGAATAAGTAAGGTACCCAGCAAACTTTCAGAGTTTTCTTTTTGTTTTTTTATTACAGTTTTTTTTTTATTCCTCTAAAAGACTGATTCAAACTGCAAAAAATTTAGCGAGAATCACATGCAAGATAGAGAAAACCAAGTTAAAAAATATATAAATTATTAAAATAGGAAATAAATCGATCAAGTACGAGAATAACTCGCACTGAAAGGTTTCTGTATATTAAATTCATTAAATACTAATTAATAATTAATAATCCCTTACTACCCCTAATTTTTTCATAATTTTAGCTTCAGTAAATTCAGAAGTAATAAGGGGAATGCATATTTTTCCAATACTTTCAACGATATCTCTGAAAATATAATATCTAAAATTAAAACAAATTTATTTTTGAGTTTGATGTTACAAGACCTTTCGAACGATACCCTACACCATATATAAAAATAATGTTTTTCGAGTAACTTAATTAATATCTCAACTAATTACCGACATTATCAATCATTATCAAATATCCTTGGATGATTCTGCGTCGATAGTACCTCGAGCATCTGTCAACTTCCCTGCTGATCGTCCAAAAAGTAAAGTTTGCGTGCAACGGAAAAATGCGTTTTTTTTTTTTTTAAATACCTTACCGAGTAAAATCTCTATAGTTTTCCTGGAAGGTTTAAATAAAGTTTTACTACCCCTAATTTTTCATAGTTTTAGTTTCGGTAGATTCGGTAATAGAGGGAACATATTTTCGCAGAGCATTTTCGACGATATCTCTGAAAACATAATACCTAAAATTAAAACAAATATACTTTTGAGTTCGGTATTACGAGATCTTTCACACAAAACCCCACACGATATACAAAACGAAAACTTTTTTTTTTCAAGTAACTTAATAAACCCCCTAATTTTTTTTTCTAAACATATTTGTGAATAGCTAATAATCTGAAAATATGTGGGTAAAATGGCTTTATAACTTTCCCAAATTTGAACATTCCACGTCCCATATTTTACGAGAAAAAGGGCTGTGACAGACAGACAGACAGACACAGGAGTGATCTTATAATGGTTCCGTTTTTACTTTTTAAGTAGGGAACCTGAAAAATAATAGACCAAGAATAAACGTGGATAATATGAAGCGAGGTCAGAACTTTACCATCATGGGAAACTAAGTAGTAAGGAACAAATTCCATTTCCCAAAAAGGTACTTTGCAAATTGTTCAATAATTGCAAATTGACCAATCCCCTAGAGTATGCTGAAAGAATAACGCAAGTTTCGTCGATCTGGGGTGAACAGAAATTAAGAGTAGTGCTCAAATGAAAATCTTTTGATACTTCCGATTCCGAAGGAGCGTAGAGAAAACTGTGTGAGCAGTTAAGATACTGTATTGAAACTCACTGATTCCCTTCAATGAAAAACATCGGTAAGTTTTAATGAAAACATATAAATGTATCTCTCAATTATAGGTAAATTAAATATTGTGGAAACATGAGGTAATTGAAATATTTTTTTTTTGTTATTAATAAGAAAGATGGTGAATATGTTGCATTTTTTAACGATAAATGTTTGCGGTTACGTTAGAGACTTTGAACATACAATACTGCATTAATTACTGAAAAAAGATTGGAAGAAAATATACATATTTTCTGTATCCTGAAACAATATTTAAAAAAATAAATCTGAACGTGGGATAAAACAAATTAAGAATTTAAGAAATTTGAGTTTATTTTTTTTTAAATGAATAAAAGTTTAGAATAAATAAATAGAAATATGCTTTATTTTATTTTAGTACTCAGCTTTAAAAAAATTAAATAATATTTAAAAATCCTCGTAACTTACTAATTATTATACGGTAAAAATACAAGTTGATAACTGAAAAGGTACATAGAAAAAAGTGCGAAAATACTTATAGTATATGCACCAGACAGTGCTTTAAAAACATTTTTATTCAACTGAAAAACTGCTGAAAACTACGAAAGTTTGGCAGAGATTCATATTTGAAATATAAAATCAAGATAAGAAAAAGAAGAAAAAATCAGATAAAAGAACAAGAATAGACGTGAATAATATGAAGCTGGGTTAGTTCTTCACAGCATTGGGAAAGTAAAGAACAAATTGTGTTTCTCGAGCAGGTACCTTGCAAATTGAACCAAGAATTCCCAGGAGTATCTGCGCTGAAAGAATAACACTAATCTCGCTTTCCTGGGCAGAGGAGAAATTTAAGGATAGTGCTGAGGTGTAATTTGTTCGGTATTTCTGACTTCCAAAGAACGTTGGAAAATCGGTGTGAACACTTAAGAGTCTAAATTGAAACTCTGATTCTTAGCACACCAGTAAGGGCTGTATATTTATTTTTATTCACCTAGAAAGCTGTTGCAAACTACGAAAGTTTTACAAAGATGGATTTTTGAAATATAAAATCAAGATTAAAAAAAAAAAAATTACATAAAAAGAGCAAGAATAGACGTAAATAATATGAAGTGGGGTTAGTTCTTCACGGCTTTAAGAAAGTAAGGAAAAAATTGTTTTTCGCGAATAGGTACCTTGCAAACTGAACCAAGAATTCCCAGGAGTATCTACGCTGAAAGAATAACACTAATCTCGCTTTCCTGGGCTGAGGAGAAATTTAAGGATAGTGCTGAAGTGTAATTCTTTCGGTATTTCTGACTTCCAAAGAACGTTGGAAAATCGGTGTGAACACTTAGGAGTCTAAATTGAAACTCGCTGCTTCTTTGCACACCAGAAAGGGATGCATATTTATCTTCATTCAGCTAGAAAACTGCTGCAAACTACGAAAGTTTTACAGAGATTCATATTTGAAATATAAAATCAAGATAAGAAAAAGGAAAAAATAGATAAAAAGAGCAAGAATAGAAGTAAATAATATGAAGCGGGGTTAGTTCTTCACGGCTTTGGGAAAGTAAGATACAAATTGTTTTTCGCGAATAGGTACCTTGCAAACTGGAGCAAGAATTCCCAGGAGTATCTGCGCTGTAAGAATAACACTATCTCGTTTTCCTGGACTGAGGCGAAATTTAAAGATAGTGCTGAAGTGTAATTCTTTCTGTATTTCTGACTTCCAAAGAAAAGCGGGAAATCGGTGTGAACGCTTAAGAGTCTAAATTGAAACTCGCTTATTCTTTCCAATATCGTATATGCACCAGAAAGTGATGTATACATTTCTTTTATTCAACTAGAAAACTGCTGCAAACTACGAAAGTTTAACAGGGATTCATATTTGAAATATAAAATCAAGATAAGAAAAGGAAAATAATCAAATAAAAAGAGAGTAATAGAATTGAATAACATGAAGGGGGTTAGTTCGTCACAGCTTTCAGAAAGTAAGGAACAAATGGTGTTTCTCGTACAGGTATCTTGCAAATTAAACCAATAATTCCCAGGAGTATGTACGCTGACAGAATAACACTAATCTCAGATTCCTGTGCTGAAGAGAAATTTAAGAACCGGAGGATAGTGCTGAACTGTAATTCTTTTGGTATTTCTGACTTCCAAAGAACGATAGGAAATCGGAGTGAACACTTAGGAATCTAAATTGAAATTCGCTGATTCTTTTCAATAAAAAACATTATGGATATGTTGTATCTAATAAGTATAAATGCTTAAAAAGTATATAACGTAATTTTTAAGTATTTCGATATTAAAGAGAATTTAATTGGAGAATTCATATAAATGAATTGGATTTTAATTCTTAAAATTAACAACATTTACATGGAGGAAAAAGCTTTTATACAGGACGATTACAAATGAATATCCCAACTTTGAAGAGCTACTAAAAGAAAACAAAAAAAAAGTAAAACCTAGAAAAGTACAACCTAGGTTAATCAGAAATCAAAATTAACCGTTGAAAGTTTAAATTCAACGCAATTATATGTATTCAATGTGAGCTCCTCTAGAAACACGAACGATATCGAGGCGGTACGATAACTCATCACTGACATCACTCCATATGATTTTTACAGCTTATTGCGATACCTCTGGTAAAAAAAGCCAGAATAATTTCTTTTACCTGACTTAATAAATTCTTTTAAAAAAATACAGTGTGTGCACAATGTCTCTTTACAATTTCAAGCTTCTATTACAATACACATTAATAGATACATGTATGGAAAGTAGTACATTAATAGGAGTATATGTTCAAGTTTATCCCTTGTATCAATTAATGAACCTCCATATGTGCACCATAGCTGGTTGCTTGAAGAACTTCAAAGCGATAATCTTCGACGTTTTCTTCTGATGCTCTTTTTCGTACACTTCTTGCTTTATCCATTACTCAGCCGGTCTCCATTATTTTCTTGCGCCATTCACGAATTTATGAATGTGAGCACAAGAAATTTATGGTGACCGGCTCAGTATTGGATAAAGGAAGGAATGGGCGAAAATGCGTATCAGAGTAAAAGGTCGACAATTATCCCTTTGACATTCTTCGTAAAACCAATGGTGTATAGGGATTTATTAATTGTATAGGGATTTATTAATTGATGCAAAATACTTTATACTCCTAATATTGTACTACTTTTAATACATGTATGTCTTCATTTGAGTTTGTAATAAAAGCTTGCAATTTTAAAGAGACTTTTTGGTCACACTGTGATGCTTGTCATTTCCACCTTACATTTTCCTCACGCTTTAACATTTTATAAATGAATATTATAAAGTTCTTATAATACGTACTATTTTCTGTATTAGAAAAAAAAAACAATAGTTTTAAACAATCGAAGGGAGAATAATAATTTTATGCCTAAACATTTGACGTGCGCAACATATAATCTGCACTGAGGAAAATGACACTTTCAAATCTGAGTAAATCGATGGTTTCATTTTGTGAGGAAACTTTTTGGTTCAAGTATGACTACCCAAATTCTGAAATACCAGAAATACTCAAAATATTGAAACATTGACATACTCAAAACTGAGCACATAGAGGTCACTTTATACCGAATTTTGAAACATGGAAATACTCAAAAATGAGCACATAGAAGTCAGTTCATACTCATTTTTGAAACATGGACGTGCTCAAATATGAGCACATGATGTTTCATTCTTGAGTGTGTGCATGTCTTCAGAAATGAGTATATACATGTTTCAAACTTGGGTAATTTTGACTATGCGACATACTCAGATTTGAGTATTTTTGGTTCAGTTTTGAAAACATTGTTTTTAGAGTATGTGAATGCAAGGATTCATTAATGCATTTAAATTTGAATCGACAAAGAATCCCTTATAAAAGTTTATGAAATATGTATGTAGCATTTAAAGGCATACTAAAAAAAAAGTTTAAGCGTTCCTTTCGCATATAATACACATTAAATAATATTTATACGGCATCATTTCTTAACTACTTCTCAGAACTAATACACGAACCACAACCTAGCACATATGAAAAGTTTTTTCAATTTATTTCAATATATGCTTTTTGTCATGCGTAAAATTGAATTTCAAGAAAGCGAATGGATGAAAAGAAAAATGTGTTGCGGTTGTGCCTTTTTCAGGTATTAAATCACTCAATTCGTTCTATTCTAGAGACTGCTTCTTGGTTGAAAACATATAAAGAATTGTATTTTTCAGGAGCAAGACATATTGAAATTAATCTGCACAAAACCGTTCCTCTTTTATTGTAAGGAAAATTCTATACTGTACAAAAAAGACAAATGTTTCTTAATGTAGCTGTTATCTTTCTTAAGTCTACACTGTAAAAAAAAATTCAGAAACGTTTATGAAAGTATAGGAGACATCTGATACCCGATGCTAAAGGAAAGGTTTCTGATTCAAGCAGAAAAATGTTGTAGCTAAAAGACGGAACCTTTCCGATTCGTAATGAATTCATTACGAATCGGAAAGGTTCCGTGTTTTATGTGAAACATGTTTCTGCTCTAATTAGAAACATTTCCGTTAGTATCGTGTAGCAGATATCTTTGATACTTTCAGAAACGTTACTGAAAATTTTTTACAGTGTACGAAATTACAATATAACCTTTTCCGAGTTACCAACTATTCCGAAAAGTTTCCTTTTATCTTTAGAAGCCCCTGAAACTAATAGATTTTTGAGATCTCTAAAGTATTTCAGAAACAAATCTTTCTTTTTCTGATCGCAACTGTCGTAAATATTTTCGAGCACATTATACGTGTATCAATCAGTTTTCTAAACCGGATTATCGTCCTTTTGGATGCTATCAATTCTTAAGTAAGCATTTTCAGTTTGGTAACAGAATTTATGCATGAAAAATTAACGAAATAATGTTAATTTTAAAGCTATTAATTTTAATTTTAATTTTAATTTTAATGCTGTTAAATTATCTTGTTTGTAAAACATGAAAATGTTTAGTCACTAATTAATAACATCTAAAAACGGTGTTTCGGATTGAGAAAATTGATTAACACAACGTAAAAATACTCGGGTACTTTTTCAAAAATTACGGGCACGAAAAGAAACTCTTATTTCAGAAATTACCTTTTAAATCTTACAATTGTTTTTCCATCTGATATTTCCAAGATAAAGGATCCAAGATAAAGGAACACTTTTCGGAATTGTGAGTAACTCGGAAAGAGTAAATTTATATTTTCGCAAACCTTAGGATGATAAGAGCTAGATGAAGAAAAATTTATCTTTTTTACATGTAGAACTGTCTTGCGCCTTATATTTTCATTTTTACGAAATATTATTACAAAATTACAAAATAATAAGTGGAAAATGTGTATTCTTCTCATTTTAAAGATAATTATGAAATTACGCGGCTCAATTGACGTAAAGTAGTTTTTAATGTCAGTTTAAATTATTTATATAGGCTTTAGGTGCCTGACTACGTACAGAGCAACTTTTTCCAAAAAAGCTATTTAATTATTTTTAGAACATATTTTTATTAAGATTATGACTAGAAACTGTGAAAAAAAAAGCAAAAAATATTTCATTCAATGATGAAATTGTAGTAAATGGGGGATTTGTGGTAAAATTTAGTGAAATTTGACCCAATACGCAAAACGCTCCACAGAAATTTTCATTGTATGTATCTTAATTTTCTTTTTGCACGTCATACTTAGGACATTGGTGAAGGCAATGAACTAAAATCTAAGAGATATTTTAAATATTTCAAAATTTATAGCATATCGCACCTTTTTACATGCTGATTTTCATAAAATTCATCGATGCCATTCCACGAAAACATCCATAAAACAAAAAAATATTTATTTGGCATATATTTGTTTCCCCCCTCCCAGTTAGTACCCTTAAATAGTACTTTCGGTTTCAGTGACAGCTGTTGAGTAGTTTAAAAACCACTACAATTCCAGTTCTATTTATCGTACAATAAAATACAATTTTGGAAAGGTAAAAAGTTGGGCTTTAATAAAATATATTAAAATCGTTTAGACAATTTTGGTCGAAAACCACTTTTAAACGTAGTAAGATACCTTAAGAGGCTACTTCACTCAGACGAAAACACCCGCTCGCTAATGTTAATCCTATGGCGGAAATTTTTAAAGATAACTCCTTCGCATTTCAATATTTTTAAATGATTTTTTTTGCATTGGATAGCTGAGGTCAATCTCTATGCACGCTCCTCTCTACTTTTTCTATTTTTGTTGCAGTTTTTTTTTATTGAGGATACTTTCACTTTCAAAACCGGTTTCGAAAGTGAAAGTATCTTAATAAAAAAAACTTGTAATAAAAATCGAAAAAGTAAAAAGGAGCAATCATAGAGATTGACCTCAGCTATCCAATGCAAAAAAAATCATTTAAAAATATTGAAATGCGAAGGAGTTATCTTTAAAAATTTCCTCCATAGGATTAACATTAGCGAGCGGGTGTTTTCGTGTGAGTGAAGTAGCCCCTTAAAGTTGAATTAGCATGTAAGATCACCATGGTAAATACAATGATAGAAAAGTTAACGAAATGCGCTGGATAGTATGCTCAAACGTTTATTTCAAATATAACATACATTAAATAACATCATTCCTTAGAGCGTCAATCCTTAATCACGTCTCAAAACCGATACACAACACAAAAACTAGAGAATATGAAAAAAATATTGAATTTATTTCAATATATTGTGATAGCCTCAATTCCATTGTCATCTTTGGAGGCAATCCATTTTTGTCGTCGGATTAAAAGCCGTGGGTTGGAATCCACGTAGATAATCCTATTCACGTTGTTTTAATTTCATCTTGATGATAATTCCCATACCTGGGAAATAGGAATTGCTACAGCTTGGGCAAGAGTTGGTTGATTAGGGTTTTATGGCACGAAGTCCCTTTAGGGACATGCTGCGCCAAAAAAAAAGATTAAAATAAAAACGTCAAATTAAAACTTTGTCATAAAAACAAGATGAATGAAAAGAGTGATATGATAAATGTATAATTAAAACCATGTAATGAAATTATAACACAACGTCTAAAAGAAATAAATACAAGTCTTCACAATTAAAATAGAAACAATCTTAACTAACAGTTAGTAAAATGTTCAAAGTTTCGAGCACATATGTATTTAAAATCACGTAGGTTCAAATACCCCAAAAACAGTATTATTATCATCATTTGAATCAGAACTGTAAGATTCTGATTCCATAGCCTCCTCTGCATACTGCAGCAACTGGTTTGAATCCTTTGTAATAATAAGGGGTGAATTACGACAAATTTTCTTCTTTTTTCCCTTCACAGTTTTCCACTGTGAGGAGGCTGTGGTTAAGGTTTTCTTCCTCTCATTCTATGCACATGGTTTTTTTTTTTTTTTGCTTTTTGTGTAGGGGAGACAGGTTTTGTCAATTTGTTTGCAGATGAAAGCGAAGATTGACCTGACTTGTTTTCGGTTGACTGTTTAGATGGATATTCAGAATATTCTATTTTCAAAGGTTCTAAAGATGGTGACATAAGTTGTAGGCAGCTTGGGCAAGAGTTGAAGTCTGGTAGATTCCAGAGCTTTTGTACAGAATTCATGATGTCACAAAGAACCAATCAAGATCGAGTTTTCTCTAGCGACATTCTGGGAATAGAAGGGGTTGACAAGAAGGGAAACACACAGAGTAAAGTTTTGAGGCAGTGTGGATATGAAGGAGAAACTTTCCAATTGTCTGAATAAGATATGATGGTATCGGTGTAGTAGAGAACACGAAGGATGTTTTAAAACGCGTGAGATGTCTCATGCTTATCTTGTAACTGTATTAGGGATGTTCCGAAAGTAAGTTTCGTCATTTTTTTTAAAGAGAATATGGTGCACCAGGTGTAACAAACAATCGCCATAAGAATCCACATCCGTTGCTGGTTCAACGACGGTAGGAATGTCAGGGGAGAAGGTATGACGCATGCGCAGAGCACCGAAGAAGTGAGAGTAACAACAGACTGGCGGTGTGTCCGAGGGTTTTCAAATACAAATCATGTCCAAACTCAGGTCCGCCATTCGACGAAAGAGGCCAGGGCTGTTGAGTGAAGGTGTTGTGCTCTTGGACGACAACGCAAAACCACACACAGCAAGGCTCAAACAAGATCAGATTTGGATGGGAGGGATTGGGTCACCAGATCTTGCCCCATCATACTTTCACCTGTCCCCCGACATTGAAAACCGCACTCTCGGGACGTTACTTCCAAAACAATGCTGAGGTGGAGCAGGTTGTGCTATAATTCCTAGCATCGCAGGACATCGAGTTTTACCAGAGTGTTTTCTTCAAACTGATTGCACACGCTACGACAAATGTCTCAATGTCGGTTGCGACTATGTCGAAAAATAGTGCAAGGTATATAGTTCATGATGCCCTGGTGTATTTTTTTTGGCAATAAAGTTTCGTTGTGGAAAAAAATGAACGAAACTTACTTTTAGAGCGTCCCTCGTATATTGATTTCTTTTAAATATTTTCGTTCGAATAAAGAACTTTTAAGATTCATAAGATGCGACCTTCCCGAGATATATGACCAGCTGAGATAGGATGCATATCTTGTATTTCGGTATATATACATATATAACAAAACATTTATATAACTGTGGCCACTTCATCACAATAGTCACGCGAAAATTTGAATTTCAAGAATTCTTGAATGTATGATTAAATATATATATATTAGTTCTGTACTTCTTTTGGCATTAAATCAACCAATTTGATCCATTTTATTGAATTATTCTCGGATGGAAACAAATAAGAAATTGCACTTAATAATAATTAAAAAAAAGACACATAGAAATTAGTTTGAGTAAAAGCGTTTTGCTTTTTCTTTCACTTTAATGAAAATTGTGAGCTTTATTATTCATTTTTTTTTTATGTTTTAATGTCAGTTAAAGTATCTATATTGTCAAGTAAGGAAGTCTTGTCATTCTATGGGGACATGATACACGTGTTCATATACAATTGGATATTTTTAATGTTGAAAAATCTATGGAAAAAAACTGGAAATTTAACGGAAAAAAGCTCTTAACTGAGATGACAATAAAAGTCATTAAAAAAAAAAACTAATTTTTTCTGTACGAAATTTCTGTTTTCCTATTAGTAAAATTATGTTTTTTCGGATTAAAAAAAAGCCTGTTACTGAACAATAAACATTTATTACTGAATTTGTATTAAGTGAACTAAGTAGTTGGATAGTTTAATTGAATAAACCTAGGAAGTAACTATCCCTAATTAATCTAATTAACTTACACTCTAACAAGAGCCAATTTCTTAAAGTATATTTAATTCATAATTCAGTTTTATGTCTTAATTAAAAAGATGAAAAAAGAAACCATTTAATACATCATTAGACGTATTTTACAAAAAATGTTTTTATATAGTATTTGTTGAAATATTGTTAAAGAAATATACTCATTCTTCAATCAAATTTTGAAAGATTAAACAGTTTTAGAAATAGTATTACTATCATTCCATCTAGTTTCGATTCTAAGCATAATGTTGTGTGTGGGATGGGATTTGTTTAAAATAACTAGCAAAATAAATATTAGCTTTTAATTAAAATTCTGCTAATCCCTTAACAAAATGTAAATAGATAGATTAAAATGTTTTGTTTCAAAAATTGATGATGAAAAATAATCCCAAGTATTTTCAATTTAATAATGAATATTTTATGCAACTCTTTTGTTATATATAAAGAGAACGAAAAATCACGCGTTGAGCATAGATTATGAAACACTTTCCAACATATTCAGATAACCATAACCAAACTTCACTGTTAATCCCTTAAGCGTAGCTATATTTTTGTGTAAGTTACTTTTTTTTAATTCAAATTGTTTGATTGCCACTACTTTTATGAAGTAGAAATATTCACCCTATTTAATGGCTGATAAAATGACGCGAGAATAAAGCTAATTTCACTGTTTTAAAAAACTGGTGGGAATAAAAATAGTAGTATACAGAGCCCGTGAATATCACGGGTGCGAGAGTTAAGCGGTTAAATAAGGTGAAAAAATATATGTAGTAAACAGTTTAGGACACATATAACACATTTAAAAATCTAATTTTAGCTATTACCTTCCATAGTCAAAGAGGTAGTCGAATTATTTTGAGCAGTCCTGTATATGATCTATAGATTTGTATATATACTAAATAGCTTCATAAAATTTAGTTCACTTAGAGAATCCACATTTAGCAATTTTCGCCAATCGATGGAAATGCACTCGAAATTTTTTGCACATCCCTGTATATTATCTAAAGACTTTTGTACACACAAAATATTAAGCTAAAATTTAATTCAGGTAAAAAACGCACAAGGCAACTTAAAACACATTTAGAGCAATTACCAACCGTAATCGACAATGTATCTTGTTCTTTACATAGCCCTGTGTATGAATTAATTTATATTCCTCAAACCTATATTAGTCTACTAAATATAGTTAAACAGGAAAATGCCTAACACAATTAAAAATAACCTTAAGCAAATCACAGCCATAGTCACCAATATTACGAATTCCTTTGTGTAGCCCTGTATATGATCAACATAATTTATACATACCACGAAGTATGCGAAACTTATAAACGCAAAACAAAGTTGAAAACACACTTACCACACATAGACTGTAATTATCGCACTAGGAATGTAACTGTTTTGTGTGTCCCTGTAAATGAACGATAACGCAATTCACACCATACTTTTCAGTCGGCATTTTATATTGCGCCTCACTAATGCATATAAATTTCATTATATTTGAAATAGTGAAACATCGTTAAATTACACTGCAAACGATCTTTCCCCGTAGAACATCGTGTAAGAGAATTCTTTTGTGTGACTCTGTAAATGAATAACAAATGCTTCGCAACACATATTTTACAAAAAGCATGTTTTAGGGCTTCATAATTGTGCAGGAATTTCATCATGTTTCAAATTGGGTAACATGATCAAAATGCACTTGAAACGAATTTTTCCCATTGACTGTAATCTAACAGAATACGTTTGATCGTACCTGTAAATAAATTATAATTACTACACCCTAAAATTCCTTAAAAATTGAATAAAGGAATTGTTTAATATATCATTCATAAATAATTACAAAAATCAATGTTTTTGTTAGGGAATATTAGTTTGAAATCTTGTTAATGAAAAACTCACCCTTTAATAAAATTTTGTAAAATGAAAAAGCTTCCGATATAATTTTGTTTTCACGTCATCTAGTTTAGAAACTGGGCACAGATTAATGTGTGGATTTTGTTTGAAATTACTAGAAAAATAAATATTAGCATTTAATTAAAATTCTGTGAATCTGTTAATAAAATGTAAATAGACAGATCAATACGTTGCAATCTAGAAAGTGATAAGTTGACAATAATCACAAACCGTTTCACATTTGTTATTCAATACTTTATAAAAAATATGAAAAACAATTTTTTTTAAAGTTAACATTCATAAATTATAAAAAAAATGTATTTAAAAAATAAAATGTGTTTGTCAGAGCTTAGAAAAAGTATTTCTTGGAAAGACGCATGAAAGAAAAATTTATTTCATGCGTTTCAGAAAAAAATTATTTTCTTTGAGGGATTGAACTTTTTATTTATTAAAACCTTGATGCATATGCTAATAAAATATGCAAACAGCAGTTAAATTAAATAAAACAGAAATTTAATTTATTACAAAAGAAGTTGTCGGATTATTCTAAAAAAACACCATAGATCTATAGACTTTATTTCAGATACTGATGTATAAAAATTAATAATAAATGAATATTAATAATTAATAAATTAGATATAATTATTAGATATAATAAGATAAGATATAATTAAATGTTCAAATTGTAAAAAGTGTTTATTATATTAACGTCCATAGATCTGGGTATTTTAAATCTAAAAATAATGTGAGTTAGAATTTAAAAATACAACTTTGAATAAACACAAATTCAAACTATTGTTGTCCTTCCTTTGACGTATTTAAATTTCTAATCAGTTATAACTGAACACATATGCGCATAAAATATTCAAATTACCAGTCAAGGAAAATAAGTTAGAGTTTAAATAACAAAAAAGTTATGTAAAATTTATGTGAAAGTAACAAACAAATAAAACCCTCTTTGTCTCATTATTTTATATTGTATGCTGCTTTTTAAATATTCTGTAAACTGAAAAGTAATTTTGGTTTGAATAATTAAATAATAAAATATTTTTGTTTATAAGGATTATACAAGGTGTTTCAGTTAAACGTTTCAGAACTTCTAAGAAGGGCAGGGTACATCCTGACGAACCAAAATCATATACCAATGGGCAGTCAGAAATGCTTTCCTGACGCGGTAGATGGCGTTGTGCGAAAGTTCCGAGCTTTCGTGCAGGGAATCTTCATTTCGCACAAGAACGCCAAGTTAGTAGGATGGATGATTACACGAACGCAGAATTAGCCGATATGCATTTGGTGTACGGGGCTGCAAATTGTAGTGGGCCAGCCGCACAGCGTTTGTACGCGGAACGATATCCGACGAAGCGTATTCCCAGTCATAATTTATTTGCAAGACTACACCAGAGTTTAGCTGAGACAGGTTCGTTTGAAAGAGCTCACAGGGTCAGGATAAGTTCAGCACGGACTCCAGCCGTCGAACAGAATGTGCTGCAGCATGTATAGAGGAATCCAAGAACGAGTACACGAAATCTAGCAAACGTAGTCGGGGTTTCCCCTTGCAGCGTCTGGGGGATTCTTCGAGAACAAGACATGCATCCGTTTCACGTGCAGCGTGCCCAGGCACAGCAACCGGAGGATTATGCACCTCGTATTGCTTTCGCACAGTGGTACCTTGGAAAATGTGCTACAAATCCCACTTTTCCTGCTGAAGTGTTGTTTTCCGATGAGGCATCCTTCACAAGGGAAGGAATTTTCAACTCGCATAACGACCATATCTGGGCGGTCGAGAACCCGCATGCAATACGACGTCGTGCATCACAGATTCGATTTTCGGTCAATGTATGGGCCGGTATTATTGGAGATCACCTCATCGGACCTTAATAGTTACCGTGTCGTCTAACCGGAGATAACTACTTGCTCTTTCTGCAGCAAGTATTGCCACAACTTTTGAGAGATGAACAGATTTCTGCATCGACGCAACAGACAATGTGGTTCCAACACGATGGAGCCCCTGCCCATTATAGCGGAGCTGTTCGTAACTACCTGGATGTCACATTTGGTCCACAGTGGATCGGACGTGGTGGTCCCGTGCATTTGCCTGCTCGGTCACCCGACCTATCATGTCTTGATTTTTATTTCTGGGGTCATATGAAATCGCTAGTTTATGACACCCCTGTTGACAATGCTGAGGAGCTGGTTGCAAGAATCGCAGTAGCTGCCGGAGAAATTCGAAATTCGCCTGGAGTATTCCAGAATGTTCGGATGTCCATGCGTCGGAGATGTGAGGCGTGCATTGTAGCCCGCGGAAGCAACTTCGAACACTTACTTTAATCCATGTACCTTTTGCTTCTTTTCATGTATTATTAAAACGATTTCTCACTTACGGTCTCTTTTCTTTATGGTGCTTCTGTGTACAACACCGCGTCAGGAAAGCATTTCCGACCCCACATTGCTATATGATTTCGAGTTGTCAGGATGTACCCTACCCCTCTTAGAAGTTCTGAAACGTTTAACTGAAACACCCTGTATAGAAAAAAATATCCCTCACTGCTCGGCCTACAGGCACAGGTAGATTTCTAAGACGCAAACAATGGGGCGCCTGTTTGTTGGGAACTGCAGAAGAAATGACCTTTTTGCCATGATGCAGCAGTTGGAACCACCCACTTCGAAATCTACCTGTGTCTGTATGCGGAGTCGGCAGGGATTTTTTTTTATTTACTTTAATTTAATTTAATTTTTTGCTGTAAGGGTTGGTCCTATAAAAAACTCGACAATATAAAAGTTGCAGATAATATTAAGAGCTCTAATAAATTTAAGCGGATTTGATATCTTGTGAATGACAAAGTTATGAATTTTTTTCTTCTTAAACGCCTATTTTCACCCCTCCCTTGAGGCCATTTTTAAGGATATTAAAAATCTGTCATACATAACTTTTAAGCACTTTTCCTAGAAGTAATAATAACTTTAAACGAATTCGATACGTATCATAACTAAGACGTTATGGGTTTTTTTCTGTTTTCACACCCCACCCCCACCCCCTTTAGTTCGATTTTGCCCATTAACGAACTTCACCAAGATTTAATACCGCTTGATTTTATGTATCAGTTTGGAAGAGATTTGTGTAGAATTATAGGAATTATTGTGTCCTTAAAAAAGTGATATACATAGATAGGTACATAAAGTTTTGAACTGGGGGGTGGTTTCTGATAGTCATGATCGGCGTAGATCTGCAAAAATTTTACAGAAATTCCAACATAGGGGAGAATGTAATAGGTAGTATTTCTTACGAAATGTACCGAATAATACCTTTTCTGTGTTTTGTTAATCTTTTTTTCCACAAGAAATGACGTTACCAAATCACATTAAAAAAAATATTTTAAACTTCCAGAAATAAGCAGTATTAAAAATTACTCATTAAATGGAATGATAAAATGAAATACATTCTTAATCAAATGGAGCAGATTGATCCGACGTGCTTGGAATCAAAGTCATAATATCTTTCAGAAAATTTTAAGGGCTATCTACTCGCAGCTATATTTTATTATCTTGTTTATCACTATTTCAAAACAATAATCTTTGTGTCAGATTTCCACTAATCATTGAAGTTGTTTCAGCAGAAAACGTCGTGTCGTTTACGACAAAATCATTCCGATCATCAGAAAAATCCGTTGTCGTTGCTATATTTATTTTCTAGAAGATTCCTCATTAGTCACCATTCACTTGTTGAATGGTGATTTTCATTTGTTGAAATTGAGGTTATGAGGTCTATTGCATGTATTAATTTGCTGCGTTTAAATTAGTACGCATGCGTGTTGTAAGATGTATGTGAGTATGAAAGTAGACTTTCTTTTATGAGATGTAACCTTATAAGCAAGGCTTGAAATTTGCAGTCGCCAGGTCGCCGCTGACGACCAAGGTTTTCTATCTGGCGACCGAGTTATTTTTCTTTTTTGTACAAAAAATGACCTAAGAAATTAGTTCAAATGACTTTTCTTCTCTCCACCATTCCTACACGGGAGCGGTAAGCAGTGATCTTCCTCTTCTCTGGTACTTTTAATGGAAGAACTAAGTTGAAAAGGCATTTTCCAACTCATGCACGGAAAACACCATTCTTTTCAGCTATAGCCAGCTAGTATGTCTCATAATTAGAATGTGGCGGGGAGGAGGGAGGTTTCAATAAAACAGTAAGAAACAGTGTCAATCTAGCCTCTGTGGCATTTCAAATTGAATACAATGTTAAAATATACTCACTTTTTTGTAAGATTAAAATCAGATTTTTGTGTTAAGAATTAAAACTGATTAATCTACCAAATTCATTTTAAAGAAAGACGGGGGAGGGAGGGGGGGGGGAGGTAAATAATTTTTACTGGAGACTTGAATTGTTTGCTGGCTACATGATTTTATCAAATTTCTAAAGCCCTGCTTATAAGTGAGTAACGAATTTAAGTAAATATCGAAATAATTTATGAACTTTTAAGTGGTCAACATAAAGATGATTTAAAAATTAAAAAGTAACTTTTTGGCGTAAGATCACTAGTGTTTTCATAATATCTTCATATAGGGCAATTTTCTTTTCTTAACTTTTCATCTTCGTCGATGTATTAGAAAGCGAAATGAAAAATGGTATTATTCCATCGATGCCACTTAAATAATATTTCTGTTAAAATAATATGAATATTTTTATTGCAGGTCCAACAAAATAGGATTTGCATACATTTACAAAATATGAAATGTATGTCATATTCTCACTTGAGTGAACCTTGCTATAGTTTTAATAATTTTATTATTTTTTACTTACCCATCATACGTAGTATAGGGTAAGTCTTGTAATCGTTTTGAAAATCGAAAATTTTTTTTTGACGGATTTACACGTTTCAGACACTGGAGATTCCGAAAAACATATTTTTAGAAAAAAAATTTTGCCGTCCGTCTGTGTGTCTGTGTGTCTGTGTGTGTGTGTGTCTGTAAACGCTCTATCTCCCGAAAAAATTGAGATAGAGACTTGCAATTTGGTATGTACTTAGTATGTAATAATGGGAAGAAGCCTATTTCATTTCAATAACCTCGATTAACCGGAACAATTTTTTTCGGACTCTCGAAATATTCGTTCTGATGAAAGGTATATAAAAATTTTCGAAATTGTTTATTTTAAGAAATGAATATAAAAGACAATAAAAAAACATAAATTTTGAATAAAGCATGAAGTCGATCGGATAATGAGTTGCCGAGATATTTGGAATCCTATTTTCCACACTCTTCGATTTTTCATGACCCTGTATTTCATCCAAATTTCACTTCAAAGATATATTTTAATTGGAAATTTGACGCTTAATCAGATGCAATAAACCGCTAGTTAATAGGATTATTATTTTTGGAGTTATAAGGAAAAACCTCTTTCAAGCAATTCAGTAATCGAGCCTTTAAAGTTTGTGACGTCATCAAACCACGATTTTATTTGAATTGCAATGCATTTTATAAGTAGTTTACACATTTTTATTTTCATATTTTACATTATGCATATCCATGATGGGTAAGTATTACGGTGGCCCCCAACGACTAGTTTACTATTATATTCACTAGGGCATCCAACCCGCGCTTCCCGGAATAGAAAATATGTGTTTTTTTGTTATTGAAAAGTCCAATAGATTTTTTACATTTAACAGTTTATTTTATATTGTCCCCTAACAACACTAAAGAGCATTTTTATGTGAAATATGTCAATTATATATTCAAATAAAATTTTGAAATTTATTAAAACCGGTAATTTCGTATTGGCCTCCAGACGTAAGTTAATAGCCGAAGAAATCGCTAAAAATTTCGATATCTACAGCAGTTTTTTTTTTTTTATTCTTATAATTTCAGCAGTTTTAAGCGCTTGTTTCAGTTACATGTCTGTTAACATGTTCAGTTACATGTTCAGTTAAATCTGTGTATTATTTATGCTATTTTATTTATTTCTTAATAAAGTTTTAATCTCGTTATGGAATATTAGCTGGAAACAAATGCTGAACTTTTTGTATTCTTTAACTTTCAAACGTATTAATTATTTTGTAATCGTCTGCAAGCGATAGAGATAGATTTTTAAAAAAATCATGATTGAAATTTAATTTAAATACTATAATAAATCAATCAATTAAGATACAGTTTTCAATCAAATTACATTTTAAAGTAGATTTTTTTTTCTTATATAACAGTGTAAAAATTAAAAATGTGCCATGTTTAGAAATTTAAAAAAAAGCAGTAGCAAAAATCGCAAAACGAAATTCCATTGTCAACTGTTGCCATTCGCAAAATGACGTCAGCGTTACGCACGGACACGTTTGTCCTTTATAATATAGATAGATAGTGACATTAGTGTTAATATTTATTTGCTATCGCCAATGTATTAGAAAAAAAGGATATATCTCGCTTTTTTTAGTGATTGAATGTTATTGTTCTGAACATTTCTTTCAAAATAACATGATTAACATAATCACAGAATACGATTCACATAATTCTTACTTTACATTATATTTCCGATTCTAAAACCTTTTCTACATATTTATAACTTTATTAATATTTTACTGTAGCGTTTACTCAGATCTTACTCAGGTCTTACTCATTTATTTTTTAATTTGCATCACTTTAATCTTTTAACTATTACCGTCGATATGTATTAAAAAGAATAAATAAGAAAAACTTTGCTTTTATTCCAATAACATTAAAGACTTAATATTATTGTTGTGTTTACATTTCTGTCACAGTCACATAAAAATATCACAGGTCATTGAAAATAGTATTCAGATATATTCCCAAGCCAAGAACATTTACTTACTATATTATTTTAATATATTTCAATGTATTTCAAAAAGTAAAAGAAGTTTCGATTTATTTTAGTGATATTAGTAAATATTGTTCTTAACATTTCTGCGACTATATTCGTAATATAATTAAGAATAGCACAGGTCATAGTAAATATCATTTGAATTCATTCACATAAATACAAATCTACATTATATTTTATCTTCTCATACCGTTTCGACAATTTTATAGATTACAAAATAGCATTTGCAGGATGTACAGATAGAAAGTTTATACAAAAGTAGGTATTTATTAATATTTTTTATTGTACTATCATCTTTAGTGTATTTTACTTCCCCTTATTTATTCAATTTTTTACCTTCTTTCTTTTAAGATATTCTTTTCTTTTCTTTGTCTGTTCAAGGTAAAATCAAGATTTTATCTACTAAAACAAATGCATAATTTAAATTTTTGAAATTAAAATTTTGAAATTTTCATTCAATGCATTAGAAAAAGAATATACAGCAATCTAAATTGAAATAAATTCACTCTTGTTCTAATGATATTAGTGAATGATCATTATCGCCTTGAATATTTCTGTCACAATAACGTGATTAATATTATCATAGGTGACATAAAATAGAATTAGCATTCATTCACAAAACTCCAAGTCTACATTATGTTCTCACTTCTGCGACCGTTTCTGCAATTTTATAACTTCATTAATATTTTACTGTAGCATTCACTCACCCCTTACTTACTCAGTTTCTGTCCCGCGTCATATCGTTATCTCATTATGCATTTCGCAATTCAAGTTCATTTTAATTTCCGTAGACATTAACATCCAGAAAAGGCATATTCTCCCTGTCGGAAAACATAAAACATACCCCTTTAACGAGGACTATTTAATATAACTTATTTATATGTTTACATCTTAGATACTTACTTATAGTATAAATTATATGGATATAAGTATATATGAATTTTGTGAAATAAATTCGTCTATATAAAATTTAAGTAAGTATCTAAGATACTTAATTATAGTATATATTATATAGATATAAGTATATATGAATTTTGTGAAATAAATGCGTCTATATAAAATTTAAGTATCTAAGATGTAAGCATATATGTAAATACAGAGATAAATGCATTAAGTATACAGTATTCAGTATTATTTAAAAAAATAAAATATATCTATTAAGTATATATAAAAAAATGTATCTAAACGTATATCTTGATGGTGGGTAATTATCTGAGAATAAGGCAATTCACTTTTTTGTAATTTTTCCCATAAATGTATTAGAAAAGGAAATGTGACAATTTCGCTTTATTCCAATTACGTCCTTCAAGCTATATTAGTGTCCTGAACATTTTTGTCATAATAACTTGATAATTATCGTTAAAAATCACAAAAAATAGATTTGTATGTATACAGAACTCCGAATTTAGATTATATTATCCTTTTTGCGAACGTTTCTACAATTTTATAACTTTATTAATACTCTACTACAGCATTCACTCATCTCTTGCTTATTCAGTTTCTAACACGCATCAACTTCTTATCCCCTAATGTATTTCGCTGTATTAAGTATATAGTATTCAGCTTGTTTTTAAAGATACAAAAATATCTAATACGTGTACCTCAAAAGAGATATCTAAATGTGTATCTCTCACTTTGGTAAATATCTGCGAATATTTGTTTTGTAACTTTTTTCCGTTAAATGGGAAACATTTTCTTTATGCTGGTGAAGTCCTTTAAGGGATATTAGTGTTCAGGACATTTTTATCATAACAACTTGGTTAATATCATCAAAGGTCACACATAATAGGATTTCTATGCATGCACAAAACTCTAAATTTAGATTATATTACCCTTTTTGCGACCGTTTCTACGATTTTATAACTCCATTAATATTCTACTGCAGCATTTATTCATCTCTTGCTTATCCAGTTTCTAACCCGCATGACCTTCTTATCGCATTAGGCATTTCGCTGTATTAAATATATAGTATTCAGCATGATTTTAAAACTTAAAAAATATTTATTAAGTATATCTCAAAAAGAGATACCTAAAAGTATATCCTCCTGGTGGGTAAATATCGGCGAATAAGTGAGTTCTCTTTTTTGTAACTTTTTCCGTTAATGTATCAGTAAAGTAAATGGGAAAATTTCTCTTTATTCTGGTTACACTCTTAAAGGAATATTAGTGTTATGAACATTTTGCCTTAATAACTTGGTTAATATCAACACAGGTCAAAAAAAATAAGATTTGTATGCATACACAAAACTCCGAATTTAGATTATATTACCCTTTCTGCGACCGTTTCTACAATTTTATAACTTCATTAATATTCTACTGTAGCATTCACTCATCTCTTGCTTATTCAGTTTCTAACCCGCATCACCTCCTTATCTCATTATGCATTTCGCAATTCAAGTTCATTTTAATTTCCGCAGACATTAACATTCAGAAAAGACGTTTACACCCCCCCCCCCCACACACACACACAACGGAAAACATAAAACAATCCCCTTTAACGAGGACCCCCTAATTGCGAAATACGCGAAACTTAATAAAAAGCCTTCGGACTCGACACTGGGGAATATTAAAGACCCAGAAATTACTTTACAGAATATTGTCTTGCCGTGCAACGTTGGAAGAAAAAAGTACCTAATCATCATACCACGCCTCGAAATAAAACGGTAGAGTTTCTGCTTCTCTGGTACTGGTGTTGCACCGATAACTCATAAAGCGGACCAAAATAATGATTGGAGTGTTTATGGCTTAGTCGATAGCACCTTTGGCTCTCAGAACGGGCTCTTTTACGATAGCTACTTAATTAAACTAATTAAACGCTCCGCGCCCATAAATTTTTGGGGCGGGGGAAAGACCCGTCTGGAATCCTTTTAATATATTTTCTTCGCTCCCTTAGTTTCGTTTCGGTAGAGGAATGAAGCCATATTCTTTTATTAATGGATTTCCGGAAGTCGGAGGAAGTGGAAGTTGTAGTTAAGAGCGAGCGCTGATGCCTGCATGCGGAAGTTTGTAGGCAAAGCAGTTTAATAGGTTTGGCATGTTTAAGGGCGAAACGATATATCATTTGAGGGTTGCTTCTGATATGCTATCCACGAGGTAGAAAATAGAATGAATAGTGTTTGAATATTATAGTGTGTTTCGAAGTGATGCATGCTATAATGGCGATTTTTCTCATATTACTGAATAATTAATTAAAAGAGTTTGTTAATTTGTCATTCATCATACTGTTAGTAACTAGCGTCACCGATTACATCACATTAAAATAATTTTGGACTAAATATTTTAAAAGTTAATTAAAGAGCCAAAATTACCAAGTTTTGTGTGTAGAAAATAAAATGTAATTAATGATTTTATCTTTATTCTTTATGGTTTTTCATAGAAAGTTTCAATGAAACCGGTCTTATACTAAATCTATTTCATCTAATGATAATCAAAAGTTTACACAGTAATTTTCATTTAGGCTTAAAATTGTCGAATGTTCATTATGTCTTCTAAAATAATTTTCTAAAAATGTCTAAAATATCACTACAGTCGGCGGCTGGAAATCCTAATAAGATATTATTGATAAACTATGATTTATTGACTCGAATATCGACCGGTGAATTGCACAATGTGCAAGTGATACATACGTAGAATAAATGTGCAGTTTAAATATATGTGGAATCGAAATGCTATTTCTTCGCATCTCTCCTGAATATCGAATATTGATTTCAAACACATGTTGAAATGTACTAAAGTTTTGAATAATTAGTAAAAATGTGACACAAAGCTTATTTACGCACTTTTTGACAATGGGTTATTCTAAGAACAAAATGCTATTCAATATTTGGTACTTTAGTGCTAGGGCGGCCCACAAAATTGCGATTATTCCAAGGTTGCAGCTATGATTCCGCCAGATCACCGCAAAACGTATATATGCATCATGTATACGTATATATATACTCCAAATACTCATATATGTGCCATATACGTCATTATATACATATAATTTACGTCTTATATGTCCTATATACATCATATACCAAAAATATCCATGCCATATATATACGTCATATATGACTATAACTACGCCATATACGTCACAATATGTTATATACATCATATATATATATTACTTTTAAATGCTAAAGGTGTAAAATTAACAACTATAATATAAATTAAAATAACTTTTATTAGTTGTTTTACATGTTTCGACTCTTCTGAGTCATTTTCAAAAACAAAATGAGAATATTCTAAAGCTGCACGGGCTTTGAAGTTATTATTTACACGTACTTTTTAAAAAAAATTACGCACGTTATCTATTATTATTATTTTTTTTTTTACTTGATTGTTTATTTTCATATCTTTGAGCATGGAGTAATTCTAGCCACAGTTTCGGTAAATTAAAAGATGCCGCATCGTTACATGTTGTATTTTTGCGCGTGAGTATCTCTATGGTTTCTCTTATTATGGATGGATAGTGTAGACTGGAGGGAAATATTATTTTACTTTCGTTGAAATTTATTTGGATGGTTTCTTCTTGATATAATCTTGCTAGGGCTGTAGTTTTTCTATTGTATTTAATATCAGCTATATGCTCTTTTTTTCTCTGCAATTAAATTTCCTGCTGGTCATGCCTATGTAGTAATTCTTGGATCCGTCTTCTTTAATAAAAGGTATTTCATATACTCCTGAATAATTCTCAAAATTAATTGGATCAATTTTACTGCAAATGATATTCTTTAATTTCTTAGGTGGTTTGGCTATTAAGCAGATATTGAAACGTTTCAGGCTGTGTTTTAATTTTTCGAAAAAGCTTGGATAATATTGCAGAGTATAAAGTTTGTATTTTTGTGAATCAAATTTCTTTTCTGAATACTTATTATTGGTGATATCTATGATTAATTTATTAATATGGTGTACTGTAAAACCATTATTACAGGCAATTTTACGAATATTATCTAATTCATTATTCAATTTATTTTCAGTACATATTATAAAGGCTCGTTTTATGATCATCATATATAATTATAATGTCATATATGCTTTGTAATTTGACGATAAATCTTGATCACATGTAGATTCATCCTTGGGGGACGCTATAACACGAAAGTACCCAATATGTTTTCGCTTACTGAAAAAAAAGAATTCTATGTTCATTAATGTGTACATATGAACAATATATATACACACACACACACACACACATATATATATATATATATATATATATATATAAAGAGAGAGAGAGAGAGATGCATTGCGATACATGTATGTTATCACATGTATGTATGTATGTATGTATGATATCGATGCATTTCGATATATATTTATAATTCATCAAAAATATTTTTTAAATGATGATAATTTATATCATTGTAAACTTGAACAGGTTTTGTAACCTTCTGACTACAGAAGTTCACATTTACTCTCTGCATTTTCAGCATTATTTAATGTCATCAAAAAATGGTTACTCTGCTTTCCATTTTATAAAACAACTGTTCGTTTTTGCAACCATTAAATAATAGAACAACCAACATTATCTGAAAAGAACAATGCCACCTTTCGAAACTCATTAAAATCATTTAATTCATCCCTAATCTGTATAAACACTTATTCGTTTCGTAAACATAACAACTCTTGCAATATATATTTGTTTTTATACTTTATTTTTATCTTCAGGAAGATGTACTTTCTAAAGAGGCGTACAGTTATCGTAATTTCATTTCCATACAAATGTGTTTCTTTTCTTTTTACTTTCTTCTATCTTTACAAGAAGAAAGTATGGGATTCATGAAAATTTTCGACTTCCGGTTTTCGACGGATTTATACGTTTTAGAAGGTCCTGAACACGATTTGGCTGTTTTTAGAAAATATCTGTCTGTGAGTCTGTCAGTCTGTCTGTCTGTCTGTATGTGACACAAATTTTGTGGGCGCTCTATCTCAAGAACTAATGCTCGGAATTTAATAAAACTTTAGATTCAGTTATTCCCTGATATAAATTGGTGCTGATTAGTTTTTGGTCACAATCGCCCGGCAGGTGGCGCTGCTATGCAGCATTTTTTGCGATTTCCGCAAAAGCTCTATCTCAAGAACTAATGCTCGGAATTTAATAAAACTTTAGATTCCGTTAGTCCCTGATATAAATTGGCGCTGATTAGTTTTTGGTAAAAATCGCCCGGCAGGTGGCGCTGCTATACAGCATTTTTCGCGATATCCGCAACAGCTCTATCTCAAGAACTAATGCTCGGAATTTAATAAAACTTTAGATTCAGTTAGTCCCTGATATAAATTGGCGCTGATTAGTTTTTGGTCACAATCGCCAGGCAGGTGGCGCTGCTATGCAGCATTTTTCGCGATATCCGCAACAGCTCTATCTCAAGAACTAATGCTCGGAATTTAATAAAACTGTATATTCAGTTAGTCTCTTATATAAATTGGTGCTGATTAGTTTTTGGTAAAAATCGCCCAGCAGGTGGCGCTGCTATGCAGCATTTTGCAGGATTTACACGATTTTACCGATAGTGATATCTCAAGAAATATTGCACGGAATTTAATAAAACTTGAGTTTCAGTTAGACCTTGATATAAATTGGTGCTGATTCTTTTTAGTGTATGCGAAACCTGTGTGAGATAGAAGAAAGTTTTGGGATTGACATATCCGACTAGTTTATTCTTGTTCGGAATCAAGAGTCTTTTTTTTAAACAGTTGCTATTAAAGGAACTACAGCTTCTTCTCCTGCACAGCATTAACAAAAAGAAAATAAAGGAGAGGGTTCAGCAATTTGCATTGTCTATATTCGATATTAGCGAAAAAATATCTTTCTTCAAACTGCATAATTTCTTCAGTAAAAAGTAATTAAAAAAAATAATATCATGAGGCGTGTAGTAGAATGTAAAACAGATAAACGGATGATTCCGATTTGAAATGAATAGTTTTTGTTTCCACCATGCACGATATCAGCCATGCACTTAATAAAGTATAGAATAAAATAAGATAGCTATATAAGGAACAGCTGCATTTATAATCATAATGAAAAGTGAACCAAAAATGAAAAATCATGCAAAATCATGCATAGTTTTTGTTTCCACAATGCACGATATCAGCCATGCACTTAATAAAGTATAGAATAAAATAAGATAGCTATATAAGGAACAGCTGCATTTATAATCATAATGAAAAGTGAACCAGAAATGAAAAATCATGCATTAAGCGTAGATTATGAAACACTTTCCAACACATTCAGAATACTGTAACAAAAACAAGTTTAATAAGGTGAAATATGATATTTAAGTAAATTACAATTAATTTTAAAATTAATTTTCAGGTGTAAAAATCGCCCAAAACTAATGAATAATAATAAAAAAAAAATTCTAATTTAACAAATTACAACAACCATTGGGAAAATGCAAAGGGTTAGCGGAGCAGTGTTCGGACTCTATCATAACCATTACCTCGTACTATAAGACATTTAAAAATTTAATTAATTTAGCCCCCCTAAAATACCCCCTCTTATAGCAGACCTATTCGCCCCACCCTAATATAACACAGCTTCCCCACGCTAGCTATTCCCCCCACCTACTATAGTATGATCTCGGCAGCATGCAGTGTTACCACCGCATCGCCGCCACCGCCTACTGCTGACGCAGAAGTCCCATTCCCTATCTACTGACTTCACGTTTAAAATCCGAAGGTAGAATAAACTGAAATATCCGAATATAATGCAAACTTTAGGTGTTAGCATTGAAATTTTTAAAGATTGGTACAATTTCTATTTGTAGACCATCCGCTAAGCAAAATTTAAGTATTGCTTTATCTCTTGTTTAGATTGATGTCTGAGCTAAAAGTATTTTGAGGAAATTAAAATTGAAGACCAAATTTTTTGCTTTATAAGACGATTTCTCTACAGACGTCAGTTTTTGAATTCGACTTTTTTTCATATCTGATAACTTGCATCTATCCTTTTTGTAACTTTAACATTTTTGTAACGATTTTATGCATTTCTGTTGCCTATTCAAAGAAAAATTCTTCTAAAGTTACAGAATTTCGTTAAAAATGCTTAAAAACGCTTAAAAAGTAAAGTGACGACGTCAAGAGGTCCATTCTCGACCGAAAACAACAACTATTTTTCCAATGGTTAACAAACATGTGAATTTTTACATTGCTCAAATGAGCGTAAAACCGACAAAGTGAAAACTGTCCAAGCCGGGAATCGAACCGGGTCCTTGGAACAACGCTCCAAGGCTCTACCACCTGAAAGTTAAGCTCCTGAAAATCAATTGGAAAATTAACTGTAATTTACTTGTGTGCTCATGATGACATTTCCATCTTGTGCTACGGTTGCAGCCTGTCCGACACATGTGAGTGAGAGATGTCAAGTTGGGTATCATCCTTGTAGCTCAGTGATAGAGCCTTGGAGCGTTGTTCCAAGGGCCCGGGTTCAATTACTGGCTTGGACATTTTTCACTCTGTCGGTTTTACGCTCAGTTTAACAATGTAAAAATTCACATGTTTATTATGATATTTAAGTAAATAATTTGAAAAACGCACAGCCAATTTTAGAAAACAATTTAAAAAATATATTATCTATAGTCGAAAAAGTATTCAAATTCTTTTGTGCAAACATGTATATGACCTGTAGATTTGTATATATACTGCATAGTATGGTAAAATGTAGTTCAATTAGAAAACACATAACACAGCTGAAAATTACTCTTTATTAATTTCAATGAACATACGAAAATTCATCATTTTGTGCAACCCTGTATATGATCTACTTTACACTAAACAAGAAAAATGTAAAACATTAGTTAAATTTCAAAACTGATACCACAACTAAAACACACTTCTAGCAATTATAGTTCATAGAAAGTACTGTAATAGAATGATTTTTTGTGTTCCTGTAAATGAACAATAAATGCACACCATATTCTAGAATTAGCATCATGTAGTGCATCTTACACATGTTTACTAATTTTAATATGTTTGCAATAGTGTAACATTATTACAATACATTGCGAATGATTTTTACCTATGGACCATACTCTTTTGAGTATCTCTATAAAGAACTATAAATTCTACTCATTTAATTTTTAATACCAAACATGTCATAGTATATATATATATAGTATACAGTATATATAAAATACACACATAAATAATACATATAAATTACACAGTAGTATATATAAATTACATATGGCAATACGAGCATATTTATGCGAGTTAGGGCACAGTTAATAAATTATATTGCGTTATTTAAATTATATCTATTGTTAATATAAGTTTTAAAGTAGTCCACAGAAATATCAAAAAGGTGTTTTATATAAAAATAAAAATAGCTTTATATTTGTTATATCAATTTTTATATAATATACGCTTAAACATTATCGTTATTTAAATCATTGTAAATCCTAATACTTTTTCAAGTTCATCGAATAATCAGGCACGAAATTACTCTCTAAATGTTCGGTATAATTTGTTGTCTATAAAAATAATTAAATCTCCTTCCACTCTTTGAAACAATTATCAGTTTTTGTGACATTAAACAATAGAACCTCTTACTTTATATAAAAAGAACAAAACCACCTATTGAACTCTTTAAAATCATTTAATTCATCTATAATCAGTAGGAGTCTTATTCGTTTCGTGAGCATAATAACTCTTGATTTCTTTAATTATTTTTTTATTTTTAAGTTAATGAAGACGTGCTTTTTAAAGAAACTTACAGTTAACCTAATTTCAATTTCATTTCCATGCAAGGATGTTCTTTTCTTTACTATTCTTGTTCGGAATCGAGAGTTTCTTTTTGAGGAGCTTTTATACAAGAAGCGAAAACTTATTTTTCTCTACACAGATAAAACAAAACGAAAGTAAAAGAGAAGGGACAGGAATTTTCATTGTCTAAATTCGATATTGTATTAGCGAAACATTTTCTTTCTTCAAGCTGCATCATTGTTCAATGAAATTACATTATTTCATCAGATAGTCAGTAAAATATAAAGTAAAGAAATCTTGAAACATTATTTAGATTGTAACATTACAAACCTCAAAACATCTCGTATATTTCTAAATAACAAGGTACACTAAAAAAGACAAATGTTTCTTAATCTAGGAAAATATCACATAACCACTAACAATAACATACAATAACGTATTTCAAATTTTCCACAATTTCGAAAAAGCGTTCCTTTAGCTTTAGAAATTTCACAAACCAATATATATTTGGGATTTAAAGAAGCAGTTATAAACACAATTTTCTTATGTTGCTACTGATTTTGGTAAACGTTTCCGAGTAATTTTAATAGCGTATTAATCACAATTCTCGCAAACCGAAATATGTATTTTTCGGCTGCTATCAATTCTAAAATAAACATTTTCATCTTCAACAAATGTGTTTTACAGAAAAAAAAACATGTTAAATTAACAACTTTAACATTAAAATTAATATTATTAATATTTTGCTATTTTTGCATACATAAATTCAATTACACATCTGAAATTGCTCAATTGAGAATTAATAGATTCCTGAAAACCTATCTTACGGGTTAAAAAAACTAATTAATACACAATAAAAACATCTCGGAAACATTTCCGAAAATCAGTGGCAGCAAAAGAAACTTTGGTAAAGAATACTTTTCGGAATCATCGGTAACTCGGTTTTTTACAGCCTACATTTTCATCAAACTACACTTTCAGTATTATTTTTTTGTGTAGAAAAAAATCCTTATTCATTCCACTATTAAAAACATTTATGAGTTTTTGTGCCAGTAAACAATAGAGCCTCTTCGATATTTGAAAGAAACTATACCCCGTTTAAAACTCCTTAGAATTATTTAATTCATCCCTGATGAGTTGGAACCTTACACGTTTCATAAACATAATAACTCTTGATTGTTTTATTTTTTTTTATTTTAAGGTTAATGAAGGAAGCTTTTTAAAGAAGCTTACAGTTAACCTAACTTCAATGTCATCCCGATGCAAGGATGTTCTTTTCTTTACTATTCTTGTTCGGAATCGAGAGTTCTTTTTAAGGAACTTTAATATAAGGAGCGAAAACTTCTTTAGATTAACATAAAGAAAGTAAAAGAGAAAGGGACAGGAATTTTCATTGTCTAAATTCGATATTGTATTAGCGAAACATTTTCTTTGTTCAAGCTGCATCTTTGTTCGATGAAAAGACATCATTTCATCACATAATTTGTGTAATATAATGTAAAGAAATGGTAACCGATGGTGATGATTCAGATCATAACATTACAAATCCAAGTAGAATTAAATATTTTTTCAGTGGAAAAAATCATTATTCATTCCACTCTTAAAAGCATTTATCGGTTTTTGTGCCATTAAACAATAGAACCCCTTCGAGGTTTGAAATAAACAATACCACGTTTAAAACTCCTTAAAATTATTTAATTCATCCCTAATCAATTGGAACCTTACTCGTTTCGTGAACATAATAACTCTTGATTTTCTTATATTATCTTTTATTTTTAAGTAAATGAAGACGTGCTTTTTAAAAAAGCTTACAGTTAACCTAATTTCAATTTCATTTCCATGCAAGGATGTTCTTTTCTTTACTATATCTTGTACGGAATCGAGAGGTTTTTTTAAGGAACTTTTATATAAGGAACGTAAAATTCTTTAGATTAACAGAAAGAAAGTGAAAGAGAAGGGACAGAAATTTCCATTGTCTAAATTCGATATTGTATTAGCGAAACATTTTCTTTCTTCAAGCTGCATCTTTGTTCGATGAAAAGACATCATTTCATCACATAATTTGTATAATATAATGTCAAGAAATAGTAATTGATGGTGACGATTCAGATCATAACATTACAAATCCAAGTAGCATTAAATATTTGTTCAAATTATATGATTTGGTCATGGAAAAGTAATTTAGAAATAAATATAAAGTAAAAATAGCTTTAAAAACATTTAATGTTTATCTTCGAAATCACGTTTAATTTCATGAATGCAATTCCTAGTTTTTCCCAAAAATTTCCTTTACAATACATTAACTTGGCTCGGACACTTAACTCGGTTATAGAAATGTCACTGATTTTTATCGCTTGGTAGAAAGCGTGCGCTAGTTATTATTATTATTTTTTTAATTAGAATATTTGCTCTGTTTCTTTTTTAAGATATGGAAACAAGAAAGAATAAATGAAACTTTATTTAAACTACCTTTCTAGGATTTCTAAATCGATTTGTCAACGTATAATGATAATTTAATTAATACGAAACTATTAATTGATAAAAGTGTATTTTTAATAATATATATTACACGTTTTTTTTTTATTTATATTTTCTAATCTTTAGTTTTAAAATATTTATTTGTTGCACTTTCACAGCCAGTTGGCCTTTTCTGTCGACCGTGCTTTGGCACATAACTAAATCCATTTTTGTTTTCACTCATATACAATTGTAGCCATAAAGAATATTTGACAATTAATCAACTGTGGCCGGCTAACGGAAAAATGCCTTAATTGTATTTATTAACTGCTAATTAGTTCTAAAAACATATAAATGCTATATTGTCATGGAAAACACACCTGTGAACATATTTTTTATAATTCTAGCATATCAAGAAGTAAGTGAAAAATCGATTACAGAATTTCATCGTTTACAAAATCCAAGTTAATTTAAATAAAATAGTATAAAAATATCATTTCATGAAACATTTACTACAATATGCAATAACAATGCTAACAGATGTTTTGAAAACTGGAACTTTTTATAACTCTCTTAATAAAACTGATACATATCAATGCTATACATTTTCATTACTAATTAATGTGTAATATATATATATATATATATATATATATATATATATATAACTTATTTTGGCAACATGTATTCTGCACTATTGTCTATCTACTTTTGGCACTATTCTGCAATTCACTGCCTGTGTTATGTGTTGACTCCTGTATATCTGGTAAATATTGTGCTCTTTTCACTATATCCTTTTTAATTCAGTTGTATTTGAACTTTATGATTTGATTTCACTGTTTTTTTCTCATTTTTAGGGGTAAGGTTTCTTTCCATTTTATTATCTTTTTTTACTTTATGGTTTTTTCACAGTTTTTTTTCTGTTTTCTATATTATGGTGTGGTAGTCCCAAAATCATATTTTTTGGCAATGTTATGGCTAATATGATGATGAAACCACACATTTAATTTGTGGTAGTTAGGCATTTGGAACTTGAAAATTCTGCCTAAATTCCACAAATTTCATTTTTTCAATTTTTAATTTAATTTCTTCTTCTTTTTCTTCTTTTTTTTAAATATGGTATCTATATTCAGAGTGTTGGGGATCACTATCGTTGTCAATTAATAATTACATACTTATTCATAATTACATAGTTTTTGTTGGTGTTACGGTAATGTTTCATTAATGGTATACATATAATTCTCAAATATATTTCATTAATATATATATATATATATATATATTCACTTTTTAAAAAGGACTATAAATTTTTGTGCCATTAAACAATAGAACATTCTATATTATCGGAAAAGAACAAAACCATCTTTTGTAGCTCCTTAAAAGTATTTAATTCATTCATCTACTGTAGCCTTATTACTCTTTTCGTGAACATAATAACTTCTTTTTGTGTGTGTGTTACCTTTTATTTTTAGCTTTCGAGGCAAACGAAAAAGACCTCGTTTAGCTTTAGTATGACGTACCTATAAACGAAGAGTACAGTTTACGTAATTTTATTTCCTTCAAAATATGTTTTCTCTATCTTTATTCATGTTTAGAATCGAGAGTTTCTTTTCAAGCCACTGCTAATGAAAGAAATAATCTTGATCTTCCCTGAATACTCTTAACAAAAATAAAATGAAAGAGATGAGTTAGGAATTTGCATTGTCTAAATTCCATATGATATTAGCGAAAACAATTTTTCGTTCAATCTGTATCTTTATTCAACGAAAATATCGTATACATTACCGTGAATATATGATCATTTCAATATAAAGTAAAGAAACAGTGGCAGCTGATTTGAAATATAACATTCTAAACCTTAACACATATTTTAACTCTGTAAGTAACGAGATTGGCAGTTTACTGTCTACATTTCAGTATTGTTTATTGTATGTAAAAAATATTGTTATTATTCTCACTCTTTAAAACATCTACCATATTTTCTACAATAAAGCAATATAACTTCCTATATTATCAGAAAATGACAAAACCAGCTTTTGAAACTCCTAAAAATTATTTAATTCATCATGCATCCTCAGCAGTACCGTTACCTTTTTCGCGAACATAATAACTCCTATTTTTTTATTAACTTTTATTTTTAGCTTTAGTAAGACGTACTTTTAAAAGAAGAGTACAGTTAACGTAATTTCATTTACTAACAAATATGTTCTCTTTTTCTCTATTCATGTTTGGAATCGAGAGTTTTTATTCAAATTGTTGCTATTAAAGGGAAAAATATCTTCATTTTCTCCTACGTAGCCGCTATAAAAATAAAATAAAACAGAAGGGTTAGAAATTTGCATTGCATAAATTCAATATTGTATTAACGAAAACAATTTTTTCGTTCAGGATGTATCTTTATTAAGTAAAAATACATGATCACTTCAATATATGGTAAAGAAACAGTGACAGCTGATTTGAAATATAATATTATAAAAACGTAACACATATTTCAACTCTCTAAGTAACCAAGCAGACAGTTTACTGTCTAAATTTCAATATTATTTGTTGTTTATATATTTTTTTACTTAATCCTACTCTTTAAAACATCCACCATGTTTCCCACCATTAAACAATACAACTTCCAAATTTATCTGAAAAGTACAGTACCACCGTTCGAAACTCTTTAAAATTCTTTACTTGATCTTTAATCTGTAAAACGTGTTCATGCTTCGTGAACATAATAAATATTGATTTTATTTCGTTTTATCTTTTATTTTTAGCTTAAAAAAGACGCACTTTTCAAAGAGCATACAGTAAGCGTAATTTTAAATTTATCTTAGAAAAATTATCGAAAAAATTATCTTTGTTCAAGTTGCATAATTTGTTCAGGGGAATGCAATTTATACAGATCATGATTCTATGAAGCATATCTTACGATGTACAAAAAAAAATCAGTTGTTTCGTATTAATATGAACATATTTTCTAACGCTCTGATTATCCATGTAAAAATTTAATTTCTACATTTTCGATAACTTTGATCGCCTATAAAAAATTCGTTTTTATTCCACTCTTTATACAATTGTCACTTTTGCTCCATTAAACGGGAGAATCTCCTACATTATTTGAAGAAGAAATACCATCTTTTAAAAACTTTTTTAAATTCATCCAGAATCAGTTAACATCCATAATCCAGATTGGTTTGTGAACATAATATCTTTATTATTATTATTTATTTACTTTTATTCGTACATTTTAAAGAAGTGTACAGTTAATTTCATTTCATTTTTCTACATATTTAATCTTTTCTTTTCTTTCTTTTTTTCCTTCCTTATTCAGACTTGACAGCTTCTTGCAAGTTCTATTAAAGGAACAAAAGCTCCATCTTCCCCTGCATAGTATTAACAAAAATAAAAATAAAAGAGACGGGTTAGAAATTTGCATTGTCTAAACTTGATATTGTAGAAGAAAAAAAAATAGTTTTCTTCAAATTAATTTGTTCAGGTAAAAGTAATTAGAAAGAATTTTTATCATTTTATGGGACATTACGTAAATTTTATAACAGAAAAAGGCTGGATTCAGGTCAAAGATGGAAAATTTTCAATTCCAATGCTGAATTCCAATGCTTATTTAAAAATATTGATATGACACGAGTGAGCGCAAATGTAATAAAATTGCATAACTAAATAAGAATTAAAAAGTACATTTTACATGCAAACAGAAAATAAATAAAATACTTAAACCTAAATCATATGAAAGTAACTAATAAAAACATAAAAAAAAGGCATGCAAATAAAGAATTCGTGACATAAAATTTATATTTTTAAGACCTTTGAGAAATTTGCTGTGAAGGGACCCCCAAATTTTCTCTACTAAATAAAATTACAAAAATAAATGGAATATTATCTGCAGGCCAAAATAAAGTAATTCAAAACGCTTTCCTGAAGAAATTTTATTAAGAAACGTCAGTAAATAACCTACGCAACCCCTCCCCCTTTTTTGTCTTTTGTACTTTTGAAGGCACTGAATTTAAAATAAATCATCGGCAATTATAAATCAACATACAAGTTTTTTTTATTTTATTATTATTTTTTTAAGTAGTAAATATTAATATTTTTTTAACAAAATAAACTGTTAATACCGAGAAAGTATCCTGATTTTTTTTTTTTTTTTTTAGAAAATGTTTTTTTTTTCTTTTTGCAGTTTAAAACTAAGAACAACAAACATGATAACGAATATGAAATTGACTGTAAGAAAAAATACTTTTTGAAATTGTTAGCATTGATATTTTTTCAAACAAAAGATACCGTATAATCGAAAATTTATCGCTTTTTTTTTGTAATTTTGCATGGGACCAAGCGATTGTGATTTCAAATGATTAACTCCGTGGTTTAATATGGTCTTGTTCATTCAAGAACGAATCCATTTTGTTTACTAAGATGGTATAAAAGTAAGCTGCGCCGTAGGTGCCCATGAGGGAGCGCCCGGCGCGTAGGCGACCACCGAACCCAAGTCCTGAGAGACTTTTATCGCGTCAGTAGCTTTGACTCGCCACGGCGCTTCGGCCGGTCAGAGAGCCGATCTAATACGGACCCTCTAACCTTAAACCCACGTGTCGACGACGTAGGCTGTTGCGATACGCGGTGAAACCACGGAGAGTCAACGCGAGACACTTGGAGACGGGCCGACGTCCCCCAACAGCTTCGGAGCTGGAAACCCAGAAGGGAACCAGGCCCTACTCCTTAAGTTGGGATGTTCCAACCCGTACTTGCTCTACCACAACTCGAGGGATGCGAAATTACTAAGATGGTAAGAAATATTGGGCTGTCAGAATTTTTTAAACAATATTTCTAAACTTTTATGCAGTTTTTTTACAAAAAATAATTTTTAGAAAATAATGGCTGACTGGCATATGAAATAAGAAGAGGTTAACCTCGTATTTCTTTAGGATCGTCACATTATTCAATACGTATTGTAACATAAATTGTAATTATTTATATCTTTGGAAATAATATACTATTTTAAGACCTCTGAGTAAGGAAGTACTATTTACCCTGTATATCTTCCATATAAGTAAAACCTGCAAAAACAGAATTGCAAGGAAATGGAAAAAATCCGTTTTTGGCCGTTTTACGTCTTATCTGGTACAACGTCCATTTCATTATATTATACGTTTTCTCAACTGGACAATGACATTTTTCAGTTTAAGGCGGCATTCCTTTATACGCATGTTTCATTTTCACGTGTTTTATTGCTATTTATTGTCTGTAAAAAATATTTTTATAGCTTTTTTTTTTTTTTTCGAATTACCAGTATTTTTACCATTAATCAATAAAATGCCCCGTTTTATCTATGAGGAACAATACCACATTTTAAAACTCCTTAAAATTATGTTTTAGGTAGCTTTCAATACAAAAAAGTATAAAGCTACCTATTGCAGATGTTCGAAGGAAAGCAGTTCCGGAAAATTTCGATATATTTTCACCGATCATGACCCCCAGACCCCAAAACCACCCTCCGTTCAAATGTTGATTTATATATATATATATATATATCTGACCTATGTCATACGATAACGCTCGTATTTATAAATCAATTTTGATGAAACTAATTGTGTGTATTAAGCTAACCAATGTCTCGACCGAGTTCGTTGGCCAACTTGGTCCGCCATTTTGTTTCAAGATGGCGGCCATTTAAAAAATTAAAACTAAAATAAATATACAAAAAAGTTAAAAATTCAAATTTATTTTGAAATTATGTGTTATGCCTTGATACAAGGATTCCAGAGCATTTTTTGGTTTACCTCTATCTTAAAAAATGGCTGAGATAGAGCAGTTTGAAATTCTAGGGTGGCTGACATTTTGAAACAAAACAGCACATTAACGCGATTACTCGCAAATTATTTTCTTTCATTGTTGTAATAATTTTCCCAATCATATGCATAAAACTATATATTCATATCCGTTAGCGCCAAAATTGGCAAAATTGGCGACATTTGGCGACCAAAATAAGTCTTCATAAATGAAGCCAATTTGGCTAATGCTCAATACTTTGGCAAATTTCTTATTCAAATTCAGTATTAACGAATCTTTTGTAAACGTTTCTTTTCATTTTAACTTGCTGTTTTCGTGTAACATTAGCTAAAATTTTAAAACGAAGATATAGGAAAGCTACCTTTTCCTCCCGGTACAGGCCGGAAGGACTTTTTTCATCTCTAATCAGTCTGATCCTTACTCGTACCGTAAACATAATAATTCTTGATTCATTTAATTTTAGCTGAAGGAATACATACTTTTTAGAGAAGCATACGGTTAACGTAATTTCATTTATCTTCAAATGTATTCCTTTTATTTTATTTTTGTTCAGAATCAAGAGTTTCTTTTCAAACGTTTGCCGTAAAGGAACAGAAGCTTCCTCCGCCCCTACAAATCATTAACAAATAGAAAATAAAAAAGAAGTATCAGCAATTTGTGTTGACTAAATTGGAATTAGATATTTTATTAGCAGAAAAATTCTTCTTGTTGAAACTGTACGTGTGTGTTCAATGAAAGGTAATTTAGAGTTGTAATTTTATAAAACTTTTAGCACAATTAACAGTAGAATCAGTTGATTTTTATTCACATTAAATGGGGATAAATAATTTTCATTTCTAATGAATGATATTATCTTAGTATTTAAATAATATTGGGCTAATATTGGATATTATATCTTGGCTAAATATTGCGGCATTGTTTTAATATTGGTATGAAACATTGCATTAGGATGTCGCAATTATGGCAATGATGGCGCAATATTAATGAGATATTTGCAAAATATATTTAGCCAATTTAAAATTAATAAGTCAATACTGGTGCAGTATTTGTTGGAATTTTAATTGCAAATATTTTCAATTCAATGCCAATATTTGTACAATTTTATCAGAATTATAAAAGTAGAATATGTTAATTGTTAGTTCATGTTAAATGTGTATCAATTTTTACGTTATTATGTAATTTAATGTCACTAGTAATGGGAATCCATTACTAATGAACGATATAATCTTGATAGCTAAATAGCATTGATCTAAAATTGGCATATCTTGGCATATTACGTCATCCTTTAGCTATTGCCATGAACTAGTGCTTTAAATTATGACATTGATATTATGCCAATATTGGCGCAATATTGATGCACTATCAGCCAATTAAAAATGAACAGGCCTATATTGGTGCAATCCTCGTTGGAATTTATTTGGAAATATTTTCTATGTAAAACCAATAATTGTACAATTTTGTACGTTTGTTGGTTTTATTAACGTTGTATTGATGAAAAATTTAGGAGCAATGTTTCATGATAATATATGTGCAATATTGTTGTGCTAGTATTAGTTTCTATTAGGGCATTCATGCATTTTATAAATGTAAAACCTAAAAAGTACATTTTTTATATAAACAGAATGGAGTAATGGCGTAGAAATTGGTGCTTAAACCTTTTATCTGGAAGTTGAAACTGTTTAACTTCTACTATAAATTTGGATATATTTGATATGATTTCAAATTATGTCATTCAAAAACAGATCCTTCTAACATTATCAGGAACAAACAGTATTACTTTTTACAACTCTTTAAACTTGTTTTTCTCTAATCAATAAGAACCTCTACTTGTATCATGAACATAAATTTTGATGATATTTTTCGTTTTATCTTTTATTTTTATCTTTGGGAAGTGATATTTTTAAAAGGAGCGTACAGTTAATATAATTTCATTTCCCTAGAAATGTGTTATTTTTTTTATTCCTGTTTAGACACAATAATTTCTTCTTCAAGCATCTTCTATTAAAGAAAAAAAAATCTTTCTATTTTCCTTCACAGCCTTAACAAAAATAAAATAAAAGGAAGAGGGGGAAGGGGTGTGTAAGGAATTTACATTGTCTATATTCAATATTGTATTAGCGCAAGAAAATTGCTTGTTTAATCTGCATGAAATAAAAGGTAATGTAGAATTATCATTTCATGAGACATTTAGTGCAATGTATTGTATTAAAGGAACGAAATTTTATTTATTTTCACAGTCAGCAAAAAATAAATAAAATAAAATGAAAAGGAGGGTTTAAGAGATTTGCATTGTCTATATTCAATATTGTATTAGCGGAGAAACGCTCTTTGTTCGAGCTGTATGAAATATTCAATAAAAGTTAATGTAAAATTATCATTTCACGATGCAGTTAGTATAATGTAATGTAGAACATACTAGAAGTTGATTCATATTAGACAATAAATATTTGTTCTTTCCAGTGCACTACATTGGTCAGATTAATACCACTTTTAATAAACTCAGTAATAATATGTTAAAGCCTAATAAATCTGAATGCTAATTAAATGCATTAGAGTGTTTATGAAACTGTATACATTGCCAATGTCAAATTTTTTGAATTTTTTTTCACAAACAGCCAGTAAATAACTGTTTAATTTTTGGAAAAATCTGCTTTTATATGTACTTTTATGAGGGTGGTTTGATAAGTGTTTGGCCTGACAATGAAAACACAAGATTTTTGACATAATTTCATATTATTTTTAATGTAGTCCCCTTACAACTGAATACATTTAACACACTCTTATCTGCGAATTCTTTAGTGCAGCTGCACTACATAATTCTTCAATCGTTTTTATAGAAAATGGCTGCATAACCATAATTTATCTTCATTCTGACTAATGAGAATGCTTTATATTATGGTCAAGTAACCATTATCTATAAAACCTCTTAAATAACTGGACATTTTCCTCCAGATTTGTAACAGTGCGTAAAATTTTGTACCAAAATATACACTTATTCAACCGTTTTTTTTAAGATTACGGTTAATTAAACGCAATTTTATCTCTATACTGAACATTCAAAACATTTCATATTATGGTCGAGTAACCGATATTTATTAAAATATTTACATGAATAGACAATCTTCCGCAAAATTTTTACAGTCTTGGTAAGGATAGAGATAAAATTTACGGCTACTTTACGGAATTCTTGAAAAATTGCTGAACTACAATGATCTTATCATTCACTGTTAAAGTCAGCAGCAAACTGTCCAGTCATTCACTCGTTTTTATAGAAAATGGTCGCATAACCGTAATTTATCTCCATTCTGACTAATGAGAATGTTTTATATTATGGTCAAATAACCGTTATCGAAAAATACGATTGAATAACTGGACATTTTCCTGCAGATTTGTAACAGTGCGTAAAATTTTGGCCAAAATATCCAGTTATTCAACAGTTTTTTTAAGATTACGCTTAATTAACCACAATTTTATCTCTATCCTGAACAATCAAAACACTTGATATTATGGTCCACACTGTTAAAAATTTGCAAAAAACTGTCCAGTCATTCAACCGTTTTTTGAAAAAATGGTTATATAACCGTAAATTAACTATATTCTAGCCATAATATGGGCAACAATATGGTCGAAATAGAGTTAAATTACAGTTATGTAACCATTTTCTATAAAAACGGTTGAATGACTGGACAGTTTGCTGCAAATTTTTAACAGTGCCGTAACCGTTATTTATTAAAACATTTACATGAATAGTCAATCTTCCGCAAAAATTTTACAGTGTTGGTAAGGATAGAGATAAAATTTACGGCTACTTTACCGGATTATTCAAAAATTGCTGAACTACAATGATCTTATCATTCACTTTTAAAAATCGGCAGCAAACTGTGTAGTCATCATCATTTTTATAGAAAATGGTTACATAACCGTAATTTACCTCTATTCTGACCATTGAGAACACGTCATAATATGGCAGAGTAACCGTTATATATAAAAACGGTTGAATGAATGGACAGTTTGCTGCACATTTCTTACAGTACGAAATTCTATAAATATGTGGTGTTTTACCATTTTCTAGATAAATAATAAAATCAGTGTAAAATATATATTGAATGAATTACTATTTTATGGAAAATTGTAGCAGTGTAATTTTTAGTTTTTATATTTAAATTTTTCATGGAATGTATAACTAAAGTATACTCTATTAACCTTTAAACTGCTTCAAGAAATAAATTGTTGTAACTTTTCTATAAAAAAAAATAATTAACGTTACTTTTAAAACAATTCACATTTTTTATCCGTTAAACAATAAGAGCTCTTACATCATTTATATTAAAACAATGGCACTTAGAGTGTCTTTTTGAATTATTTAATTAATCTCTAGTCAGTAGAGTCTTTTTCCGTTTCGTGAGTAAAATAATTCTGAATATTCTTTGTTTTATCATTATCTATATATATATTTGGAAATATATATATTTTTTAAATAAACATACATTTTACTTCATTTCCGTACAAATGTGTGTATACATTATTCAGTTTTTTCAAACAGAATCAGTTTTTTAATTGGCTGCTGTAAACGAAAAAAATAATAATAATAAAAGAGGAAGAAACTTCCATTATTTGATTGATGATCTGTGGTATAGAATTGTTTTTTCTACTATGGGAAATTAAAAAAAATGTTTATGAAAGAAAACTGTAGCTGATTTGAAATAGAAGTATATGCATTTTTTTAAATTATGGTTGATTAAGGAAACATGAGTATATCTGACAGATATTGCTACTACCTCTCAAACGATAATGGGAGGATGCGAAAATCTACACGTAGATATAAGAAAAAAATTTGCACCACATCGCTACCGACGACGAAATATGGTTTTTTATATCAGCAGAAGTGGAAAAAATATGGCGCAGTTTGAAAACCAAGCAACACTTCAAGTGTAAAAAGAAGTTTGTCCCTTAAATTTCATGTTGTTAGTGCATGAGAATTGGAAGTGAGTCATTGATTATGAAATTCTTACAAACAACAACACGTCACGCACAGACCTTTATGTTTAACAAATGCTACAAATCAACTCAGCAATTCTGCAAAAACGAATTGATTGCCAGAATGGCAACTTTTCGCAACAAAGCATTGCCAGTCCACACGTAGCCCGTATAACAAAAGCATCAATCCAAAACTTCAATCGGAAAACCCTGACGCGTACTCCATATTTTTCGGGTTTGATTCATCGCATCTTCATTCATTTCCATCATTTTTCATAAATACGTATATTCCTCGTGTGTGCGTTTTTTTTTTTTGTTCAATATGGACGTAATATTCAAAACCCGGTTGGGCCATATTTTAAGTAAAGTTCAGCACTTTTCTGTACTCGAGGCATCATAAAACTTACTAAACGTTCGATGAAGTCGTAATTTACATCGGGAAATACACTTTTAGATAAATTACTTTAATTGAAATCACCTTCCAGATTTTCTTTTCAATTAAACAAGATAATTTATTAACATTTCAATAGAAAACTATAATTCTTATTAGGCATTTTTATTATAATTTCATTTAACTTCGTAGTTCTAATCGATTTGACCTTTCCCTATTCTTCGAATATAACTTTTGCTGTTTCTTTTATTTTTATTTTATTTTAAGATTTAAAAAAGGGTTTATTTTCGAATTCACATTATTTTAGAGGTTTTTGACTTTGTATAGCCTTTTTGATGGCAGCAATGTCCTCAATATGTCTGCAAAATAGAACCGTAGCAAAGAAAAACTAATCGTTGGGAACCACCGTAATACTTACATAATATTTTCTAAAAAACAATTTTTTTCTTCGGTTTGTTAAGTATTAGATCACAACTAAAACTAGTCGTTGGGGACCACCGTAATACTTACCCATCATGGATATGCATGATATAAAATATGAAAATAAAACATGTGTGAACTATTTATAAAATGCATTGCAATTCAAATAAAATCGTGGCTTGATAACGTCATCAACTTTAAATGCTCTATTACTGAATAAAGTAAAAGAAGCTTCCTTATAACTCCAAAATTGATAATCATATTCACTAACACTTTACTGCGTCGGATTAAGTGTCTCATTTCCAATTAAAATATATCTTTGAATGAAATACAGGCTCATGAAAAATCGAAGATTGTGGAAAATATGATTACAAATATCTCGGCAACTCATTATCCGATCGGCTTCATTCTTTATGCAAAATTTATGTTTTTTTTATTGTATTTTATATTCATTCCTTAAAATAAAAAATTTCGAAATTTTTATATACCTTTTATAATAACGAATATTTCGAGAGTCCGACAAAAATAGTTCCGGATAATGGAGGTTACTGAAATTCAATAAGCTTCTTTCCATTATCACATACTAAGTACATCCAAATGTCAAGTCTCTATCTCAATTTGTTCGGGAGATAGAGCGTTTACAGACACACACACAGACAGGCGGACGGCAATTTTTTTTTCTAAAAATATGTTTTTCAGAATCTTCAAAGCCTGAAACGTGTAAATCTGTCAAACAATTTTTTTCGATTTTCGAAACGATTACAAGATTTACCCTATACTACATATGATGGGCAAGTAATAATTTAAAAGAGAAGTTTACAAATAAGTAAATTACAATTAATTTTTCAATTAATTTTCAGGAGGGAAATTCGCCTGAAACTAATGAATAATAAACAAGTGAATTTTTACATTGCTAAATTAATAGGAAACCGGCAGAGTTTTAAAAATGCCCAAGCCGGGAATCGAACCCGGGCTTTTGGATGGAATCAATCTTGGCATCTCTCACTCACATAGGTCGGGCCGGCTCTACAACAGAGCAAGAACTTGTGTGGCTTTGTATGTCATTTCAAAATTTTCACAGGGTTTGTGTGCTCATGATGACATTTCTATCTTGCGCTGCGGTTGCAGCCTGTCGGACACATGTGAGTGAGATATGCCAACTTGGGTGTCGTCCTCGTAGCTCAGTGGTGGACCCTTGGAGCGTTGTTCCAAGGGATCGGATTCGATTTCCTACTTGGACATTTTTCACTCTGTCGGTTTTGCGCTCAGTTTAGCAATGTAAAAATTTACATGTTTATTATGCAGGAATTTACTTTTGAATTCACATTAAGTTAGATGTTTTGCATGTACAGTTCTTCTGAAGAAAATAATGCTCTTGTTACACTGTAAGAAAAAACGACAAAATTTTCAGCATAATTTGCTGTAAATTTATGCACTCAAATTGCCAGCTTTTTTTACTGTAAAATTTAATATGATTATAATCGTATTTGCCGTAAAGTAGCATATATGAAGCACATTTTGCTGTAACATTCCAAACATAATGTAATTTAAGGCATATTTTGCTGCCAATTTACAGTAAAATATGCTGGAAAATTGGGTGCATAAGTTTACAGCAAATTTTACTGTAATTTCTGCCGTTTATTCTTACAGCGTATGTCTGAACTATAACGTCTAAAATTGATCCGAAGAAACCTATAAAGAAACAAAAAAATATTTTCGTTAAAGTTATTCAAATCAGCTTTAAATTTTTTTCTGAGTTACACAACTGAATCTTTTAAATGTTCTCCAAAATACAATACATCTTATTAGACGTCTTTTTAATCATTTAATTCCTGTCTAATCAAAAAGACTATTTCCTATTCTGCGAACATAACAATCCTTCCTGTTTTTTGTTTTATCTTTTATTTTGAACTTAAGAGAGATGTTTCTTTTTAAAAGGTGCATACAGTTAACTTAATTTTCTTTCCTTACAAACTCTCTTTTCTTTATTCAAAATCAAGGGTTTCTTTTTAAGCGGGTGGTATAAAAAGAAGGAGAATTTTTCTACACTCCATCCTTCCCTCTACATATCTGCAACGAAAAGACAAAAGCAAAAACTTCCATTGTTTAAATCCAATATTGTTTTAGAGGGGAAATTCACCGCTCTTGTAGTGCATACGTTTATTCTGGGAATGTGGTGTAGGAAAATTCGCAGTTTCTTCCGAAATTCTAATTTTGAATCAGAATTGTAAAACATGAAAATTCAAAGCATTAAAAATCATGTGTATTTATTTCATCGTAAAACAGACAAAATATATAGTTTTTGTATCCGAGATAATAATAAACTCTTGATCATATTTTATTTTTATAAAGTATTGAATGAATTTCGACTATTGCATATTTATGTATATCAATGGTTTCTTGAATTTAATATGCTAAATATATTAATCGACAAATATTATCTAAATATAAATAATTACACATTTTTCGAAAAACATATTTTAGAAATTGCAAAAATTATATTCTGATTAATGGAAAACGTTAGTAACTGAGCGCCTAACACGATTCTTAATATTTTTGTAAATTTTAAAATCATTCATAAATTTAAAAAAATCTTTTAAATTTTACAATTTTCACCTAATTTAAATAGTTTTTGTATTATTAATATAACAGCTAACAATAGTCACTTGACGTATATATTATTTTTTTTACAAAATATTGAATGAATTTCGACTATTGTATATTTATGTATAAAAATGATTTCTTAAATTCTAATTTGCTACATATATATATTTGAAAATAATTTATAAGTATAAATAATTAAGTATTTTTCGATAAACATATTGGATTACAAATTATAAAAAAATAAATACTGGATAATTGAAAACGTTAGTAAAACGTTAGTCTAACACAAGTGTTAATATTTTTGTAAATTTTAAGTCCGTACCTAAATTAAAAAAAAAAAAAAAAAAACCTTTAAAACTTACAATTTTACCTAAATTTAATAATAATAATAATAATAATAGTAATAATAATACAAGTAATAATAATAATAATAATAAAGTGCTCCTTAAAAACTGCATCGAATTAATTTTCAATATATATATATATATATATATATATATTAATGTAATATAAATGAAATATCTTTATTTAACATTGGAATCTATTTTTCTAAAAACCGAACCACGGGGATGACCTTGAAATAAAAATTTATAAAGTTAGAAAATTAGAAAATTATATAATTTAGAGATGTAAATTATAAGAAAGAACAAATTCACATAAAATTATGTAAAATTAATATAATTCATAGATAGAACACCTACATTAAAATGTATAATGTTAAATCATGATGTCAAAAAAGTGCAAACGATTTATATAACAATGAGTGTTTTATTATTTGTATTTTTACTTATTTAATTTAATTTAATTTAGTTTTTCTGCGTATTAAAATTAAAATATTACTTAAGATAGAATTAAAATTCATTACAACA